>BSBM01000029.1:9447500-10047500 GCA_027924585.1 Larix kaempferi
ATCTGCAATCTGCTCATTTGTCGCAGCATACTGGAGCTTCACTGCTCCTCTCTACACCATATCCCTAATATAGTGATATTTGATCTCGATATGCTTCGACTTGTCATGGAACATCGGGTTCTATGAAAACTTCACACAAATCTGGTTGTCACAATAGATACAAGTAGCATCCAATTGGAGATCAAATAAATCAGACAGTAGCTTCCTTAGCCATACTACCTCACAACTAGACGAACAAGTTGTGACATACTCTGCTTCGACTGTACTCAACGCTACACAGGATTGCTTCCTGCTAAACCAAGAGATCACACCTGATCCCATACTGAAGCAGCATCCCGAAGTGCTCTTCCTATCTGTAGCACTACCTACCCAATCTGAATCAACATAACCCTCCAGGTTAAACTTTTGATTCGCATCATACTTGATCCCATAATCAATTGTACCCTTTAGTTAACTCAGAATATGCTTTACAACAATTAGGTGAACATGTCTAGGATCTGTCAGGAACTGGCTCAAGATGTTCACCGCAAAGCAAATAACTGGTCTCGTGTTCGTCAGGTACATCAAGGACCCAATCATCTGATGATACATCGTGGCATCAACCGACTCTGATGAAGCATCACTCAATAGCTTCAAGTTCGATGCCATAGGTGTGTCCATGGCCTTGTAGTCCATCATCTTGAACCACTTCAGGATCTCTACTGCATACTTCCCTTATCCAAGGAATATTCCATCTGCACTCTGCCACACCTCCTTACCTAGAAAGTAATGCATCATACCCAAGTCCTTCATCTCGAACTAGGAAACAAGCTTTCTCTTCGTGTCGGCAATCAACCTATCCTCACTTGTCAAAACAGGTCATCCACATACAGTAGGAGTATCACTGGATTGCCTTCCTCAACCTTGTAGTAAAGGTTGGAATCCGCTTTACTCTTGATAAAGCCCAAACTGGACAGGAAGCTATCTATCCTGCCATACCATGTCCCGGGTGCTTGCTTCAAGCCATACAATCCTTTCTTCAATCTGCACACATATGACTCCTTGTCATGTGTCTCAAAACCGAGTGGCTGCTCCACACACACTTCCTCTTCGACTACACCATTCAAGAAAGCTGTCTTGACATCCATCTGGTGTATCTTCCACTTCATTACTGCATCCAGAGCAAGTACTGCTCTGCTGGAAGTGTATCTGGCTACAGGTGCAAAATTCTCTTCATAATCTACCCCTTCTTTTTGGGAGAAGCCACGAGCCACAAACCTTGCCTTGTATTTCTCTATGCTGCCATCTGCAGCATGCTTGATCTTGTAGATCTACTTGGAAGTCACAACGGACTTCCCTTATGATCTTGGGACCACATCCCAAAAATCATTCTTCCTGATCAACTAGTACTCCTTGATGATGGCATCCTTCCATTACTGCATCCCAGATCCTGGGAACTTCAGATTCTTCAATATCTTCAATAGGTAGTTTTCTTGAACTTCATTTTTGGAACAAATGCCGTTGTTGAGTCTTCGTTGCTTGTTCTTCAAAACAAGTCTCTCTTTTAGGTGATGGTACACGGTCTTTCCTACAAGACAGGTTCAATTGCATGATTAGAAACATCTCATAGATTTCAGAACAAATTCTTACACATAAACTGTTTGATGGACAATCTACCGAGAGCAGACTCAAGGCCTGATCTCCCTAGATCAACATGAGTCTAGAACAAATAGAGACAGAACATAATTGACTCTCCTAGATCTAATTAGAGATCAAGGAACTAGATTCTCTTACCATTTCAGATCGTTGAATCCTTTCTCCTCGAATGTTGCTCCAAGCTTGATGGTCTTCAAATCTCAGCTGCAAAACCTGTCAATACAACACAACAAACAAGCGGTAAAATTCACCTACACAATAAAAGATCTAAGTAGGCAATTAAGTCGGCAAACTACACAACATATCATTAACACAATGAGATTTGGTGGAAAGCACTTATATTACTGTATTAAAAGGGAAATACATAGGATGAAGAGATTACAACCAATGACTTAATGTAGCAATCCTCCTCCGATCAGGCCAATGCCAAAGCCTCCAAATGCATGATGGATCTCAAAAGGGATGCGTAGAGATCTCTCCTAAGCTAATTTCACTAGCATGTAGATACCATAGACTTCCTCCCTTTGGAATGGTAGTGAGATTCACTTATATAGGACTAAGTGGATAGGGTAGGTTGAGATATGGTAGAAGAGAGATAGGGGATCCTTTCAAGAGGCTAGGAACCGAATGCCAGCTTCCCCAAAGGCTAGGGGTTGGGATACACATCAGCTAGCTTCGAGAATGAGCTCGAAGAAGCTATTTTAGTCCATTAACTGACATCGTCGCAGTCTGTAAGAGGACAAGCTACGATCTCACGGGTTGCATGAGGACAACCTACAACGACCTCTCAAAACCTAGTATAAAAGGGTTTGCATCTCTTCCAAGTTAGTGACCTAGTCAAGGACACTTTAGGGATTTTTACACTGAGTCTCATGATGCAAGATTTAGGTGTAACATAAAGACATATGTCATACATTCATGCAATTATATTAGCCAATGCTTCAATACAACATTTATCCACATCCCGTAACTTTCTATATGCCTTCCATCTCTACCAGAACATTGTTAAGAGTGTGCACTACTCCAACATGTCAGCAAAGAGGTTTCATTCTAGAGAAGTAGCAATGGAATGTTGTACAGTACCATAGGCCACTTACCCATTACTTGCATATTAGTAGTATCTTGTTCATTAATGCAACTTTTCTAAAATGCATAATATACATCCTAACTCATAAGTATGTACATGACTAAAGAACATTATTTAAGTAATCATACATACAGGAAATAAAAATTCAAATACTTATCTTTGTTTGCTTGTTGGGTGGACTCCCTCTCAATATTTGCTTCCTTGCAGGAACTACTAGAGTGTGCTCCCTCTCAATATTTGCTTCCTTGCATGAACTACTAGAGTGTGCTCCCTCTTGATATTTTCTTCCTTACAGGAACTACTGGAGTGTACTCCATCTTGATCTTTGCTTCCTTGATTATCTGTCTTTGAACTTATATCCATCCTGGACCACTATGCATGCTTAAGTGTGCACTAGTGTCATCATTGTGTCATCCTCAAGATCTCATACATAATCATACATCATTAATATAATCTCAAAACATTATGATTCTAAATAATTTTAAATATGTATGGTTATGGTCATTTCATATACAGGTAATTTATCACAAGCATTAGTATTCAAGGTTTTAGGGAGTACTTCTTTTACTCATGCATATAGTTATTTGACTATTGGACTCTTCTAGTTTGTCATATCATTAATCAAACTAAGAAGCATAATATGCATAAACCCATGATTATTCAAACCTATAACTTTATGAATAATCATTATCAATCATACGAAAGTATACTTATATGAGACCCTAACACAAGGTAGGATTCTAACTTGATATAGGAGAAACATACCTGGATTATCATGTTTGTGAGTTATGTCTAACATACCCAAACAATGTCGTCTTTGTTCTCTTCAATGCTTTAGAGACCTTGTGCTAGTAACCTGCATATCTCATAATTTAAGCAATGTAGAACCAGATTATACATACCTTGTAAGTAGAGCTTCTATGTGATGGATGAGTCTTTGTCTTCATGTCATCATGGTCATATGGATTTGTCTTTCTTGATGTAAATTTCATGTTAGCGGACAACATCATCCTCATACAACACCATAGTGCATTGGTACAACCATAAGTGTCATAACCCTAATCAATGAATGTCTTCTATCATTCACATGCATTCATACTTTTACTAAGGTGATCAAACAATCTAAAATTAATCATGATTGTACTAACCTCAATAATATGAAGACAAATATACCATGAACTTAATCGTGAAATAGATTTCAAAACATACATGTATATCCTCAAGGAATACCTGTCGGGATTGCTTGTTCAAGGAATCAAACATCTCCTTGAGTGTAGTTTAGAGAAGACACATGTGGTATGAGATGGTCTTTGATAGAATCTGCAATGATTCTCTTGGTCTTGACCAAGATATTCTTACGTAAGGCCTTAGCCTCATCTCTCTCTAGAATTGGAACTTCTTCACCTATGTAGGTGTCCAATTCATCCTCTTTTAGGATTAACCCAATCCACATGAATTGTTGAATCTGGATCTGGAGCTAGCTAGGGTTTGTTAGAGAAACCCTAAAAATCCAAACTTTGAATTCCAAACTTTTGAATGGATCAAAAGATGCACCTTGATGAGATGATAAAGCTGGTATACTTCAATTTTGAAATCTGCAAAATTTAACCCCTCAAAATTGACTTTGAAACTTCAGGTTCTGCAATTTCTAGTTTTCTGGTCAAAATCCCGAACTAGGGTTTGATAATGCCCAGGGTTCTTCCCAGCCAAAATGTTCAATCTTGGTCTCTAAACTCCAATTTTTCTAAGGAGCATCCAACCGTGGTCTCAGATTTCAAAAATTCCAACTTTCTCTGAAACCCTAATTTCCCGCAGCAGTGACAAACCAAAAATGAAAGTGCTCAGAATCCAATTTTGTTTGGACATAAATATATGCCATATTGTTTCTGATGTATCTCTGAAATTGCAGATCCTCGGGGTCTGAAACTTCGTCCTGTGGTAGACTGGTCTGTCATCTTTCTAGCCCCATAGATCTCAACTTTAATGGATTCTCTGAGAGAGATATGCCAAGTGTCACAACGTGACCTGTTTATGGGATGATACAGTATAGCAATCTTGTACGAAGTGACACGTGTCATTGTTTCAACTTCGGCCTTTGAAACCCAGACCTGTGAAACTATAGTTCGTTCCCTAACCGTGAATTTTTATGGAATTCCATTTGGAGCTTCCTAGCCCGAGATATGACCTTTTTTTCTAGGTCACATGTTTAGGACTGCATTCTGGAAGAGGCAGAAACCCTAACTTGTACGGATCATATCTCACAAATTAAAATGAATCTAAGGCTTTCCTTCGGACACAAGGTACATGTATATTTCATCTTCAACCTGTAAAAGTTTTTGATCCTGAACCTTCGTCAAAACTTATTTATAGCGAAAGTGCCATGATGACTGGTTTTTACTATACCAAGCCCTAGCTTCAAATTGGTTGCAAGTGCAACAAGTGTCATAAATGCCATACAATGCCTTCCTTCAGGATAGCTCTGATACCATGTTAGTTTTTCAACATTTAATTCAATTTGATCTAGGATCTTAATTGAGAGAACAACATGTATATCATATCAAACACAAGAGACAAGAGACACAAAGCATTTCACCGAGGAAAACCAAGAAGGTGAAAAAATCCACAACTTCCTCACAGATAGAATGAGCACCAATACAAATATCACAAAGATCAAACCCCAATATAAGAGATAGTATCCTAGTAGTTTCTCCTCCTCCACTTGTGTGCACTCCTCCTCTCTCTCACTAATGCGAATTGAGTGAGTGAGTGAATAAATAGAATGAGAGAGACACACTCTCTATTTATACAATGACTTGACTTTCCTTTTAATCTAACTGGGTCGACCTCCATTAGGAGAGTCTAATAACCCATTACCACTTGTCATTGGGCCGACCCCACTAGGGTGGTCTAATAACCCTTTAACCCACATGACTCATACAGGCCCGACCCCACACCGGTGGTCTAATAACCCATCAAATAGGGCACGAGTTTCCATTATATAGATGTTGGGAACGATATTGCATTTTTCAAAAAAATGTACATGATTGGATCATTTTTGCATATTATTAGATGGATCTGCACTTGTCTATATGACTTTTTCTTTGATTACATTTTTGCATACATGATTTTGACTTCAATAACAATGTTATGGAAAAGTTTTCCCATACATACATATGTTATTTCTAGACACCGAGTGACCTATATATGAGTCCCTTGTATTTGAATGGGTCTCCATAGAATGATTTATACTATATGTTCTATGGGGGGGTACACTGAGAATATTTGTTATAGTAAATTGTGTTCAGATACAACATACACAGATCGAGCAAATTCACATACACACATGCACACAACATCCAACATACACATCAATATGTCACTTCAAATCAACCTTCTAAACTCAGTTATTAATGCATTACTATTAATTTTTCAATGATAAGAGAAAAAACAAGGAAAAGTCAAAAGTCATTGATATATCCGTACAATAATGCAACCCATAGTGTTCACAAGCAAACTGAATAGGATGAAAATAAAATTTAATCCCCTGAGTAAGGAAATAATACAAAAAAACCCTCTCGTAAGTCTAACTTTCAAAAAAAATTGTAAGGGGCCCCTTGATTTTCCATGGGGGGTGTTGTGGCCACAACAGTGGGATACATGAGCCATTAATAGGTTTTGTAAACTAAAACAAGGGCTTTAATCCCTAAATGACCCTCTCAACATCAAGTGCCATGAAAAAAACCTAAAATCCACAACGTGATCCCTCTATAAGGTGTATTTGGAATCAAATTTGAATGCAAGTGTCATTACAATGTCTTGGGAATCATGTACGAGTATTAAACAAGAGCCTTTATCAATAATCTTTTCTTCTTGGGCATATGGACACCATTAATTGTCCAATATAGATTATCCCTAACATGCTTTATGCATTGTGGATGGTTCTTGGGCCCTTAACCATAGTCTTGGTAGAAAAACAATAGCCTCAAGCCCTTGGCCATGGTTTATGGAGGGAAATAACAATCTCAGACCCGAAACATATTTTTTCAAGATCAAATGCAGTGAATGCATCCTCAGACTAACATGCAAGACCATGGATATGTTGCAAGGCCTTGAACATCGTCAAAGAATGAAAACAGTTTCCTTGAGATCTTATTGAAGCATACTGAGCTCAATTGAATTCCACTTGAGCCTTAATTGAATCTTATTGACCTCAAGCATCGTCAATAACACATAGAAGCCATGACACTAGCCCTCTACAAGGAGTCTTTTGCATATGAATCAAATATGGTTTTCATTATGATGTCTTGGGCATCAAGGATTTATCTTGGCTCCTTAACCATGGCTAGTGGAGGGAAACGAGAGCCTCCAACACTAACTCTTGTTTCTAGGGCACAAACACCATGAATGAGTCCCTGAACTACCACATATGAAATATATAGGGTATTAGTCAACTTCAAGTGTGTTATGTGTGCCATGAATAGGTTAATTGTGAATCAAAAATGGGTGTCAAGGTCTGACCAAGGTATAGGGACAACAAGAAGCTCCTCATGCCTTAAATGAATCTTCTCAGGCTCAAGCACCATGAACAACACCTACAACTCAAGAAGCTTCTTAGGATACGATGTTGAATGCATCTTCAAACCACCACACATAACCCTTGTGGGGCATCTCTAGCAAATGCATAGGGATACATATACCATGATTAGGCTACATCGCATGCCTTAAACAAGATTATGTCTTTGACCCACGCCGAGAATGTTTGTCGAGGCCATGGATAGCATTGCTAAGTATGTTAGTGGGACACATTCAACATGAGTAGGTTTCATGAATTGGGAATGGGTCTATAGGCCTAAACATGCCTAGGTGAAACAAACGACTTCAACCATAAAGTAATATTTTCAAGCTCAATTGTTATGGGTGCCCCTCTCCTCTAGTCCCATGGCCCAGGTGTCTTCTTTTAGGTCCATTTTGGAAACTAGGGTTTTGCTCAGTAAGGGAGTGTTCAATTTTTGCACATGGGGGTCAAAAAAAATTGATTTTGATTCTAGAACTAGACATTCAAAGAGAGCAAATCAAACCTGCCACACTGCACCCTTGGTAGATTGCTATCTCCTTAGTGTGCCATGTAATTTAACAACTCCTTAGTGTTCCACTATATTTGCATTTTGAGTAATTAATGCCATTTTAAAGAATTCAAAGTTCCAAATAAAAATGGAGGCGATGTTTCATCGATGATATCCCTCTAATCCTTGCTAGCTTTGTTAGATCAAATTCACCATGAACCTTTTCCATCAAGTTATGGGGGAATACTTGTTAAATCACAATGAACAACCATTGCATCATCATTTGTATCAATCAAGTACATTCAATTTTAAATACTTTTTCATATGAGGATAATCCATCCTTTTTACAAACATAGGACCGTGAACATCTTATTTTCCTTCATCAAAACAACATTATCAAGGAAGATAATTAAACTAGTTACGTATTTCATTTTCCATGGATTCTGTATGATTACTTTTGCATTATGACAAGTGTTAAATGGACATATTAAAGAGGTAAAGCACAAACCATGGTCTTACATACTAGGGTTTAGTAAGGATAGGGTTTATATCTTCAACGATTTTATGAGAGTGAATTCATGACCAACTATTGGTTAGCATATTGGAAAAAACTAGGGTATATTTGTTACATATATTTGACCATATGTACATCAAGGACCAATGAATTTTATTACACTTTAGTTATGCATTCCTTTCCATTGTACTTGATACTTTGCCATTCTTTTTAGCATGCTAGAGTAGGCACACTTCAACCGAACTTCATAGATGTTCATGTACATATTGTTTGATGAAATACGGTAGCATTGATGAAATGTGTAGCATCTATTAGACTTCCTCTTAGTTTGTGAAAATGTCATAGGATTACAATGATGATATGCGTAGCATGTTACTATTATGACATAGGTTATTCAAACATATTTTGACTTATTTTGTTAACTTTTGTTTTTTCCTTGCAACCATAATCCTGATCAATGGGTATGAACCCTTGGAGTTGACAAAAAACACAATTTTAAATTAGATATCAAATTAGCATGCATGTGCTAAGTTCATTGAACTGTTGAAAGATATTATTAGTTTTTTCCATTAAGATAATGTTTTCATAACACAATGGTGAGATGTTACTTGATCAATGCAATAAATGTCTTCAATTAGTCTTTTAATGTTGAGTTCAAAATTCTATTTGATGAATATGATTGTCATTGATGACAATACATTAATGACAAAGGACAATGAGTTGAGGTCAAAGACAAGATGACAAGGAGGACAAGACTTAGCAAGCATAAGTTGGATAATGGACAAGGACAATTGGAAAATGACAATAAGACAAAGGTTGATGACAAGCATGGATAAGCTTGACAAGCATGACAAAGACAAGGACAAAAAAGGGAAAAAGGTATGACAAGGTTGATGTATGACAAGTGGCAAGCAAAGCATTGATGACTTGGGAAGCATAATACTTGACATGGCTGAAGACATGTCTATGAACAAAAGACAAGGAGGACATGACAAACATAAGGACAAGGAAAAGGCATGGCAAGGTCAAAGGACAAAGCATGACATGGCAAAATTCAAGATACATTAAGGTGAACAATGACATGGAAGAGAACAGTGGCATGACAAGATGTTGTTGACATAGCAAAAGACAAGATATGAGGGCATTTGAAGTGGCCTGTGGGCATTAATTGTGGACACCTACGGGTATTACTGAATGGAGCTGTGGCATTTAGAGAGCACATTGCGGGCACTTTGGTGGCTCATGCAGGCACTTGGACAAGGCAATGTGGGCATATTTTATTACCCTTGTGAGCATATCCTAAGGAGCTCATTGCGGGCATATCAAGGCTCCATGTAGGCATAATTGTAAACACTATGTGGGCATATCAAAATAGCCCTTGCGGGCATACTTTGAAGAACCATGAGGGCATGAGAATAGATACATATGAGGGCATGGTTGAAGGCCCTTGTGGTCATATTAAGTGGATCCTGTGGGAATAATTGTAGGCATGAAAAAGATCCCCATGCGAGCATTTTTGTGGGGTCATGTGGACATATTTAATGGCCCTTGAGGGCATTATTGAATGCCATGACATGGCATGAAAAAGGAACCCATGATGATGTGGAAAAAGACTATATATATATATATATATATATATATATATATATATATTAAGAAAATGAAAAATATCATTTGACTTAATTATTAATGATAAAATTAAAATTAAAAAGGAGACAAGTCAGCCTCCTAAATTGATGGTGAGGAAAAGTATAAATATAGAAGACAAGTTTTATTTGATTGAGATTTTGAAGTGGAAGATGTCAAATGCACAAGTAGCTCTGATTTTCGGGGGTCGGGATGAGGACAATCTCAGTGGAGTAGCAGCAGCAGTAGAAGCAATGGGAGCAACAATGTAACTATCTCTAATCTTTATTTTTGGGTTGGCTGGTTGATGAAGACATGGAGAATGAATACATGCTGGTAAATTGAATGATGGACAGAGCAATGCTAGGGTAGAATCAATGATAGGTTGTGGACATGTTCTGATATGTATATAGCAAGGGTGAATACAACTAAAAACAAATCAAGTGCAATCCATATCTGACCCAAATACATAAACAAAGAGGCCAAATGGCCTAGACTCCAATGAGCATGATGGCGACAATGGTGACAATGAGTACAATGATGACGATGGTAATAATGGGCGTGAAGATAGATATGGTGATGGTGATAACGAGACAAACTGCATTAGGTTGATGGTGGATGACAGATGATTTATGGGGACAAGGATGGTGGTACCATGAGTAAGAGGATGACGAGGCTTGATGGTGATTGTGGTAGTTGAAATGGTGTTGGTGACAATGTTGTCATGATAGTAGAGTTCAACATTAAGTTGGTAACCCTAGAGATTGGAGCCTATCCTAGAAACACGAGAGCCTATCCTAAAAACCCTAGTTGGTAGCATAAACCCTAACTTGTATTCTAATCACAATGAAACCCTATTAGGTAGCCTAATCCCTTGCCTAAATTATAATACATATAAAAAGTAAATCATTTTCATTGTACATATATATTCATGTGCATACATTTGAATCCAAATCATTATACACATATATAGAACAAAACTCAAACAAAACTATATATAAATCCCTAAGATAAAACCATAGTGGAACAAAACTCGAACAAATATATAAATTTTCAGGCAAAAAGTGGAACATGGTTCCCAATGTACATACGATGGAAACTCGTGCCCTATACAAAATCCGACAACTCGTTTCGTAGATCCAAAATACATGGCAACTCGTGCCCTATACAAAATCCAACAACTCGTGCCGTAGATCCAAAATACAAGGAAACCCATGCCATAGATACAAACTACATGGAAACTAGTGCCCAAAGGTGCCACATAGTGGCTAATGTAGATAACATGGTGTGTCAAGCATTGTGATCACCCCGGTCACTCCCAGATGCATCTCCAAAATCAATCTTCCTCTTCTTGGAGCTACTGGAATATCGGGTCTTCTTTCATCTAGGAGTAGACCGTCTCTCCACGCTCTGAAACAAATGACATAATATACCATCATTTTCAAGCATTTGTAACATTTACCACATTTATAAAATTAATGTACAATCCAAATCTTAAATAACTCACTGCTAATGCGAGTGGGAGACGAGAGGCATGTGTCCTGGATCTGCTGAGCCTCTCAGCAATTCCACCCTACAACATTTACGACAATCATTTCATTGAAAAATAATAATAGCTTAATTAATTTTGGTTAATGCATCAAAACATTTTCATAAATTAACTTGATTCTCACCATAAACACCTCTGACAATGGACATGGCTTGGCTTCTAGGATAGCAGGTGTAGCAGTTGGCTGGACAACCTGCTCCAATGCAGTCAGGGGGGGGCGCAAAATTAGATGCAGCAACTATGGGAGCAACCATTGTAGATACATGGGAAGATAATGGAATAGTAGTTGCCACAATAGTGGCAGGAACTGTAGATGAAATGGAGGAAGAGGACATGCTGGTATGGGGTGGAGGAGAACGTCATAGACGATGAAACCCTACTGGCTATACAATAGGGGGTATCGATCCAAAAGGGATAAGGGGGATGTTGAGGTATGGTGAATGGGAGGGAGGTCCTAGATAGAGGGAGGAGGATGGATAGAGGGGAGGTTGTGGACGAAGGGGGGAAGATGGATGGAAGGGGGGGCATGAACGAATGGGGGAGGATGGATGGACAGGGGGGCAGGGATGAATGGGGGAGGATGTATAGATGGGGGGCATGGACAAATGGGGGAGAATGGACAGAGGGGGGAGTATGGACGGAGAGGGGAGGGTGGATGGAAGGGAGGGGGTGGATGGAGGGAGGGGTCTATATGGAAGCGAGGGTGGCGACTCATGGGAGAGGGTGGAAACATGGGACTAAAGTGGCCTGCAGCTATTGGCGGCCCCTACATACAAATTTGTAATATAATAATTTAGTAAACAAAAATCAAATTAAACCATAGTATGTTGTAACATTTCAAATTAAAAACATGCTTTTAACAACACATTGTACCTGTGTATATGGTGATCTTTCGACCTCTAGCGGAGATGGTTGATCATCGTAGTCCGTGCATACTTGTGGACACCAAAATGCATGAACATTATAAACATATTAAACAAGTAATTATTCAGTCAATCAAAATATTAAAAAATATTGTACGAACTATCATCATGTATGTCATAAATATAAATACATAAAAATAGAAATGCCATAAGTAATAACAATATTGTGTGGGGTACTGAAAATACCTCCATGTGAGGTGCTGCAATTTCAATTGCAGCTGCCATTGCTGCATCCAGCTTGGTAGATGTTGCGTTCTCCCATGAAGGCGTGTCAGCTCTAAATAGTTGTACATTGAAATAATAGTTTAATTCAAGCACAAAAACTTTAAAATTACTTTACAAATTATCAAGTGATGATTGAAAACACATTAAAAAAAGTGCTAACCTGCTCCATATAGAAGCCCTCGATCGAGCCAGGGCAAGTGTGCCCGCAATGGGGACAAAGATGTGGCATTGTCCCCGTCGAACTTAAAGGCCCAACATGGCTACCACCGGTGACAAGTCTATCCTAACTCTGTCCTGAAGGCCCTGCACCTGTGTCTCTATCAGGGTCAACCTGTCTCTCCACTGTAGTAGTTGCTACAAAGGCAGTGTGTCTAAGTAGTCCCCGCGCAACATTCCTCATCGTGCCCTCGATCTGATCAAGTTTGTGGAGTAACTGAGATGGCCGGGGAGAGGGGTTGGGCTCGCGCCTAGGAGCTAGTAGCCCTCTTAGTGGGTTCCTCCTAGCAGCAGGTCGATCTTGGGCAAAGCCACGCCCAACACCTTGGAAATTGGTTATGTCAAAATAGTTGAGAGGTAAACCGAGTGCAAACTCAGCCCACATTTGTTGAAGGAAGTACTGTGGAACCTCCCTATTATTGTGGGGAGGTTTATCATAAACCATGAACCACCTATGCATCCAATTGTCCCTCCATGGTTGGAAATGACACCAATCCATGCATACACGTGGCTTTCTAGTCTCCAATGGTTGTTGTGTTCTTGGATCGGTGAACATACTGTACAATTGGGTCTTTGTAATATTCAAATATTTTATTTCCTCCTTAAAAATGCCCGTAGAATTATACTCCCGCATCCTAGCTCTATATTTAGTCAAGTCAGTCAATTGGCGATGTGCATGGATGAGGGAGTCAATTGAGGTGGAAAGGGACACTCGAAATGGTTCCCTTGTGTTTCTTAGATCTCAAGTGTGCACTCTCATTTCCTTCACATAATGTTTCAAGTCATCTTGGTCAAAATTTGGTTGGGGTTTTTTATTTTCTTGGGCATTTGGATTTTGTTGAGGGTTTTCATTGGTTCCAAGATTAGTGTTTTCTTGAGTACCACCGGATTCCATGTTCACATTTTGTTCATTCATTGTGTGGGTTTACAATCTACAATTGAAAATTTCTCTATTGTTTTAATAATTTGGGAATTATTACAAATTTAATAAACAAAAAACAATGACTAAAGTGACAAAAACAATGAATAAAATGACAAAAAAAATGGAATTTACCTATCCAATTGACTTGTTGACGAGTTGGTGGATGGATTTGGATCGTTTTGGAGTGAAAAGGGTGAGTGCGGTGGCTTGTAACGACGCGCATGCGGAGTGGGAGTTGCGCTCGGTTGCAAACGGTGGAATGACAAACATTTTTCCATGTTTTTTTATTATAATTTTTAATTGGAGCACGTGCACGCAATCACCAAAAATGCGCACGCGCAGAAGCGCGCGCCCACCTTGGTTCGGTACCAAACCTAGCAGCATGTACACAGTGCCTTAGGTGCGTGTGCGTGGTCATTTTCTCCCCGCTAGCGCAGCCCCGTTGCAACACTTCTGGGGAGCAACTTTGTGTGCTCGCCCTTGCACCAACCCTTGAGTGTGTTCGAGTAGGTAATCTCTATGTGTGAAGGTGGTGTGAAGTCTATTGCAACAATTGTGTGTGAAGCCAAGCTACTACCATGAAGATTTCATATTTCTCATATAATATCCAAGGTTTATAAGGATTGTGTCATGTCACCATACTAGTGGTAAAAATAAAAAAAATAAAAAGAAAAAAAATGTTACCAAAAAATGGATATACAAAATATCCACTAAAAATATGACTATTTTATTTGCAAAGATGAAATGGGTTGGGGTTTAAGAAAATGATTTTTAAAATTACTCTTTAATATTTAAGAAAATAGGGATATTTAATATCTCTCAAGATTTGAAATCCTCATCATATTGGAGGTTAGTATAACATATAATCATATCAATGTTGCTTTCTCTTTGGAAAGATATTTGTTTATAAACTTCATAATATAAAATTTTTACATCTTCACATGTATTAGTTTAAAATGTGGAAAACAAAAGTCTAAAATATTTTAGGTGTAATAAATCTAGTGGGATACTACGTTGGCTTGATGGAGACCAAATAGAGGTCCTAGCATTCATGCACAATCCATAATGAAGCATTATTATGGAACACTAAGCAAAGAATATGTGGTACTAACTTTTATAGATCTAGTGATATAGTGCCACTTCCATTTTTTTGGACAATAGATATCCATTTAATAAACATGGTTAAATTTAGGGTTTTATTCATTGATACATAATAATAATTTTTCATTTCACATTTATTAATCTATGTCATAATAGTTATAAAATATTTGATATAAAAAAATTAAAAAGAAATTTTTTAATGTTAATGAAATATGAAAATAGATATTTCATATATACAATTTACAATTATCACAATAGGGTTCAACAAGAACATGGTGTTACTTACAAAAATTGAACCACTTGACAGAAAAACCATCTTTCTTTCCAACCAGCCAAGCTACAACCAATAAATATATATACAAATTTTTTATTTAAACCAATAAAAAATAATTATTTGTTATATTCTGAACCACAAAAATGTATCTCATCTCTTTGGTTATCTCTTAGATTTCACCAGAAAGCTGGGTTTCAAAAGATTTTAAGCCAAATATCGAATGATATTACTATTTTCTTTGTCCTCTTCGAGGATATCTTTCGAAATCAATTTTTTAATCCGCTCCTGCATTAATTTGAAATCTGGTTCACATGTGAGTCGCACTTGCTTAACGCATTCACTCATTAATTCTTGGACTGTTAACACTTTTCTGCTTTTCATTATTCGAGCAATTGCTGCGTCTATAATATAAGGTCTCTTCTCCTCAACAGTTGCCTCGATCACTTTCTTCTTCGCAGTCTCATTCTCCAGTGTAACCAGAATCTTAATCTTCCTCGATTTACATGTAAACTTATGATTGAATTCAAAAACATCATTTTCTGCTATTGTTTCGTTGATGGGCTCTTTGGAAAGAATTATTTTGTAATTTTCGGATACAACTGCATGTAGTAGTTTGGCAACATCTTCATCTGGCAAATTCAACTGAGATTTTATGTCAGAGTAACTCAACCTTTCTGACTCATTGAACAGCAGCAGCATCACTCCAAGATAAGTTGTTACTGTAATTTCTATTGGCTTAGAATCAAACTTGCCAATGATATTGCAGTTTCCCAAAGAATATATCCATGTGAGGTTACGATGATTATATTTTGTAGAGTAAAAGCTTTTGAATACCTCAATGCATTGAAGCATTTCCAATGGTAGATGAAGTTCAGAAGTCTTGTAAGTTGGCCAGAACCCATTAGTTAATACTGTAACAGCAAACTGTGTTCCAGGATGGTTATTTGAAGAATTTTCAAGGTATGTCCTGAAATCAGCTTGAGTCTCCAGGGAAAGTGTGAAATCTTTTAACATGCCTTCCATATTTGATGTAGAGCGTGAATAAGTATGAAGCTTGATCTTTGACAATATGCTTCGCTCAAGATTGTCATTTGCTCTTTTATCAGATAACAGCCTGCTACCTAGTTTTGTTCTGTAAAATTCAACAAATAGATCTTTATCGTTGGTATATTCAATGAGACTCACTGCCTTTTCAAGAGTACTCTCAATCTCATAATCCATAATATTTTGAAGACTGGCATTTTTCAGGGCAGTATCGCAAAATGTAGCCAGCAACTCCGCACTTGTCTTTTTACCAACTCTTTTACTGCATATTACTTGAAATGCTTCCTTTAAAGCACTACCAAAAGTAGTATTATTTTGAAATGTATCCACAACATGGTCCATGTAAATGTCATGCAATTCAATAATCTTCCCCACAAAATTTGCAGCTATATCATTTGTGTCTGCATCATTGTTTACAGCATCTTCTACCCATTTCACTATGATTAATCCTTCACTGGTTACATGATGTTTAAAAATACCTGCAACGGTTTCCAAGCCGTAGAGTATTCCAGAGAACAGTCTGTACATCCTTGAAAGATCATCTTTCTTTTGATCCCTAAGCAAGACACGGAAGCCAAAATTCTCATTTTCCAAAAGTTGAGTTCGATAACGGGAGATGATTTCACTATGTACTATCCCTATTAAATTAGGCTTCGTGCTAAGGTTCAAATAATGGGAAATTCTTTCGTTTTCATGTTTCAAACATTCTTCAGCCTTTAACATATACTCTGGACAAGAATTCTCTGCAATCCAAACAGCAGCTTTTCTAGAATAGTAAGTTCGAGTATCTTTCAACATGGGAGCTTCAAACTCATACTTGTAGAAATCCATGCCAATATTATAAACAAAAAAATCGAGAACGTTTCTCAACAAAGAGCGATGAATTTGCTCTCCCTGTCGCTCCCGATTAATCAGCTCAATTACCACATTTATCACATTAAAGTGCATGTTATCACAGACAAGCCTATGGAAATACTTGATTCCAACTTGTAATAGCGATTCTAGAGACTCTTTTGGCACTAAGAAAAGATATTTATTCCTGATATTAATCAGACTCACTGCCTTTTCAAGAGTACTGTCAATCTTATCATCCATAATATTTGGAAGACTACCCTTTTTCAGGGCAGTATCACAAAATGTAGCCAGCAATTCTGCACTTGTCTTTCCACCAACTCTTTTATTGCATATTACTTTAAATGCTTTCTTTAAACCCCTACCAAAAGTAGTGTTATTTTGAAATGAATCCATAACATAGTCCATGTAATGGTCATGCAATTCAATAATCTTCATCACAAATTCAATTCCCTGAGCTGCAGCTATATCACTTGTGTCTGCATCATTGTTTACAGCATCTTCCACCCATTTAACCAAACTTAAACCTTCACTGGTTACATGCTGTTTAAAAATGCCTGCAACCATTTTCAAGCCGTTGGGTATTCTAGAGAACAGTCTGTACAACCTTGAAAGATCATCTTTCTTTTGATCTCTAAGCAACACATGGAAGCCAGAATTCTCGTTTTCCAAAAGTTGAGTTTGATAACGGGATATGATTTCATTTTGTACTTTCTTTATTAAATTCTGCTCCGCGCCAACGTGCAAATAATGGGCAACTATTTCTTTTTCATGTCTCAAACATTCTTCAGCCTTTAACATATACTCTGGGCAAGAATCCTCTGCAATCCATAGAGCAGCTTTTCTAGAATAGTAAGTTCCAGTATCTTCCAACATGGGAGCTTCAAAGTAATTCTTGTAGAAATCCATGCCGGTCTCAACAAAAATATTGAGAACGTTTCTCAACAAAGAGCGATCAATTTCTTCTCCCTGTCGCTCCCGATTAATCAGCTCAATCAACACATTTTTCACTTTAAAGTGCACATTGTCATCACAGAAGAGCCTACGGAAACACTTGAATCCAACTTGTATTAGCGAATCTAGAGACTCACTTGGCACGAAGAAAAGATCCAAATAATAAAACATATTTGACATGTATCGAACCATGACCTTATGATTTTCCCAACGTTTCAGAAGTTGTATCAACATGAACTCATCATGTAGTTCTGCCAAAGCTGGTGATACATTGAGAGTGATGTATTCTTCAATCGACTCCCTGTACTTGTCATAGAGTTCCTGTGCGTAGCAGTGAGGGGGATTTTGGTTGCACATTTCGAAGACAGTATCCTGAATGCGTGTGTACTCAGATACAGTAAACCCATCTAAATCTCTTGTCAAACTCTCCGTAAACTTTAAGACAGCCCTGTGAATAATATCCCATCCTTCCTCGAATTTTATAGGATTAGGAGTTATCAATCGCATCGTCACGATATTTTCGAAGTAGTAACTTTGGTTCCTTCAACTGCTACTTCTGTCGAAGAAAATCCGCCAACGTTACTAGCGAGGTTTCTACTTCTGTCGAGCTAGACCTGCCAACGTTACTAGCTAGAGATGTTGCAGTATATCCAAAATCCTTCAACTTCTGCGTGAGACGCGCTGCTTCGCTAAATGTAGGAATTATTTGAGAGTTATAAGAAAATATTCTGTTTGGAGTGTAAATGTTGATGAATCTTTCAAAATTTATTTAATTTGTGTAGTTTTATATATATTTCATTGTAAATGTTTTAAATAGCCGACATGTTATTTTTTCTAATATTTTATTATTTTTTAAAAAGGATACGTGTCAGCTCTAGGATGAGCATTGAAGGAGTTACACATCTCCCTCTATTGGGCTGGAGAATGTGCCTCTTATAATGTGCCGTGAATTAGCCTCTATGCTTTCTACATTACACAATGACGAGACAAATGTATTGTTGAGATTGAATTTAATGCACTTGTTCCAACTTCAAATAAACCAGCCTAGATCCAAATCCTAGGCTCTATCAAGCGTCGAGAAGGATCAAATCTCCCGAGGTGTAAACCTCTAGGCACAACAATCCTAAAACAAAAAAGAATATCAAAAATAACTAGAAGAAGGCTAGTGATAACATGTAATTGACAAATTTGACTAATTTAAAAATTCATAAATTTCTCAATAGAACATAAATAATATAAATAACTTCCATTAATATAAATAACTTCCTTAGATATATGGAAAAAGAGAGAATGCAGAGCTCCAAGAAAACCCTATTGTGCGCCCTGGCTTCCGCGCGGCCTCATGGCCGCCTGGCTGCAACTGGGTTGCCCTCGTTTTCTCCCGAAGAGATGCTCCCGGCCTCTGATCACTATAGACCATTGTTGCACGGTGATGAAGGCAACGTTCTTCTGGAGAACAGTCGGTCTGTTTTCAAGCATGATACTCCAAAGAGGTTTGATGCCAAAACGACGGACACGACGGCAGTTCGAAGGTCACAAAGAAGCCGACCCCCAGGAAGGCAACAAAGAAAGTAAAGAAGCTTGACGGTGGGGCTTGGAATCTAACAGATCGGGATCTGTTCCATTGGAAATATTTCTTTGAGGTACCGCTCCAGACAGGTCGGGATTATGCTTCTTCAAAATGGGGGGAGGTGTTTTCATCTATCCCCATTATCTCTTCTGATTATGGAGCCAGGGAAGTACTAGATAGGTTTCAAATTTTTATTAAAATGCCCTCTGGGAAATCGCTTTTGGTTTGGGTTCATGCTTTTGATCCAGTGGAATCACTAATTGCCGTTCTTGAGCAAAGGGAGGGTATTTCTAGAACTGCTTATTATTTCCTTCATGAGGGTAAAGTTTTGCAGGAAGATTCAAGGTTGATTGATTCACAAATCTCCAAGAACTCATCTATCTCTATGAGGCATAGACTGCGGGGGGGCGCTGAAGGAAAAAGTGGACCTTTTATTCCTCCGTCGTATAAGGAAGCAGCTCGTCCAAAGGGTACTCAGGCTGCCTCTGTCTTTTCTTCCCAGCCCAATCCGTATATAGTGGACAAGTTGGAGTCCACACCAACCCTGGAGATCAAGAACCCACAAGTAAAACAACTTTTCAGCACGCTCCAATCTACAACTGTTATTTGTCATTTTAATGGGTTTTGGCCGAGATCCTTTGAACTTCATCAATGGATCTACACAAACTGGACAACTAATTGTCAAATCCTTTTATGTTCCAAGGGTTTTTTTGTAGTTCAGGTTGAGTCTCAGGAAGATTATCAGAATATTTTTTCGCAGGGTCCTTTGTTTTTGGGGAGAGCTGGGCTCTTCATAACCCTTTGGTTTTCTAAGTTTGATGCAAACTCCATGGTGGTGACCAAGATGTCGGTATGGGTGCGGCTGCCAAACTTGCCTCTACCTTTCTAGCATCATTTAATATTGGAAGATATTGGCAATGTTCTTGGGAGGTTTATCAAATGTGACAACAAACGCAATGAGCAAGGTTTATTCAACTATGCAAGAATTTGTGTGGAGATAGACCTCAGCAAAGGGCTTCCAGATAGATTACAGCTGAAACATGAATCCTTCTCCTGGACTCGGAGTCTGGACTACGAAAACACTGCTTTTAAGTGTAGATGTTGTCATTTGACAGGCCATCTACAAGACTCATGTCACCTTTCTAAAAAGTCTCAAAAGAAGAAAAAGGGGTCGACCACAAACCATAAAAGCTGGTAGGCAGACTGTATTCCACCTCTAGAAGAGGAGGAGGGGGATGGAGAAGAGTAGCAGGATTTACAGAAAAATGAGGAAGATTTGACGAAACCTGAATCATCTGATGCAGAGACACAAGGTCAAAAGAACTATGGGGAGGAAACACATTCAAATGTATTGATCCCTATGGATGCTTCTGTAAGTGGACTAAAGCGAGCCCATGAATCAGAAAGTTCAGAATCTAATAAGGAACGATAATCCATGAAGCAATTAAAGGATGAGGCAAGAAAACAATTGACGATAGCTATGCCAATTCCGGGAGGATGGACGGAAGTGAAATCAAAGAAGAAAGGGAAAAAAGGGAAATTAGAGGATTTTTTCAAATCCTGAAATCTATGTACAGTGATTTTTTCCATGTTTTTTATTTCTTGTTCAGACCTATGGTCTGTTAGTTGTTCTGCTTTTCAGCATTTACACTCTTAAAGAGTGATGAAGATCACAATGTAATTTTGTACTCGCAAGATGAAATAAAATTACTACTTTTTTTTCTGGGAAAAAAAATATAAATAACTTCCATTGGTTGTAGCTTGGGTGGTTGGGAGGAAAGATTGTTACCCTCCCCACCCAGGTTCAATTCTTGTAAGTAACAAAATACTCTTGTTAAATCCTGTTGTAATGATTGTATTTCAAATTTTTCTTGATTCCTAAATAGCAGGAAGATGATATTAAGAATATAAATAATATTTCAATATGATCTTATTTTCGATATGTGATAAAATATATTTTTAAGAATTTTGTAACATTTATATTTCATCAAAATTCCAAACCTATAAAAACTGTCTTTATATTATTTGATTTCAATAACCAACAACCAAAATATTACTGCAAAATTAGACTTTATTTGCTAAGATTTGTACTTCTCGGCACTAAACTTAATGTTTTTTTCTTTCATATGCACAAGGAAGGATTGGATTTGTACAGTGGAATCTTGTTAAAAAAAATATTTTCTTAAGTAGTAATGTTAATTGTTTATTGTAACAATTATAAGGAATGTAACAATTATAAGGAAGATGCTAATAACGTACTTCACTAAGTGGAATTTTGTTCATAAAAATATTTTCTTGAGTAGAAATGTTAATTGTCTATTGTAACAGTTATATGGAAGTGTAACAATTATAAGGAAGATGCCAATAAGTACTTCACTGAATTTCATTTCACAAATTGACGGTTTAGAAACGAAACAAAATGACAATAATGTTCTTAACCACATGTTTCGAAAACAAAAAGAAGGGAAAGAAAAGCAGTCTCAGATCACAAGACTTAAGTGTAACATCCCCAATCATATTTATAGAGATATCAACTCAATTACAAAGACCAAGTCAAAAACATTAAAAAACTATTAACTAGAATTGACATAACTAGTATTAAGCACACTTAGACCTCCCAAATACTTCCAAAGATGGACTTTAGGATCTAATAGGGCTACAATTAAGAAGACAGACAGACCAATACTTTGTCAGTGGCACATTTATGGGTGCTTCACTCCTGGGAAGATTTCATTCGTAGAGCCAAGACTATCAATGCACATTCCCCAAGGGATTTTGTGGAAACCCAAAGCTTCCGATGCTCACTGGAAGTAATCAGAACTGGTATAGGCTAAATGGATTGTCCCACCCTGCTACAACAAAGATACAAAGGTTTAGACTTGAATTAACAGCATTTGGAGGCCATAAAGTCAAGTCTACTATCTAGCATTACTCAACTAATTCACTTCCAAGCTTTTCCAAACGAACCTAGAGGGTTATGAATCTCTGATCCATGGCTTGGTATGGCTTCATCAGAGTCTTAATAACCTGTAGCAACTCACGTAATCGAAATTGGACATATAGAAGATGATTAACTGCATTAAAACTGGAAACTAGCTAGATTTGACATTATAACGAGCATAGGGTGAGTACATCACTAACAATAACAGTTTTATTGCAGAACCAAGAGCATCATGATATCATTAATTTGTAGAAGAGTTCATATACATTACAGATCTGTAATAATAGCAGCAATCACTCATTAATATGCACCCCTCCTTGGGAAAATACAAAACAAAAACTAGTACATTCACTCACTGGAGAACAAGAGTGCGCTCAAATGGAGAAGGTTTGGATCTGAAACAACATGAAATTACCTGCAATAAAATAAATCATAATGGCTAAATGACATTCTCCTCAAATTTTAGTCGATCTCTCAAATAGCTGGTGACAGTAGGGGCACATCTCCCAACTGATTGACAAGAAGAGGCGCATCTCCCAAGTCTAGAGAAACTTCAAGCTCTCTTTCGAATGCTCAGACTGACAAAAGATGTGAAACGGAGTTGTAATCCTCGTTTTATAAACTTCTCCTTCATAATTTAGCTTATCTTCCTTCCTTCTAGGACATGCCATCTATGAAATTCGAATTTGGTGATGAGTGGGGCTTATTTGGCAAGTTGCTTTTGCATTTTGGACCCACTTGCCTCATGAATTCTCCCTCCGTGGATAAATTTAACCTCTGCTAATTTCCTTGAGCCTTTTTCCTTCCTTCCTACTTTTGTCAATCTCTCTTATCTTCAAAAATTAAGAAACTCTTGCTTTCTTTCCTTTGCTTTAGTTTGTTTTCTTGCTTTTAGAAACTTCTGCTTTCCTTCTTTTCAGAGATTTCCTGCTTTTTTGCTCTTTCTTGATTTTCTGTGCTTTCTTGCTTTTATTATTGCTTTCCATCTTTTCTGCTTTACACTGCTTTTCTTCCAGTCTCCTCTTTTAAGTGACAACTCACAGGACCATCCTTATCTCCTTATACACCCTCATGGGCCCCTTCGAATTTTCTAACTCATGTCATAATTAAAAATAATTAAATATTCAAGAACATAGACTTCATCACTCCTAATTTAATTTATTCCAAAACACCATAGCCAAAATTTATTCCCGAGCTAATTTAATTAATTACATAAAGTACTTGGCCAAAATTACTCTCTTATTAATTAATTTAATAATTTCCACTAGACCCCATGGGAGTGGAGTGATTAGTGGCTTGACCATGGTTCCCTTAGGGAAGGGACATTATAGTCAGACTAATCACAAATGTAAGCTTGTTTTCTGTCTAGATATGCAATGACATATGATTTTGATTTTGAACTTATGTCATAGATCACTTAAGTTTGATATTTGATATTTTTTCTTATAAAGAGGATATAGATTAAGTTGGTGTGAGGTTACTTTTTACCATGTTGATCCCAATTTTGTAAATTTCTAACATGTTAAAATTATATATTTTATGAGCTTTTTTAGTATAAAAATAAAATTTTACAGCAATCCTACATCAAAGTTGGTAACAAATAAAAATATTAAAATACTATGAATAATATATATAATAATATAAATAATAAAATAAAACATAATGTTATTTATATTAACTAATAAATCATTGTAAAATCATCATTATTTATCTTATCAATTATATATTCAATTATTTGACCATTTATGGATCCTTTGTATTATTTACATTGGTTATTTGTATAAGAAAAGATTGTATCGTTTCATTTGGTATTAGAGCCCCGTTGTTGATCCAAGCTTGTAGCCACCATTTTAGGGTTTCCCTAAAATCTAGGATCTTGTCCAAAACCCAGGCCCTTGGCCCAAAAAAAAAGTAAAACAAAAGAAAAAGAAGAAAAAGAAAAGAAAAAAGAAGAAGTAAAATAAGTGAAAAGAAAAACAAAGAAGTGAAAGAATTTGTGAAAATAATATACTAAAAGGTTATAAGCAAGAATCATTCCTCCCAACCACCCAATCCACAACATTTTTATTATCCTTCAACTCCAAAAACAATTATTATATTATTATTATCATTAATAATAATTATTGTCATAATAATTATTATATTATGTTTATTAATAATATTATAATTATTAAATTATAATTATTATTATTATTATTTGGAGAAAAAAAATGGAGTCTCAGAGTGACAAAAGAGGAAGATTCCAGAAGACCCACTCAAAGGTAGTCGTTGACATACTAAAACTTGAAGGGATTATTCAAAGAAATCCTATTAGCATCGCTATTTGCCCAACTATCGAGGAAAATCATATTAACGTCAGCTTGGCAAATCAATTATTCGTCCCAAAACTAAGTATAATCGAAAAAATAAAAAGATAAATGGGGTGAGAAGAAATATGCAATTAGGGACTTACAACTAGAAATTGATGAATATAAGTTCACATCCTAATTCAATGTTACGACTATTTATCTAAATGAAGTTGACATCATTATCGGCTTATCTTGGATGGAAACATTGGAGACAATTATCTTAAATACGAAGAAAAAGTTTTTAACGTTTTCATATAAGAAGAAGCAAGTCACACTACAGGATGTTAGAATGAAGTTAGATTCCAAAGTCGTGGCATCTAAAGACTTCAAGGATATCGCCATGGTCATTTCACAAGAAAATCAAAAGATGCAGTCAGAATTCGACAAAATCATCACAGATAAAGAAGAAGAGATCTCTCGTTTAAGAGATCATAATCATAAATTGCTTCTTTAAATAAAAAAGACGAAGGATAAAGCACAACATAATCAAAATCTAGAAAAGGAGAATCGAGATCTTCAAAAGAAACTATTAGAAAACATTGACGAAAATGATCACCTCAAGAAGCACAAACAAGAACTAATGGATCAAATTCAGAAGCTTAAAGATGATAAGAAAGCGCAAGAAGAAATGACCCGAAATCTTAAAAAAGAAAAAGACTCATTAGACAATAAGTTGGAGCAAATTCAAAAGAGGACATCAAAACCCTTGGACTCAAAAATCTACGTTGAGAAAAAAGAAGCAAATACAAATTCAGTTCTCGTCACAGTTCAGAAAGAAGACAATCTGGTAAAAAAACAAACAACAATAACTCCCTATCGACAGCCCAACCATATAAACCAATATCCTAAAAAGTGGGAATTGTCGAAATATAATTATACTAATGTGCTCAAAGCTCTTGACGACAGATCAATAGAGAATCCCAACAATCAACAACAAATCAATTTTGGCTGGATTGATCCATCAACATATCGAAAGTTATGCTTTACACTTAGAAGTTCGTATCGACATGTTTCATCTGCTACGACGTCACAAGTAACAATGCAACAACATTATAAGGCTTTGAGGACAAAGCCTTTCTAAGAGAGAGACAATGTAACAAATAAAAATATTAAAATAATATGAATAATATATATAATAATATAAATAATAAAATAAAACATAATGTTAATTATATTAACTAAGAGACATAGCATTTGATGAGTAGTCACCATATAAGCCCTATATATGCTGTTACATCCTCACTATAAAATCATCATTATTTATCTTATCAATTATATATTCGATTATTTGACCATTTATGGATCTTTTGTATTATTTGCATTGGTTATTTGTTTAAGAAACGATTTTGTCGTTTCAAAGTTAGTCTCAGCTAAAGTTAATCACCACTATCATTTTCATGTTCATCGGTAAATTTAACCACCACCACCATTTCATATTAAATTCATAATGAAAATATTATTATAAATTTAATCACCACCATCATTGTCATGTTCATCAGTTAAAGTTAACCACCACCACCATCATCTCATGTTAAATTCATAATGAAAATATTATTATAACCAGCATAGATCCATCTAAAAGGGGATCTACCAAGCATCGAGAGGGATCAAAACTCTAAGAAGTGCAAACTCTTTTTTAGACTGGAAATGTTGACAAAGTGTGTAATGCAATGCTTATGGTTTTAATTTATCTCATTTATGTAGTTTTATATATATATCGTCAAAACATTTTAAATCTGATCTGAGCCGACATGTTATTTTTTATAATATTTTATTATTTTTTATAAAAGACATGTGTCATTTATAGTATGAGCATGGAAGGAGTTACACATCGCCCCCTATTGGGCTGTAGAATGTGCCTCTTCGACACAAATATACCGATACACCATCATAACTGCAAACCCATGTAAATAAAAAGATGAAAACGATCACTGTCGCCTCATGGTATATATTGCAATTCACTCTATCATAGTGGAGGTTTGAATGTGAAACACAAAGCATTATTTTATGAGATGAGTTTGTCCAGCATGTGCATTCACCTAACAAGTCCGTTAGCCCTCTCCATTTGGTTCCTTTTCTTACCTCTTTAATTTCTTTAATTTCCTCTGCACCAATCAACTGCATGATATTTCAAAAAATTTCACACGTTCCCTAAATCGCCATATTCGATTTTGTCTTTGGCTTCTCTCCTTTATTGATCAACATTTTCGTTTCCCCCTAGCCTCAAGAGGAGTCCATCGCCCAATGTCTACCTCTGCAGCTGTTCAGCATGTTCATTTAGCATTTGTTATCTAGGATGTTAAATGGAGAGATGTTTGGTCATGGTTCTGTCATGCATTAACTGGTTATTAATGTCCGGCATCTAGTGGAGATATTGTGCAGCTTGAAGAACAAAGCTTTTCTGGCCAAGGGTTAAATTGGGTTAAATTTGATTGGCACCCCTATGTATGAACAAGTAAAACCTACCTTTTTCGTGGCTTTTGATATTTATTTTTGTCTATGTATTATATAATTTTTTTGTAAATACAAAATAAGTATTCTGTTTGGAATCCACATTTGTTAAATTTTATTTTAAATACAAATTAAGTATTCCTACTGTAATCCACATTACTTTATGATTTTCAATAAAATGAATAATATAAAATGAAAGCATACTATAGAATAATGTGTAACATTCTCCAACCTTCTATAATATGGGTTGATTGGAAGCATATTTAGAATAATGTGCAACACTCTCCAACCTTCTATAAGATGGTTGGCGGCCCTATCAATCAATAGATGCAAGGTCAAAAGACCCATTTTCAACAATATGAAATTTTTAAATCACTAAATCACTCTGAAGTCCAAAGAGCATAAATTTATAATACTAAGAATATGAGTATCTTTAAAAATGGAGCACCTAATCTTGAAAGAAAATGGTGACCCACATACAAAGATCATCTAGGCCCAAACAAGATGTAACTACAAAACTCTACAAAAGGAAGACAGAGCAATCACCACACCTCCACTTCCTTGAAAATTCTTATATTTACAAAAAGGGTCTTTCAAATAATAGTTCATTCTGTTTGGAAAGTCAAAATCAATGGATTTCATTTAATGAAGGAATACTACGTCTAATTGGATATACAACAACACAATATGCATAAAAATATTATGATTGGAAAGTATCATCCCATGAACATTCTAGGGTAGGAAGGAGAGCTTCATTCCAAGGGGAGATGAAAGCCTAAGATATTGAACTAGTTTTATGTATCAAATCCATCCAAACTAAATGAATCAATTGTCATATCCTTGTAAGACGTTGCCCTTAGTTAGGGGCTAACATCCCTAGGCCAATTTGTGCCAACATGAGAGGAGACCACCTTCATTTGTCTACGTTGACCTACCAAGTAGACTCAATATCCATTCCAATTGATTTAGAATTAGTAGAACCATTTATTATTATTAACCTAGGGTTTTGAGGTACCCTAGGAAAATTAACTACCGAGGAAGATGCACTACTCTGAAGTTTCTTTACGGGGCCACTTTAAACTTAACTACTCCCACCACAACCAATAGTGCCTAATAAAACACCCTAAGAATTAGATCTTCTAGAGCCTAATACATATGAACCTAATCCACTTGGACCTATCCTAATGTACCATTCCTCACACTAGCTCCATCAACATTGGTCTAGATCCATCGTTAGCAACACCACCAGCTGAAGGACCTTTCTATCTTGAAACACCACCCCCCTAAAACATAAATTAGAGGCAATAAATAAGTCACCAATATTCACACCATTGGAAGGAAGAGAGTATAAACCACTACCCCCTCCCCCCAACCCGAGTGTTACTTTCAAAGAGGACAATCTCTAATTAGGTGATCTTGAACTTGACATACAGAACAATGATTTAGAAGATTTAGGAAGTGAAACTTTTGTCGAGAAACATCAACAATTGTGCATATAGAGGTAAAAGAAGGAAGCTTATTCTTGAGATCCACCTCCACACACACTTGACAATTGGGCTTGAGAGAGTTTCGATGACCATATGGAAAAAGAAACTTACTAAATCAATGGGAAAACAAGTCAACAAAAAGATCCAAATCAACCAGAAGGGTTAAAAAATCCAATGAGAGAGAGTAATTAGCTTGGTCACAGTCATTAGGGATGAAATCTACGTGCCATGACTGAACAAAAGCTAGAGTACCTACAATACTCCACTTACCAAACTATAACACTTGACAAGTTTTAACATAAAAAACAAATTCTCAAACCATTGTTGGATTCCGATGACTTAAATTTTTTGGGGGTTAATAATAAAGAATATTTTGAATGGCATATGCATCTTCAAAGTAGAGTTGGGGTTGAGGTATATGCATTCATCTTTGAAAACCCATGAAAAAAAACATGTACATCTCTATAAAAGAAAAAAATATGAATGGTTCATTGACTTTTTGCTCTGTGCACTTGAGAGTTCTTTCCAACTCTGGCATGGAAATGTTGAGGGCATGGATGGAAGTCTTGAGTTCATATTGCAACTGCATGTTTCATAATCACTTCGACATCTTGTTCATAAGGTATCTATCAATCCCAACTTCCACAAGTTGTTTTCATGAGAAGAATAAGTTGTCGAATAATAGGATAAGTGCTCTTCCTCTTCTTGTTGATCCTCTCATCAAATGACGATGAGGATGATGATGATAGTTATTAACATCCACTCAAACCAATTTTGGTTTATAAGACCTTAAAATTTTAAGGTAAGAATTCACTTGGTTTTCTTTAGAATTTTAATTTGATGCTCAAAAAACTTTAAAAGAAAGATTTCTAAATCACCATGGTTGTGATGAGTTAAAATATTAGGAAGGTCAGTACTGTAACAAATATTTTGAAATTGCAATTTAATGTGAGTGTACGCATGACATTCTATGAGAAAGTGATTTTCATCTTCAACCCCTTTTGTGTCACAAAGATGACATATTCCTTTATACCGCGGTGTTTTAGGAATTGTCCAGTGCCCTATTTCACTATGGATCCATGAGAATTTGTTCCTATTTCAGCGATGTTGATTTTCATCTTTTTTTAGAATTTTCAATCCATCCACTTATTCTCGAATGATAACTCTAATACAATTTAATCAATAATCTATTTTTATAATTTTGAATTTCTTCATTTCCCTTTCCAAATTTTCAATTTTTTTTTTAAATTTTAATATAATTATCCATATATATTGCTTAGCTTGTAGCCTTCATTATCTCTATATTATGACTTGTGATATTTTTTTAATATAATATGGGACATGTTAATTTTTCGATAATTTCATTTAATATTATCTAGGATCACTAAGAGAATAACAAGCACAACATAACAATCACAAGAGACAATCGACACAAAGCATTTCACCGGGGAAAACCAAGAAGGTGAAAAACCCCGCAACTTCCTCAGAGATAGAATAAGCCCCAATACAAAGATCACAAAGATCAATCCCAAAAGATAGATGACTCCAGGAGCTACTCCTCCTCCACTTTTGCGCACTCCTCTCTCTCAACTATGTGAGTTGGATGAGTGAGTGAATGAATAGAATGAGAGACACACACTCTCTATTTACACAATGACTTGACCTGCCTTTAACCCTAATTGGGCCGACTTCCTAAGGAAGCCTAATAACCCATCCGCATGACTCATATAGGTCCGACCCCACACAGGTGGTCTAATAACACATCAAATATAAGTTACGACACTTACAATATAACTTGCGACACTTGCAAATACAAATGACGACACTTCCAACCGGAGGAATAATACATCGCCGTTGGGGATACAATAAAGTACAAATGTAATATACAAGTGCATATCTTCCGAATTTACAAATACATCAACACTCCCTCTTAACTAGGAAGGTATTCTCTTGACACAGGTCATCAATACACATATGCACAAGTCTTCAATTCTGGAGCTGGATCATCGTCACTGGATCACAGAGCATCATTGTCACTGTTGTTGTACTCGTCATCTCGATCACTGGTGCTATCTCTTAATTCTTCTTGTCATAGGAAGTTCTACAGAGCCAACCCTTTTTCATGCTATATGTAGGCCTAGCCTCCTGTAGGTCTTCATCATCTCTGCGAGCTGGCCATCTTGTGGAATCCTCAGGGTTGATTACGTGCATCAACAAAACCTCGAAAGAGAATCCCGGGACTGATTATGAGCTTACTGCTCAACCTATCAGATCTCCCAGGAATTTTACATGTGACCTCCACAAAACCTTAAAAGAGTGTCTTGCAACCTGCAAGATCTCTAAAGAGCATCCTAGGAATTTTACGTGACTAGCACAACCTTTTCGGATCTCCAGGACTGATTACATGCGGTCTCCACAAAACCTTAAAAGAGTGTCTCGCGACCTGCAAGATCTCTAAAGAGCATTCTAGGTCTTTTACGTGCCTAGCACAACCTACCCGGATCTCCAGGACTGATTACATGTGGTCTAGCAAAACCTTAAAAGAGTGTCTTGCAACCTGCAAGATCTCTAAAGAGCATCCCAGGTCTTTTATGTGCCTAGCACAACCTGTCCAGATCTCCAGGGCTGATTGCATGCTTCTGCACAACCTGTCCATGGCAATGGAGTATCATCCTAATACTCAAGATCAACCTGATTATCCTTGCACTAAGCATCATATCATTTGGAGCATCGTCCTGATGCTCATCATCATCATAGCATCATCCTGATGCATATCATTATCACATGATCATCCTGGTCATATACATAGCATCATCCCGATGCATATCATCATCACATGATCAACGTGATCATATACATAGCATCATCCTGATGCATATCATCTGGAGCATCGTCCTGATGCTCATCACACAGCTCTTACATCCACAACCATGGGAAGGATCCTCCTACCACCATGCTTGGAATGGCTCCTACAAATGTGTCCCATCACTTCCTCCTCCAAGTATCTTCTATCTGAAGAACACCAAGCCTCTCTTTGAAGTACTCGAACTTCACTCTGGCTAGTGGTTTGTTCAACACATCTGGAATCTACTCATCTGTCGCAACATACTGGAGCTTCACTGCTCCTCTCTGCACCATATCCTTTATATAGTGATATTTGATCTCGATGTGCTTCGACTTGTCATTGAACATCGGGTTTTCTGACAGCTTCACACAACTTTGGTTGTCACAATAGATACCAGTAGCATCCAACTGGAGATCAAATAAATTAGATAGTAGCTTCCTTATCCATAATGCCTCACAACTATCCGAACAAGCTGCAACATACTCTGCTTCGGCTTTACTTAGTGCTACATAGGATTACTTATTGCTAAACCAAGAAATCACACCTGATCCCATACTGAAGCAGCACCTCGAAGTGCTCTTCCTATCTGCAACACTGCCTACCCAATCTGAATCAACATAACCCTCCAAGTTAAACTTTTGATTTGCATCATACTTGAGCCCATAATCAATTGTACCCTTCAAGTACCTCAGAATATGCTTTACAACAATCAGGTGAACATGTCTAGGGTCCATTAGGAACTGGCTCAAGGTGTTCACAGCAAAGCAAATATCTGGTCTCGTGTTCGTCAGGTACATCAAGGACCCAATCATCTGGCGATACATCATGGAATCAACCGACTCTGATGAAGTATCACTCAATAGCTTCAGGTTCTATGCCATAGGTGTGGCCATGGCCTTGCAGTCCATCATCCTGAACCGCTTCAGGATCTCTACTGCATACTTCCCTTGTCTAAGGAAGATTCCATCTGCATTTTGCCACACCTCCATGCCTAGAAATTAATGCATCATACCCAAGTCCTTCATCTCGAACTCGGCAGCAAGCTTCCTCTTCGTATCAGCAATCAACCCAATCTCACCTATCACAAATAGGTCATCTACATACAGTAGGAGTATCACTGGGTTTCCTTCCTCAACCTTGTAGTAAAGGTTGGAATCCGTTTTACTCTTGGTAAAGCCCAAACTAGTCAGGAAGCTGTCAATCCTGTCGTACCATGTCCTGGGTGCTTGTTTCAAACTGTACAAGGATTTATTTGATTTACACACATGTGACTCCTTGTCATGTGTCTCAAATTCGAGTGGTTGCTCCACATACACTTCCTCTTCAAGTACACCATTCAAGAAAGTTGTCTTGACATCCATCTGGTGTATCTTCCACTTCATCACTGCATCCAAAGCAAGTACTGTTCTGATGGAAGTGTATCTGGCTATAGGTGCAAAAGTCTCTTCATAACCCATTCCTTCTTTCTGGGAAAAGCCATGAGCCACAAACCTTGCCTTGTATTTCTCTATGCTGCCATCTGCAGCATGCTTGATCTTGTAGATCCACTTGGAAGTCACAACAGACTTCCCTTCTGGTCTTGGGATCACATCCCAAATATCATTCTTCATGATCGACTGGTATTCCTCGATCATGGAATCCTTCCATTACTGCATCCCAGATCCTGGGAACTTCAGATTCTTCAATAGGTAGTTTTCTTGAACTTCGTTGCTGGAACAAATTTCGTTATTGAGTCTTTGTCGCTTGTTCTTCGAAACAAGTCTCTCTTGTAGGTGATGGTACACGGTCTTTCCTACAAGACAAGTTCAATTGCATGATTAGAAACATCTCATAGATTTCAGAACAAATTCTTACACATAAAGACATATGTCATATAGTCATGCAATTATCTTAGCCAATGCTTCAATACAACATTTATCCATATCCCGTAACTTTCGAGATGCCTTCCATCTCTACCAGAACATTGCTAAGAGTGTGCACAACTCCCAACATGTCAGCAAAGAGGTTTCATTCTAGATAAGTAGCAATGGAATGTTGTACAGTACCATAGGCCACTTACCCATTACTTGCATATTAGTAGTATCTTGTTCATTAATGCAACTTTTCTAACATGCATAATATACTTCCTAAATCTAGGAACATAAGTATGTACATGACTGAAAGACATCATTTAAGTAATCAATCTTTGTTTGGTTGTTAGGTGGACTCCCTCTCAATCTTTGCTTCCTTGCAGGAACTACTGGAGTCTCTGCTAGTGTGCACCTTCATCAATGTTGAAAATGGATGAGAGGTTCTTCCATATATTATTGATCTTTATTTGTTTTCTGGAGTCAGACTCTGCAATAGCTTCTTCTACTCCTTTCATGTAATACTGAAAGTCATCTCTAGCGTCACCTTATGAGGTGGAACCTTCTAAATAAACCCTTGTAGCTAGTTACCTTCATTATAATACATATTCTTCATCACTTGAAGAATATTCACTGTCTTCTTTGGCTCTCTTCCTTGGAGGTTCATCATCCTCTGGAATGTGAGCATGATGTCTTTTCTTGTTGTTCTTCTTCTTGTGGGAGCTGCTTTTGTTCCTGGGACAATCGCTGGAATAGTGCCCCTTCTCATCACAAGTATAAAATCGAATGTGAGAAAGATCTCTCCTGGATCCTCAAAGGTTATCCCTCTGATTCTAGTGGTGGTGTTTACCCTTCTTGTGATGAGAATGCACCCTCTTGTTGTTGTTCTTCCTGTTATGTGTTGTGAGAACCGAGTCTTCATTACCCATATTTTCGTCTCGAGCTACAATTCGATCTTCTTCCTGTGATCACTCCTCCCACAGCCTACTGAAGGTGATCTCCTTTCTTCTTGCACAGATTCCTTGACTGAAGGAATCCCATGACCTAGGAAGACCATTCAAGGTGGTCATTACTATTTCTCCATTCTCTATATCTTCTCCCACAGCTTTAGGTTGCTCTTTTATCTGAGATACCCTTGTAAAGTAGGATTGCATGGTCTCTGCATTTTGTATCTTGACATTCTTCAATTGGTTCCTCAATGCCATCTTCCTATTTATATTCCTCCCTTCAAATAAGGTGGTTAAGGCATCAAACATCTCTTTAGGTGTCTTCAGAGATGACACATGTGGTATGAGATGGTCCAGATAGAACTGCAATGATTCTCTTAGCCTTAACCAGGTTCTTCTTATGTAAGGATTTAGCCTCATCTCCCTCTAGAACTGGAACCTCTTCATTCACATAGGTGTCCAATTCATTCTCTTCTAGGACAAGCCCAATCTTATACTTCCATGCTCGGAAGTTATCAGCCCCTTCAAGCTTATCCTCAAGCTTGGAGTGGTGAGACATCTTTAATGAGAAACTCAAATGGAAATAGAAAGGCTTTAGGTCTTACCACTTGATTTGTTGAAACTGGATCTGGAGCTGGCTGGCCTAGGGTTTGTCAAAGAAACCCTAATTTTCCAAAGTTGGAATTTAGAACTTCTGGTTGGACAGATAGATGTGCCTCCTCAAGGAGAGTTGTCCAATGTACTCACTTCCATAAATCAGTGAACATAAACCCAAAATATATGATGCCCTAGTTTTCCTTTGGCAGCATTGACGGGCCGAAAAATGAAAATTCTCGGAATTGAATTTTGCTTTCACAGGAAGATTCTCCTTTATGAGGCAAGTATGCTAGTGCACTTGGTTTCCAAATATTCCAAAAATTCACCCTTGAAATTTGACTTGCGAATTTCGGATCTGCAATTTCTGGCTTTTTCCAGTTTTCTGGTTTTCTGGTTTTTCTGGTCCAAAGTCAAATTAGGGTTTGACTTATCCCAGGGTTCTACCCAACCAAAAACTTCGATCTTGGTCTCTAAATTTCTATTTTGATGAGGAGAACAATCATGTGCTGAGAGCACTCCAAAATTCCACTTCTGTCAAAAGCCCTAATTTCCCGCAGAAGTGACAGGCCGAAAATTGAAAATGCTCAGAATCCAATTCTGCTTCGACATAAAGATGTGTCTTCCTTAGGAGAGATAGCTTAGCCTCCTTCCCTTGATTATCTATGGAAAGAGACCCAAAAATTAAGAATCCCTAGCTTCCGCAGCTGCACAATGTCTTCTTCTCACGTTAGCTCTGATACCATGTTAGTTTTTCACAATTTAATTCAATATGATCTAGGATTTTATCTGAGAGAATAACATGCACAGCAAATCAAACATAAGAGACAAGAGACACAAAGCATTTCACCGGGGAAACCATAAAGGAGAAAACCCCGCAACTTCCTTAGATATAGAATGAGCAATAATACAAACCCCCAAAACAAAGAGATGGTCTTCAGCAGCTTCCTCATCCTCCACTTGTGCGAACTTCTCTCTCTCTCTCACTTATGCGAATGAGTGAGTGAGTGAATGATGAAATAGAGAGGATGTTCCTCTCTATTTATACTTTACCTTCACTTGACTTTTACCCTAACTGGGCCGACTTCTCCTGGGAGAGTCTAATAACCCATTACCACTTGACTCAGGGCCGGCCTCTCTAGGGGATTCTAATAACCCTATCAAATACAATAATAAATTTCTCGATCGGAGGAATAAAATCTATCCATCGGAAGTACAATGACATATGCATATAATATAAAATATACAAGTGAATATATTCCGAAGTTACAAATACAAACATGTGAGACACTGCCATCCCCTGTGTTACTGCTTGTCCAGCATATGCTAGAGTGTGTATCCCCTTTCCATTTCCAAAGTGTCACAGTGTCAAGTTAGTAGGTCATCCTCTAGCCTAGCCTTATAAGTTTTAGCCTTCACCCATCACTAGCAAATTGATCACAACTATAAAGTGAGTATGGTCTTGAAAGTCTAGTTTGAGTAATAATAACAATATTGAAAAACATTTAATATTTGGTTTTAGATCACTAGAGAATTGATTACTATATGTTATATTGCTATTTGAATTATTTGTAAAGCATGTCTTAATCTCTAACACTTGTAGCAGTTTGATGTTAGCCTGGGTCATTTTATGGGTCATGTTGACTTGATCAAACCTAGTTTGACCAAAGTCAACCACAGGACATGAGGGGTTGAACCCTGGATGATAGATATTGATGATGTGTGATACTTATTTGGTCACCAAATGGTTCCATGCAGTAGTTTGCAGATTATTATTATTTTTATTTATCCAAGCATGGTGATGATATTATATGATTATGAAGTCATCCATATGGTGTATGAGTACACACCCTTAGAATATTTTGGATATCTGAGTCCATTGAGACAGTTGGTTTTCAGTTTCGGGCAGTTTCAGTTGATATTTATGTCAGTTTATCACTTCAGTCCAGAGTTGCCATTAAAAATGGTTTGTCAGAGCAGAGTTATGATGTGATTGGTTTACCTATGGAGCTATAGAGGGGATATAGAGTGTAGCCACTTGTTTTTACTACATTGATATGTTCCTGGACACATTGATGCAGTCAAATTTGGCCCTGGATGATCCAGCATTGAGTTACAGGAATTTTGATGATTTTCAGGTGATTTACAGAGGCATAAAAAATGGAAAAATTGGCTACAAAGGAATTCAATTTGGGCTACTGAGGCAAGGGAATGGCATGGGATGAGTTTCTATGATGAGTGTGATGTCTCCCACATCTTCCACGGTAGTTGCAGCATCCAGGGGGACCTACACACTTCCCGAGGGCATGTTACATGGTTTATTTGTCTCCTTGGAGGCTCACAACTTTCTCTATGGAGGTTGTTTTGATACTTTGATGAGTCATGTTATGTCATTGTGCCATGGGGACATGCTAGGGGTGTTAGATATTGCCCCCTAGACCCACCATGAGCGGGTTATCATGTTTATTTTATCACATTGAGTGGGACCCCCTTTCCTATGGCGATTTTGTCCATATATGTGTTATATTTTTGAGTTGATCCATGTACTTTATGTTGAGCTCATCTCAACTATAGATTAGAACTTATGTATCTTTTAATCTTATCCATCCATTCAAAAAGTGGTTAGGGTTTTGGTATCTCTCCATCCTATTTAAAGGAGAGAGCTTCTCATTGTAAAGGGACTTTTGGCTCTTGGTTTCTGGAAGACAAATAATATTTTGAAAACCCTTGTTTCTTGGATGCGGATGCTATAGATGTCGATTGAAACTATTCTTCCTTTGCACTGAGAGTATTGTTGAGGATCTTTTGCATATATCTCTCCACGTTTTGATCTACATGTAAAGAAGATGATTTGGTGAGGAAGGCGCATTGGCTGGGGAGACCCTCCCTGCAAGTTTCTCTTTCTCTTCGTCGGCTATAGGGAGTATCATTGTCCTAGTACCTTTTACTCTTTGTTGTAATGTTCATTGCTTGTATTTATTCCATTCTTGCATTAGACTGATTGATCTTGTTTTCCTTGGTTTATCAGGAAGAGGAAGGCGCTTTGGTGGAGCTAGGCAATTCACACAAGCAAGGAAACTCTCCAAACTTTCATTTGATCTCTACGGGAACAATCCTCGGCATCATAGAAAACTATTCCATGACTTAGATACACTTGTGAGGTAAGATTTTAATTCTTCTAACCTACCCATCTGTCAAATTTAATTAAAAGCCTAAGTAAAATCCTTCGGAAAATTCTACAGCTCAAAAGACTTGGTAACAGCATAACCATTTCTAGGTTTTATGGATTTTGCAAATATCTAGGTGGGTTCTCCAAAACGTCATGCTTGGAGGACTCCATAGGCCCATTTACCAAGGCACTAGCCTCTGTCAACCCTCACGACTTTCCTGAGAGTGACTGTTTACCTGTAGTTTGACCCTGTTTGCTAAGCTTGTTGTTTCGAACACTGTCAGATCTATCGCACAAGTTGTGCTAGAAATCCCCTAACCTCAGATCCAGTCTTTGGGACACTTTCCCTGTTTTAAGGGTCACGTTTCCCAAGGAAACTGAATTTGATCATTTTAAACTAGCACCTGAATCCTGGAATCACTCTTAATTATCAAGTCACTGTGTGTTATTAATCTTTATCATCTCACACCTTTCCTAAGCCTCCACAGTGGTCTTTATTCCTTAATTCTAGGGTTCCATACCTATCACCTTACGTACTTCATCTTATCTGATTTGATCTGGTGATTTGGTTCGATCTCTCCTATCGGGAGTGGATTAGGGTCTCCCCCTTGTTGTCTTGGCTTTGACAACTCAAGTGAAGATTTCCTTGATTGGCGTGACAACCAATCTCTTGGAGATCAAAGCTTCCTTAGTTCACCAGTTTGGTTGCATGTCCCCTCTACCATCCTTACGGATCCACCATTTAGGGGCAACTACAAGATTGGTGATAACAGGCCCATCTCGTCCAGCTAGTGCCTCCTCGACTACAAGGAGAGGAGCGGTGCGAGAGATGGAGGCTATAGAGCGCGATGCAATAGAGGAGTTAGATGAGCTGGAGGAGAACCTCCAGAGGTTGACCCTGAATATCCTGGAGCCAACCATACATGATCTACCTCGTCGCTATCAACGACAAACCGTGGGGGTATCTGCACGCTTTGGTTCGCTACTTCGGAAAGTAGCTGTCTGATACCATGAGCGTCCTAGGTACTAGGCTCATATATATATATATATATGTTTATACTAAAAGCTATGGGCTTCATATTTTTGTAGAGGATATTTTTACTGAAAGTTCATGTGGTTCATATTTTTGTACCAGCACCACCTTTTTGTATTATACCGACATGATATATATACAAAACTCTATTTGCGGCTCTATATACTGTGTTCTATTGATGATTATGGGATCTTGTATGTGTTTGCTTATACATTATTTACATGTCGTTTCATTTTTACATTTTTGAATGTTTCATGTATGTGCAATGTACCAATCTAATATAAAATTGGCCATGGAGTCAGCAACAGTGTTCATGTCTCTTGAAATGTGCAAGTATTGAACATATTCAAAGGTTCTCTCCAAGAGACGTACTCATCGGAAAAGACAGAGTAACGTGGGGTCGCGGATAGCGTAAACATGGTTAAGATGGGAGACCACTAATTGTGAGTCAAGATGTATGACAATGTGGTCCATACCCAAGAAAAGAGCGTCGGTTAAGACTCCAATCACCGCGTGATACTCAGCAGCATTATTGGTTGTGTACCCTAGACAACTCCCTCCTAAACTAATGGGCTCGTTGGTAGGGGAATAAATTACACAGGATACCAAAGCAAGGTTACGGGTATGTCGGCTGGCACCGTACGCGAATCCAAAACAGGTTGCCATCTGCACATGCAGACAGAACATGGTTTAAGCGTAAAGTCAAGATCCTATCACACTAAAGCAAAGTGTCATACCACACAAAACACACACCATGTACAGTATATACAGAGTACTAATGCATAAAAACTTAGGCATAGTACCTCTTCAAGTAGAGCCCATTGCGAGGCTCTCCCAAATATATTCCATCATAATCTTCGAGTTCATATGCTCCCTTCTCCAAGACAAGTTTAACGACATATGGTCCATGCCACATGGACTCAAACTTGTCTGCCCCCAACTTATCATGTTTTTGGTCGTAGGTGAGGACCAAATCTCCCTTGTTAAAGATAAGAGGCTTGATTGACTTGTCGTACTGGGCTTTGATGCGCTTTTTATGTGCTTCATTAGCAAGAGTAGCATCGCGGTAGGTTTCATCGAGTTTAGCCAAGTGTAGAAAGCATTCTTCCTCGGCAGTAGTGTTTGGAAGAAGTTTGACTGCAAGTTTCAATGATGGAATCTCACACTCAATAGGTAAGATTGCCTCCAATCCGTAAACCAATTGGAAAGGAGTGAACCCAGTGGCAGTTTTGACGGAGGTCCTATATTCCCATAAGGAGGAAAAGAGCATGTTGTGCCCTCTAGACTTGTGTGTACCCACCATGTGTTGAATCATGGTTTCAAGACCTTATTGATGGCCTCTACTTGTCCATTAGATTGTGGGTAGTATGGAGTTGAGTTCTCATGGAGAAAACCCAGTATGGCGCTCAATTCGTCCACCATCTTGTTCTGGAAATGAGACCCATGATCCATAACGATGGCTTGCGGGACTCTGAATCTCGCAATGATGTGATTAAACATAAAGAGTGTGGTTGTTTTCCATCTTCATTATACGTAGGCATAGCCTCGCCCCACTTGGTAAAATATTCAACCACAACAATGACGTAACCATGCCCCCTGGCCGAGGTAGGCTTACAATGCATGAAGTCTATGCCCCACTTTGCAAAGGGACCGACGACAATAACATGATGTAAAGGGGATGGGTGAGAGCGCTTTTTGTGGTGAAAAAGATGGTAGCGAGGACACTTATTGATGGCCTCGATACAATCTTTAAATATGGAAGGCCAGTAGTGTCCAGCACGTAGTATTTTATGGGTTGTAGCCATCCCAGAAAGATGACAACCACATACCCCAGAGTGACAGTCATTCAAAACATGTTCAGCCTCCTCGTTAGTTAGGCAGCATCGGAAGATGGAATCGACACCACGACGATACAAGGTATCACCGATGATCAAGTAGTACTTGGTGTGGTGGCATATACGACGGTGGTCGTCACGAGACAGTTGAGAGTTGAACCGTGGGTTTGGAGATATAACATGATGTCTCTATACCATGGGTCAGACATACTGATGAGAAACAACGACTCGTCGGAGAGAAAATCGATGGGCTCAGTTCCCATATCAGTACGGGGAAGATCACAGATGAGCTCCGCAAAAACCAAAGATTTTTTTGATTTGGCCTTCTCGAACTGGAGATCGAATTCCTAAAGGATTACGATCCAGCGTGAATATTTTCCCCCAAGCACCTGGCGTGTAAGAACATGGTAGTGCAGAGCAAGATATAATGGCGGAACTTCTAGACAACAATGACTGCTGCGAAAGCAAGTTTCTCGACATGTGAGTAACGCGTTTCGGGGTCAAGAAGACCCTTACTCAGGTAGTATATCACATGTTCCTGGGCGTTGTTGTCTTCCTAAACCAAGACCATGGCAATCGTGGTAGAGGAAGCAATGAGATAAATGATGTAATCCTTGTGGTAATTGGGTGGTTGCAACACGGGGGCATGAGTGATGGAATGCTTTAGGTTGTCAAAGGATTGGTGGACATAATCGTCCCAAATGAATGGGACGTCCTTCTTTAACAACCGCATGTATCCCTGTGTCTTCTCGGGGAAATTACATGCAAAACACCGGAGGTAGTTTTCCTTCCCTTGCAAACTTTGAAGTTCCGTGATGTCAGTGGGAGGTGGGAGAGTGACGATGGCTTCCACCTTCAGGGGATCAATGTGGATCTCGTCTTTGGAAACAATGAAAACTAGGAGGCATCCCGACTCAACGCAAAATATGCACTTGTGAGGGTTTAGACATATTTGTGAGGATTTAGACGAATATTATACCATCTACATCTGAGGAATACGATCGTCAAATGATCTATGTGGAACTCCCGACGATTTGAATGAGCAGGGAGATCGTCGAGATATGGCTCCACAAAGTCCTTCACATCATGAAAAGCATACGACATGGCCCACTGGAATGTAGCACCAACATTTTTAAGGCCGAAGGGGAGTTTGCGATAGGCGAACGTACCCCTTGGGAAGATAAAAGTAGTTTTGTGTTGATCGGCCAGGTGGATCTCAATCTAATTATAACCAGAAAACCCATCCATAAAAGAGAAGATAACTATTATGGCGCAATTGTCGATGATTTGGTCAATGAACAGGGTAGGGTAGTTGTCCTTAGGACAAGCCTTATTCAGATCCTTGTAATCGACACAAACCCTAATGGTGCCCTGCTTTTTGGTCACAAGGACAACATTAGAGACCCAAACTGTTAAATGAACAGGATAGATGAAGTTGGCCTTCAATAGCTTTTCAATCTCAGCCTTAATAGTCGCAGTTTTTCTAGGGTGCACGGGACGTAACTTTTGTCGAATAGGTTTAGCGTTGGGATATGTCTAGATCTCGTGTACAACAATGGCGGGATCAATCCCGGGAATTTCCTCATAGGTCCATGCAAAGACATCGCGGAATTGTTTGAACAAGGCCGTATATGTGGTGATCTCTTCAGGAGAGCAGTTTTGGCGAAGGAGGATATGTTCCACGAGTTTAGGTGTGGCCGAGATGTCAATCAGGATAGTGGGCATAATGTTCGCCAAGTTTCCCTATGTGACTGTATCACAAGTAAGAATCGGAGATTGGGTACAAGGAAAGACATCCAGTGACAAAATAGTGATAATGTTGTTCTCCATAGAATCTAAGGTTTGTAGGAAAGACGATAAATGATGGAGGTCTTCCCACGGAGGTTCATCTACACTCATAATCTCCATAATGGACTCGTCGAAATGAGAAGTCCGGAGCAGAGGATCTGGTAGGGATGAAGTTCGTTGTAGAGAACAAGATGAAGATGCCACTAAAAAGTGGTCATCGGGGACTGATTGGATGGCCTTGTAAGTAGCTTCGGTTGATGATAGAGGCATGGTGTCTCCAATCAAGTGCATTGTAGCAGGATCGGGCACGAGCCATTGGTCAGTGAGGTTGGATGGCGAGGGGATCATGGAGGAAATCATGATCACCGTGGAAACATGGTTAGGGGGATCCGGGGTTGGAAAGATACCCATAAGAGATGAATCTTTAATGAGTCCGACCCCCACACTCTCCTATATCTGCGAAGATTTCCCTAGCAAAGGGACATTGTCCGCAGGATGAGTAGCAATGTCCGGTGTAGAGAAGTCCAATTGGTCGATGGTGACAATTCGTCCTTGATGGGGGAATTGCACAATGCATAAGACAGATGATGCGACCGCAGTCATGGCATAAAACCAGTTATGACCAAGCAAGAGGTTATAATCCAATGGGGTGGTGACTACTTCCACGTTAATGGTCACAGTCTTTCCCCTCAGCTCTACTGTCAAGGCTTGTAATAGCCCGTGGGGTTGGAATCCACGACCGTCGAATGCTTTTAGGGTAGTAGGGAAATGGTTTAAATCAGGAGAGCCAATGGCTCGCCAACAAGACAATGACATGACCGAGGTGGAGGGTCCTTCGTCTAACACAGTACGATGGATTGTCTTCCCACCAACCTTGGTGGCAATTTGGAATGCCAGCTGGTGGGAAAGCCTCGGTTTAAAATACTCAAGTTTAAACATGATTGTATTTGAGGAATCCAAGTCTACAGCGTCGATGGCAGCAAGAAGAGTATTACGCTGATTGGGATAGTTTTGTAAGACTTCCAGTTTCAACATGGCACAAGGATCTTGTGCCAAGTCCTCTACAATGTTATAGTTCTGAGCATCCTGAGCATTGGGATTGAAAATTGCTTTTCGAATTGTGCTCTTAGGTGGATGCAACACTGAATCTAATGAAGGTTTCTCAATGACAAGAGGACCTTGAGGCAGGAATATCCGATGTAGAGGCAGAATCTTTTTCAGTATTACTTCTGGTAGATTCCTTATTAAGGACTGAGTCATAAGATCGTGATCGAGTATTTAAGTTAACCGTCTCACTACGCATCATGAGAACATGTGCAGTGGAGAATGGTTCTTCTTGAGAAGGAGGGGGTTGGGCGATCATTTGTTGGTTTTGGGTGGGGAAGGGGTCATTGAGAACTGCGGGTGTGGATTTTCCCTTGAGAAACTTCTGTACTGCGTCCCGGTGTGGGAAATCTTTGGTGAAATGATCACCACCACACAGTAAACATGGATATTTGACCTTCTGCTTCCGTTTGGTGTCTTCAGGAGGGTTTTTGGGTTCCTACTGGTTGGAAGACTTCTTGGATTTTCCTCTGGTCTTCTTTTTACCACTAGTTTTCTGAGGTGAAGCAGATTGGATTGAATTCACTTTGTTAGTGGTCGCAGGAGTAGTTGGTTTGGTGGTGTTTCTCCTAGTCTGTGATGAGGGTGGAGAGGAACCGTGATGGTTCAATGATCCACCGGTTTGAGTAGAAGGCTGGGAGTGAATGGACCAATGATGCCATCGGCATGAGGTCCCGTGGGTGGTTTTGCTGGTTCATAGGTAGGGCGGGGGGGTGTCAGGGACAATATCGTATAATGTGCCAGATTGAGCATAGACAAGGTCTAAGTACTGGGCACGAGCTATAGCTTGTTCTTCGGTGACGGCCCCACCCATGTCTACGTCTTTAGCTACGATGGGTAAGAGAGACTTCGTAAACCAGTCATCCAAAAGTTGTCCTGGAATGGGATCTTTGATGAGACGTCGTCTCCTCCGCCATTCATGAATATGATCAGAAATGTGAGTGGTGGTGGTTTGGCGGAGGGAAGTCAGTAGATCCGTACCAATTTCGTAGCGAATGGGTAACTAGAAATGAGTCAAAAATGACATAGCTAAAGAACAAAAATCGGAAAACGAGTGGGGTTGCAATTCGATGTACCACTTGGCGGTTGTGTTGGTGAGGGTCCTCTGAAATAACCTCAAACGGATAGAGTCATCCATTAAGGAATTGGATGAACACCATAAATGGTATGTCATCACGTGGTTCTTCGGGTCTTCACCGGGTTTACCGTCAAACTTCGGAATATCGGATGGTAACTTCACCAAAATGGCAGGCCAATTATAACCATGATGGATGGGATCGTTGGTCAAACAAGACAGGTCTAGAAAATCTAATGTGGCCAGAAATTGCAACTGTTGGTTTGGCTATGGATACTTGTAGTATTGATAAGGCATCGGCGTACCAGTAGGACCATGGACGGACTGATCGTATTATCCTCCTATAGGAAATTGGCCATATGGGGATGGGCCACCTCCAGTAGGGGGTGGACCTAATGGAGATCCTCCTCCATATTAGGGTGGGCCTCCGCCTGAAGGAGGGGGTCGTCCGTCATCGGAATGAGTGGTCCTCCGCCAAAAGGTGGGGGTCCTCCACCTCCGAAATGGTGCGGGCCTCCACCAAAAGGTGGGGGTCTGCCTCTGCCAGAATGAGGTGGGCCTCCACCAAAAGGTGTTCCTCCTCCTCCGGAATGGGGTGGGCCTCCTCCGGAATGGGGTGGGCCTCCTCCGGAAGGTGGGGGTCCTCCTCCGCCGAAATGGGGTGGTCCTCCACCGTATGGGGGAGGGCCGCCCCCCCGGAATAAGGTGGGGGTCCTACTCCGCCAAAGGGAGGTGGTGGTGGGGGTGGTGGGACATGTGGTGCAGGGAGTGGGGGAGGTCGGCCGGCTGGAGGTCCAATCAGTGGAACATTATGGTGCCCCCATGGGGTGTTTTTGTTTTCTGGATAAGGTACTCCGAGGAAAAGATTCCCTGGATAGATTTGTCCTGGCACAGGGTTAATATTACCTGGATACATGTAGCTCCATGGTGATTGGGTTGAAATAGATGGCCCCCCAACATGATGTGTTCCCATGGCTTGTCCCATGGATGGTAAAGAGATGCCAACTGTATTATAAGTTGGATGTCCTCCACTTACACTATGGCCACTAACTAGGGGTTTCCCCCTAGTCAATAATTGCCCACATACAGGGGTGTGCCCAGTAACTATGTGTTGACCACTGACCGATGGTAACAAAACTAACACCCTTATAGTTCAAAATCTACCAAAAGATAAATGAAGTACTCTTTTCGTTTTTTCAACAAAACAAAAAATCAACACACCAAATCCAAATATTTTTTTATTTTTCTTTGTCTTTTCAAACTAGCATGAATCTAAGGAACAATGAAAAGAAATAATTCCTTCCTAGAATGCAATAACACTAACTTTCCACAATAATGAGCTAAAAAGCACAACGAAAATCAAAGATGCAAAGAATCCTTTAATCTTTGGAATACTTCATAAAAGTTTGAATCCACTTAGATTTTCAAAGAAATGATTGACTTGTCTTTCACAACTAAGAAAATAGAATTGAGTGATTCTCTTTCCAAACTTTTCAAAAACTCATAAATAACAACTTCCCAAGTATGAGAAATTCTACAATGATTTCCCAACAATGAACTTGAAAACAAAATAATGAAGCAATTTGGTTTTCCAATGTATGTATCAAAAATGAAATTTGATAACTATAATGCTTTTCAGATCTAACAGCAGAAAATAAGAGAATAACTACAACACTCTAATCAATCAGAAATTCTCAAAGAAAAAATGATGAGCACCCAATGTATGCAAAGACACTCAAAATCAATCAAAGCCAACCAAAAAAAAATGACTAAGTGTAGGAAGGGTCTTGGAGTTAGATCTAGCAAGTCAAATAGATCTGGTAATGTGATCGGGGATTACAAGACTGAGTAGGCGGATGGGGGATTGAAATTGCCCGCCACTACCAAGTTGCTTGCTTGACTAGTTTTGAACCCAAATCAATCAAATTAAACCAAAACACAAACGAGCTGGGGCTTGGGGTTATGTCACTGTAAGATATAGTACACAGAGCTCTATCAATAAGACCAATAACCAAGATGGAGAAAATTTTGTACTGGGCACCAAGCAATGAAGGCTAGCGCACTTTGTTGTTATGCACCAGAGCGTCAGACGCACTTTGCACATAGGGGGATGGCGCCAGTGGCGCAGGATGCAGTCAGGAAAATGGCGCCAGACACGCAGGTTTCTCACTGGATATATGCGCCAGAAGCACAGTGGCGCAAGGAGTGTACAACCCAGGTGCGTCGGGCGAATAACAAGTAACAAAATAAAAATATCTCCAAAAATTGAAAGGTAGGAGGTTCAATATTGATCCCAAACAGAGTCAGGGCAAGCCAACAGACTCTCTAATGACAAAATCCAATGATGGAAGGGGCTTAGGAGGCTAGAAAATGGATTAATAAAAAATCAATGAAATCAAAATAAAATGAAATCAAAGCTATGAATGCTCCCTAGTATGGTCTCCAGATTTGTTTATGGACAATCTACTCAAGCAAGATCTCCCTAGTCCAAGTGGATCTAGAACAAATCAGTACAGAACACAAACTACTTTCCTAGATCAATAGAGATGCAAGGGAACAGGCAGATAACTTATCTCAGATCTGCAAATCCTTTCCTCTTTGTTGCTCCAAGCTCCAGGGCCTTCAGATCTTGAGCTGCAAAACCTTGTCAAGCATGTGGAAACAAGCAAACAGTAAAAGCATATCTAAATATGAATTGATCTAGATTAACAATTAAGGAAGAAAATCATAAATATTATCAACACAACAATACTTATGGAAAGAGTTTCTATTAATGTAATAAAGGGAAATACATAGAGAAAGAATGTCACAACCTAAGCCTCAACGTTGCAACTTCCATCCAACAATCCAAGCCAAGCCTCCAAAGGATCATGTTTTCCTCCCAAAGGATGAGTAGGGATCACCTAGAGAAATTCCACCAGCATGAGAGTACTATAGTCCTTCCTCTCTTCTCAATGGAGAGAGGCTTAATATTTATAAGGCTAAATGGATAGATTTTGGTGTAACAACCTTGGACACGTTTCCCAAGGCATAAGAAATCCCTCTTAGCTGCTAGTGCCTTGATCCTAGATCTAATCTATGCATTCATAAGTCACTTGTGCATTTCATATTGGGTCAACATTTACATCCTTTAAGCCTCTTGATCCAAAGTTAAACCAATCCAATGGCTTTATCCATAGATCTTGAGTTTACCACACCTCACACCTTACACCTTACGTATTCTAGCATTCTGGTTTGATCTAGTGTTTTGGTTAGATCTCTCATGTTGGGAGTAGATCCAAGTCTCCCCCTTTGCTATTTAGGGCTTGGATAGCATAAAATGAAGAGTGTCTCGATTGGCGTGACAGCCAATCCATCTGGGGATCGAGGCCCTCTTAGGTCACCTCTTTAGTTGCCTATCTCCTCTATCGTCCTGAATAGGATCATCTTTCGGGGAAACTACAAGTTGTGTGATAACAGTTACCAAAGGCTATTGTAGTTGGTAGTTGAACTACCCTCCATCCAAATATTCTAGGGAAAAGGAGGAGATCTAGCAAAGTTTTCCATGGAATAAAAAATATTTATAACGACAACTTCATTAAAAAAAAGGACATGAATAAGAAGATATGGGTAGAATGAAATGTTGAAAACCATGATTTTATATTCCATGCATGCATTAGGACAATGTGGATTATCAAGAAGCCCACATATCTTCATGTGGACAACTAATTCCCAAAGTTGATCAATAATTAGTTAACATAGGAAAACCATTGATGGAATTAGGATAAAATATGGGCAGCAATTTATCTCTTGCCCCCTCATTCTTCCCCTCTCATAAACTCATGCTTCCTTATACTAGCTTATATCGTTGTAGCGGTTTCATTAATATACTAGGGGATTGCTTTCCCACCTAGTGCGTAATTAGTTTATCATGATAGTCTTAAAAATAAAACCACATATGTCTAGCATTCTAGCCAAGTTATCATTAAACATATGCATAGCTTATCCCACATAATCCACAGATTGAAATCGAGGTATTACATACCCAACAAGAGCACCCTTACATTGCCATATAATATATTTCATAAACTTGATCCCCGGTTCTTCTTTGCCAAATGTATCAACATATAGAAGGTCAATCCTAGAAAACAAAGAGATTCAAAGGCAAATTCAAGAATTAATTACTAAAGGTGGCCATATGCAACCTAGGTCCTCTCCATGTGGCAGCCCTATTGTTTTAGTTCCTAAGAAATGTCATGGAGAATGTGCATAAATAATAGGGTCTTAAGAAAATATCAGTTAAGAATATATATCATCTCCCTTGAATAGATGAATTGGTTGATTGCTTGAAGGGTGTTAAATACTTCACAAAACTTGATCTTAACTTTGATTATCATCAAATTTCGATAGAGTCCCAAGATCTCTGGAACACTGTGTTCAAAAGAAGGATTGTTTGAATGGCTAATCATGCCCTTTCACCTTAATAATGCCCCAACTACATTTATGCAGTCATGAATGATGCTCTTAGACCTTTTTGCAGACAAATGTGATTGTTTATTTAGATGACATCCTCATATTCCTCCAAACATCAAAAGAGCATTTGCAACATTTACAGCGAGTGCTTGGCACTCTAAGAAAGTACAACTTTGTGTCAACTTGGGGAAATGCGCATTTGCAATGAAGAGCCTTAAGTATTTATGTTTTGTGATGGACACGATTCAAGTCACTTAAGATTGGCCAACTCCAAGAGACATTCATGAGCTAAGAAGATTTAGTGGCTTAGTAGATTTATATAGCAAACTTGTACTTGGATTCAACCATATAGCTTGGCCCTTGAAGTTTTGAACTAGTTGTTGAAAGATGGTGGTAAGATTGCTTTAAATGGGTGGCAATATAGCAACAATATATTGAACAATTGAAAGAGAAGCTCCATACAACCCCTACACTGCTCTTGCTTTGCGATTGAGACAAATGCTTCAAAATATCAAATAATGGGAACAGCGATCACCCAATGGCTTCCATTTTGAAACATTTAGTGATATTGTTTGAAAGTATTCCACATATAAAAGGGAATTGTAAGTCATTGTGCAAGCTATCAAACAGCGATGGCATTAGATATTGGGCAAAGAGATTATTATCCAAATTGACCATAAGCCCATGCAATTCACTCCACATAGCAAACCTTAAACATCAAGGCAACTCAAATGGATGAGTTACGTGTAACAGTTGATCACTAAGGGAGGAGGTCTGATTTTAGTTTGTTGACGCCAACCCTACTTCCTCAACTTCGGACGCACTCCAAAAAAATTTGTGAATTGTTTTAAGGCTTTTGATGAAGGCATGCGAGAGTGTTCTGTATGTGCTAGGAGTTCACGGGAGTAGATATGCATTTCCCCACTCTCTCGCATGTCCCCATGACCCCGCATCCTGTAAAACATGTACGGGGTCCTCATGCAGGGGAGTCTGCACTCCTCGATCTCCTGCATCTTGCATGAGTCTGCACTCCTCGATCTCCTGCATCTTGCATGACCAGCATCCCACATAAAATACGGGATCCTCATGCAGAGGAATTTGTACTGCCCGACCTCCCAGGCACTGCAGCAGAAAAACACAGAAATATGTCTTGACTCTCAGCTAAAACAGCAACCACGTCTACCCCATTGAGCATACAGCATGGCAGACAGCTCAACATACACGCTATCTCCATGTCATCGACACATCATTGTATGGCGTATGCCACTTCAGCAACTAGAGATCCCTGGCCTTCCGGATTCTAAACTCATGGCTTTTTAATTTCCCAATTAGTCTTGGCATATCAGCAGGCAGTTTTGATAACTGAATTCAACTTGTAACGGATCTTGGAGATCCCTGTAACTATATCTTCTAAAAGATTGCCTTATATATAATGGAGAACAGAAGAGAAGTTTAGGGTTTTCTTCTATCGACTCCGAGCATACGTTAACTCTCGGCATTTTAATATATTCTGGAAATTTTCTACCCCACAATGGTTTTCTCCAATTTAAAATCACCTTTTTGCACATTTGTGTATGAGTTCTGGTAATTGTGTTTACATGCTTATTTATCCATTATTAGCATTCTGTATAACAGGAATTACATAACTGTTATTAAATTCGTAATGCTTCTGCCCTAATGATGATTGCAATACAATGCAGTGCTGTTTTCCATCCTCTCCTTAGTGATGTAGATCATTAATAAAAAAATTGTTCCCTGGAGGGGTGTAGGGGTGTAGCTCGACTGGCAATTGAAGTGAAATAAGATGACATTGTGTAAATAGAGGTCCCGAGTTCAAATCACCCTGACATACCCATGCCCCATGCTTACAGGCTGTGTGGGTGTAATGCGAGTACGTACATCCACCATCCGAGTTGCCCATTCCCCTAGTAAAAAATAAAATATAAAAATTTGTCTGTTGTACAGATCCCATAAGTTCACAAAAGTGCGAGCCCAACCCCAGACTGCATATCTTAACTTATATTAGAAAGATTTATGTATATGACTACTATGTTGTATCATATATTTGACAAGTCTATATTAGTGTGTATCTTTGTAGAGATATTCTTTATGTGTTGTCATTTCAAAAGATTTACTCAATATAGGTTATAACACATACCTCTCTTTGTATACAGATATTATACTCTACCTAACAAAGAACAGTATGCAGATATTAGTTTGAAAGCATAAACATATTTGTTGCTTGTTGCAACCAGCGTCACCAGTAATCTCTACAAGAACACAATCCATCCTTAAAGTGGTGGAAACGGTTTGCATCTCTTAAAACAATTTCTCGCCTAACAATCTTGGAGATGAACTTAGAGGCATTGTGACAGTCACTACACACATGAAGGTTCTTCATGATACGGATAAGGGTTCCTGGGCTTGTATTGATGATCCCAAAAGCAATGGCCAGCTTCTCACTATGACTACATATCATGTTTTCATTCACGTCCTCCTCCACATCTTGCAGCACAAGATTTGTGTTAGGCACATATCCTTCCTCCTTCATTTGCCCACACAAGGTTTCCAACATTGCAAACATCATTTCAGATTGAGGATGGGTTCTCTCTCCCATAATGAATGTATGAACCTCTTTATTTACCTCAACAAAACTGCATCCCGGTGGCTTCTTCACTTCTCTCTCTTTCATCGTTGCCCTCAACTTCGCTATATCCTCCCACCTGCCTGCTTCAGCATAGATGTTTGACAACAGAACATAAGGTCCAGCATCATTTGGTTCTAATTCAAAAAGATGTTTTGCTGCTTGCTCTCCAAGTTCAATATTGCAACAAATTCTGGAAGCCCTGAGCAAGGCCCCCCACACAACAGCTTGGGGTTCAAATGGCATCTTCTTGATAATGTCGTGTGCTTCATCTAGATGCCCAGCACGCCCAAGAAGGTTAACCATGCATCCATAATGCTCCACCTTAGGTGCAAGGCCATAATCCGACTTCATGCACTCTAAGTATTGCCAGCCCCTGTCAATTAACCCTGCATAAGAGCAGGCAGTCAAAACACCAACGAAGGTGATACGATCCGGTTTTGTGCCTGTCTGTTGCATTTGAGAAAAGAGAGCAAGAGCATCATCACCATTTCCATGGAGTCCATATCCCAAGATCATTGCATTCCATGAGACAACATCTCGACTCGACATCTTGTCAAACATTTTCCTAGCAATGCTTATATCCCCACATTTGGCATACATGTCTACAAGTGCAGTGCCCACAACAACATCAGATTCAAATCCACTCCTTATTACACAACCATGGATCTGCTTACCCAGTTCGAGAGCCAATAAATTAGCACATGCGCAAGCAGGCAGAACACTAATAATAGTGATTGAGGTAGGTTTTATACCCTGCACTTGCATCTCATTGAAGATTGCCAACGCTTCATGGGGATGACCATTTTGAGAATAACCAGCAATGATTGCATTCCATGACACAACATTTCGTTTAGGCATTCTTTCAAACAATTTGCAGGCAATGTCAACATTCCCACATTTGGCATACATGTCTATAAGCCCAGTGCCCACAAAAACATCAGACTCAATTCCATTTCTTATTACAAAACCATGGATTTGCTTACCTTGCTCCAAAGCCAATAAACCAGTACATGTATGCAAAACACTAGCCATGGTTGTTGAGTCGGGTTTTATTCCCCAGACCTGCATTCCATTCAAGAATGCCAAGGCTTCACCGGGCTGTCCATTATGGGAATAACCAGATATCATTGCATTCCATGACACAACATCTCGTTCAGGCATTCTGTCAAACACTTGGCGTGCATCCTCTAAACTCCGGCACTTGAAATACATCGAAGCCAGAGCAGTGCCCACAAAAACATCTGACTCTAGTCCCCTTGCAATGATTTCTTCATGAATCTTCCTGCCCGCTTGCAGATCCGCTAGGCTGCCACAAGCATTTGTTACATAAATAAATACTGATTTGGTTAATTCCATCCCTGCTTCTTGCATTTGATAATACATCTTCAGCGCTTCGTCGCAGAAGCCGCTCTTTACAAAACCTTTGATCATGTCGTTCCATAAGAAACCATTGGGTTGTTTGTTTTCCTGTATATCCGTTTGTTGGTTTCCCTGTGCATTGGCACCTGCTGAAATTTCTCTCCATTTCATTACTTTATTCCGCTGCCGCTGTTTAAATGCTGCTCCAACAGCAACAGTGGCGGTGGGAGCAGGAGGCAGGCCATTAAAATAAAAATAACCCGAATTAAAATACAAAACTAAGGGCAGATGCAGATGGATTTTACTGTTGTGTTTATACAGGGAAGTTTTAATGGGAAATGGGGATATAGAATATGGGAAAACTGGCGATAGATTCATTGTCACAATGAATGCAATGCAGGGAACTGGAGGCCTACCATAGCACCCACATTATTCAGAACTAATTTCTCTGCACCAACAATGGGTTGGTCTATCTGTCACTTGGGTTGTAAGGAACTAGACTGCATCTGGCCTATGGTGATTAATTCTTGAATTTGCCTTTGAATCTCTTCATTTTCTAGGATTGATCTTCTATATGTTGATGCATTTGGCAAAGAAGAACAGGAAATCAAGTTTATGGAATGTATTATAGACAACGTAAGGGTTCTCTGGTTATGCATGTAATAGCTCAATTTCAACCTGTGGATTATACCGGATAAGCTATGTAAATGTTTAATGATAACTAGGCGAGAATGCTAGACATTTGTGGTTTTACTTTTAAGATGGTCATAATACATTAATTACCCACAACCAAAGGGATTCAAAAGCTTCAAGTTATAAGTGACTCTAAGTTGGTTCTTGATCTGCTTAAAAACTTTTTAGAAAAATAACTCATATTATTATATAAAGAGTAAGTTGTTCACGTGTTGTTCACCTTTCAACACATATATAGAAAAAGGATTTTGGTGGGAGATAAGTTCTCGAAGGATAGTCTTCACATAGGTTTTGGTCTTTGGCACAGGCGGAGTTCTTTGGGACTAGCTGGTGGAGCATGAACCAAGCCCCTTTCCCTGTTGAGACTAGATCACATTTACAATACAATAGATATCTCTTCATACAAGGAAGATATTCATGCTATCGAGTCTTTGTTAGAAAAAGTTGTTCATGCTACAATATGCTATATCTTTGTATGATTTTTTCATATGGTTAAATTCTCATCTTTAATGGTGAAGAACATAATATATGTCACTGAATTGAAATTTCTATTTTTTGACAATTTTTTAGTTAGTATTGTTTTTGAAACCGTTACTCCATGGACAACAAAAGGTCAAGGATCTTTTATGTAAAGTAAGGCCTTTGGGTTGACAAATGTGAATACAACCTTATAAGCTATTCTAAAGGGAAGTGTGAGTTTATGAGAGAGGAAGAATGAGGGGCTAAGATATAAATAATAATATTTTATTGTTGCCTATATTTATCCCAAGTCCTCCAATCGTTTTTCTATGTTAATTAATTATTGACCAACTTCGGGAGTTAGTTGTTCACATGAAGATATGTGGGCTTGGAGAATCCACGTGGTCCCAATGCATGCATGGAATATATAATCATGGTTTTCAACATGCAAGGTGAATTCTCTTCTCCATGGGTTGGAGGGTAGCTCAATTGCTAACTACAATAGCCATTGGTAACCTTCAGGGACTTGATTGGATTTGAACTTGTGACTTACAGCCCATTACAACCTCCCCATCGGTAGCATACCTTAGGTGGATGGATCAATTGATTGAACTAACCCTTGGGGCTAAAGTTGTTGCCATACATATGTAAAAACAAAGTCCAGATTACTTGCAAATGCATGAGGAAAGATCAACAATTTCTGCAAGTAGAAATCCATAATAACTAACATAAGAGATTCCCTTGCCTGCATTGGATCAGTGTAGGGAAATAGGATTCTCCGAGGGACTGTATTACAGAGAATGGAATGTCCTTCCTAGTATTGTGTAGGGTTGAGAGGAGAGAGTGTGGCTAGTTAAAGATGAATTGTTGTGACTAGAGGGATTGTAGTGGTATTTCCTTTGTTTGAATATTATGGGTTGGCTCACATGAGAGATTTCAAAGCCAACAAGTGGGAATTTTCCTTTGTGTTCTCATAGATTTTCCTTTAGGTTGGCCATTGCAATAGAGTGCCTATGGTTAGGTGGCAAAATGTTTGTTTGCATCCAAGATGGTCTTGATGGAAGAAATAATATATTGTATTTGGTGCCCTAATGACCAATGAAGGTGGCTTTGAATGACCAATGAAGGTGGATTTGGGCATACTACATAGTGGTGTTAGAGGTCATCTTACAACATTGGGATGTTATGGGCATAAAATTTGTCATGAGTAATTCCTGCTCTAAAACATCATGTATGGCATAATGTTGCTAGAACAAAAGAATGGATGGTTAAAATGGAAAGAATGCGAAGGAGGAAGTTCCATGTCTTTACCTAAGGGAAAATTAGCTAAATGTTCAACTCAGAAAATTCCCTCAAGGAACAACTTATGCCTTGGGTCTATTTTTCATCTCATCATAGTCTTTGTTGAAGCTTGTTATTAAAGCCTTAGAGAAATTGTGAAATCCCACGCTATGAACTTTCATATTCTACAATATAAAATGCAAGAGTATGGTGATACGATGATGCTTACTTCCACACTCTACGCTGCACAATTTACAAATGATAAATTGGAAGGGAGTGATGACGTGGAGCGATGATGCTTACTTTCACACTCACACTCCTTAACCAAGGATGGAGACCATGGAAGAAAAATTCCAAGCGGTCCACCCTCCACATTCCGGTAAAGAAGAGTGTCATAACCACATCCAACATGTTTGTTACAACCATTTCCATGCTAGAATATAAATGAGAAGTAGTAACTCTTGATCTTATCAGCCGCTTACCAAGAATGGTGAGGAAACATGACCCCACAGTGATGGTGTGACAAGCCTAGATAACTCCAATGCTTGATTATTTTTCATTAACATGAATCTCCTATAAATACATGGAGGAATGACCTTTGGATTCATCTTCCAAGAGGTCGATTTGCATTCTCAATGAACCCCAAATTTCTTAAGTACTGACTAATCTAACTAATATTTACAATGAACCATAATCCCTAAGGATTAGGTTTATGAATTCCCCCCTTAATCTGAATGGGTTTTTGTAAGTCTAAGCATCTTTTTGAACTTTTCAATCTTTTCCCTTCCAAGCACTTTAGTGAAGATGTATGCAGTCTACTCACATGTGGAACAATGTATTAAATGAATGGTCTTGGCCTCTACATGATGTCAAATCATATGGTACTTCATGTTGATGTGCTTTCTTCAATCATGAATTATAGGATTCTTGGACAACTTGATTGTAGAAGTGTTGTCGATTAGAAGTGGAGTAGCATTCGCCTATTTCTCCTGCAATTCTTCTATTATCTTCCTAAGCCACACAATCTCCTTTGTTTCTTTTGTAGTTGCCACATATTCTGCCTCTATAGTGGAATCTGTTGGAATGGATTGTTTGTGTGATATCCAAGAGATAACTCTTCATCCAAGACTCATGAGGTATCCTGAAATAGACACTCCATTCTCCTTATCACCATCAATTTTTTAATTTAAATATCTAGTTAATTTGAAGTCTTCCACCTTAGAGTATTTGAGTTCAAATTCTTTCCCCTTCAAACATCTTAGAACTCTCTTTGTAGCACATCAATGTCCATCACAAGGTTTTTGCATGAGCATGGAAAGGATCCCAATATCAAATGAAATACCAAGTCTAGTAGTGGTAAGGTAGATAAGACTCCCAACAAGTTGTTTGTATTTGATTGCACCCTCGAATTCAATCCCTTCTTTTGATGTTAGATTCAAATTCTATTCCACTGGAGTAGTGAGAGAATTACATTCATCAATGCCAAACTTGTTCAGTAATTCTCCAATGTACTTCTTTTGGGAGATGAATATATACTTAGGATTTTGAGTCACTTCAATGCCAAAGTAGTAGTGAAGATGATTTGAAATGGATCAATATATAATTTGTCATCTATTTTGGTGCTTTCGTGGTCAAAAGATTGGGTGAATTGGCTTGTAGGGCCCATTTCAAGGGTAGGCCTCACTTTGCAGATTTGGGGTCCATAACCATTTGGAGCTTGTTTGAGGATCTAAATGATTTTTTATGGTGCCAAAAGTTTATCGTGTTGAAATTTGGTTGTCATTGATGTCAACTTATGCAAAGAGGAGGTCAACTAATTCAGTTTGTGTCATTGATGTCAACTGATGTCAAAGTGGTTTCAATATTCTTGTGCTAACTTGAAGAAATATAGAAATGCCACTTTGAAGAAGTATATGGATGCCAGTCTGAAGAAGTATGTCCAGAAGCACATCATGTATATGAAGTGTGAAGAAGTACATAAGGAATGTATATCTAGTGTGAAGAAGTACATAAGGAATGTATATCCAGTTTGAAGAAGTACATAAGGAATACATCCAGTACATGAGCAAATATCAAGTCCATCTAGTCATAGTTCTTCAAGGTAAAAGTCGAAGGAGTGGTTGGAAAAAGTGTTCAAGAGTGCGCCAACAAACCAAAGGATTGGTTGGGACAAAGGTGGGAAGCGTACAAGCAAGTCATAGAGTTCATTGGCCAAGATTCAAGTGGGAAAGCAAGCAAAAGCGTTGATTGGACAAGGTTGGGGAATGTGCAAGCAAGCAAAAGTGTTGATTGGACAAGGTTCGGGTATGCGCAAGCAGCATGGAACAAGAAATGGTTGAACAGTTATTTAAATCCTGAAAGCGCACAAGTCTCATCAATTGGATAAATCTTTCAGTTGATGAAGCATGCACAAGTACCAAGATAGGTGTAGCGGTTGAAGACATCATATGCACAAGTTCCATAGGAAATGGTACATCAAGGGCGCAAGACCACATCGCAAGGGTTAAAGTCCCACTATGTCAAGGGCCATGTATGCGCAAGTTCCACAGGAAATGGTACATCAAGAGTGAAATACTACATCACAGGGGTAAAATTCCCACTAAGTCAAGGAACATGTATGCGCAAGACCCACAAGAAAGGACACATCAGTAGCGCAAAACATGACATGTGGCAGAAGCATAAACTGTGAAGCAAAGGAGAAGGAAAGACAAAACCAACTTGTGGACATATAATCCATGTAGGACATGTATAAATAAGAAGCAAGTTGGAGATTTGAAGTAAGCTTGACAATAAGTATGAAGATCTTGTAAGTGGAAGATACAAATTTATATTCAGGGCATTAAGGGCTCATGGAATCAGAACATCATGATCTAGCAGAGAGCCGAGTGCACACAAGTAGAGGAATAGAATAACTAATGGTGTGCAGAATGATGATGTGAATCTGTTATGATTGCGCAAAGACAGAAATGCAGAATGCAAAGTATGCACAAGTGCATGAGGACCGAATGACAGTATTGCAGACAACAGGAAAACATTCACAGATGTTCTAAGACAAAAGCGCAAAAACAGAACTGAATTATATCTTGTGATGCACGAAGAAGTTTCATTGATGCACAAGGACTAAGTTAATGTGTGCAAAGTAAGGACGTCCATCAGATGCGCAAAGACAGATTTGCAGCAGAATCAAAGATGTGCGTCATGATGTGGATGATCTGAGACAAGTGCGTTAAACCGAAAGGACGAATCATATGATGCACATAAGGTTGCAGATTGTCTGAAGACTATATCACCTAAACAAAACGAACACATCTAAGAAGGTGTGCAGTTTCATCTAATACCAATGCGTAATATCATAACAACAAGTTATCAGTTGATGCACAGTATTAGTTGAAAGTGCAGATGCGTAGTTGCAAAATGGAACATTGAACATTGGTGCAAACTTCAGTGGATGAAGCAACACACATTATTTGAAGTGCAATGTCAATTGAAAGTGAAGTGTTGAAGTTGAGGTTGAAGTGAAGTGTTGAGTGAAGTATTGTATGTAGCACAGTGACAGCAATTCTACAACATACAGAAGGTGCACACAGTAGAACGAACATTAGAAGATCAGAAGTGTACATGTATCAGAAGTTCAACAGAGTAATATCTTATTCTTATATATATGGGAAGCAGGATGGGGCAAGGAGCAAGGGGTCGTAGCCTCCTTCCAATTGGTGCTAGAGAACTCAAGGAGTTGTAGCTTCCTTCAGGTCGGTGCCTATAAAACCAGGGGGTCAGTGCCTCCTTCTAGTTGGTGTTGGTAAACACAGGAAATCGGTGATTCCTCAAATGTAATCTTTTCACTATAAAAGAGCATTTCATGGTTTTCTCCAGTTTGGGTTTCCCCATAAAAATTATGTGTGTTTTGGTGCATATGTGAATGAATGATTTATTTATGGTGGATGCATAATTGAAGATCAAGATTAAGTTCAGATTAATCTGTTAAAGAAGTTAAAACTATTCATAACTGAGCTAATATTGATTCACCCAATTAAATAGATTCCAACAATTGGTATCAGAGCGGGTGACTTTAGTGACAGCTTAACATCTAGAAGATTGATCCATGAGAAGTTATGGACAAGAAGGAAGGTCTCTCCACCAACAGAACACCAAGGTTTGATGGCACCAATTATACCTTCTGGAAGGTTAGTATGGAATTTTATTTACAATCTCTAGGAGCTAATGTTTGCCAGTCCATTGTTGATGGTTACAATGTCCCAACAGTTGTACTAGTTGATCCAATTGATAAGAGACTGTATGAGTGCAATGCAAGAGCCAGAAACGCACTACTGTGTGGGTTGACATATACTGAATTTATCAATTTTATGCACTATGCCTTAGCTAAGGAAGTTTAGGACAAGCTCAGAGGTGTCTATGAAGGTGATGAAAATGTAAAGAAGGCAAAGTTGCAGAATTACTCTAGGTTGTTTGAATCCTTTAAAATGAAAGATGAAGAGAACATTACCCCTTACTTCTTAAGAGTTGATGAGATACTTAATGCTATCAAGAGTCTGGGGGTTACTTTGCAAGAAGAATCTGTAGTACATAAGATACTGAGAACTCTGCCTTCAAGATTTGATGCAAAGGTTTATGTGTTGGAAGACAAAGCAAATCTTGAAGACCTGAAAAATGATGAGCTTCAGGGGATCTTAACAACATATGAGATGAGAAATGAGAAAGAGATTCTCATAAAAAAATAAGCTGCTTTCAAACCCACTAGAAAGGATAAACATGATCATGACAAGGACTCTTCCAATGAATCAGATGAAGAGGAGTCAAACTTCGTAAGGAAGCTGAAAAGAGGACATGGTAAATACAAAAAAAACCTACCCTTCAAATGTTTCAAATGTGGAGGAATAGGCCATTTTGCTTCTAATTGTCCTTAGGAAAGATGGAGACAGCGATAGCAGGAAGACGCTAGTTCCCATGAATGAAGAACCGCGCATACTCAACACATACCTGAAATAAAAAGAGGATTCCAAAACAGAGGAAAAGTTTGTATATTGAAGAAGACAACAATGCATCCGAGGAAAGTGACTGCGACAAGAAGCCAAAAAAGGTACTATTCATGGCTTTTGTGGAAGAAAAAATCAATGATAAAAATAATAATAACAATTCGCCAGTCAAGAAGAATACTCTAGTTTCGCAAAGCAAACTAGGATCACTAGACAAATACTTCTTTAGTGGGTACTTCAATACTCCTCCAAAGCCAGTCGTAGAAGATAAAACCAACAGTCAATCTGAAGAAGAAGCTGCAGAAGTTGACTAGGAAGGTGAATTGATCAGTGCCTTGGATGAATTAAAGAAGTAAAGAAAGAAGAGTAAAATCTTGCAGGAACAATTGTCAAAGTATGAAGAATAGGACAAGCTAACTAAAGAGTTTCAAGAGTCTCTTGATAAATAGGTTTGTGAAAAAGTGAAGAGCTATGAAAAAGAACTGAATTAGTGCAGAAAAACAAAATGTTGGTAAGTCAACTTGAGTTGAAGGACAAAGATATATCTCACTTAGAAGACAAGTTGATTGATATAAAGGGAAAGAAATAAGTCCAAGATCCAATCACAAATGAAACTCCGATATGCGCACATCTAGAAAGTGACAAGACCATTCATGAAGATGAAGTAAAAAACAAATTCAAAGGCAGCACATCAATTCTGAACAAAATCCTGAATGATCATAGATTACCTGAAGATAAGTCAGGTCTTGGTTATGAAAGAACATATAAGAAGGCTTGCAGTAGCGAACATCATCCAAATCAACTGAAGTCTTTCAGGTATGATAATTCCTTCAATAATTACAACTCTGTTCATTATACTAACAAAGGAAGGATCAATAGAAGGAAGTGTGCAAGGTGCAATCGCATTGGACATATTGCAAAGTCTCTCCAAACTGTGAGATGTTATGCATGTGATGGTTTTGGACATAAGGATATGTACTGTCAAAGAGTAGTAAACTGTCATGATGAAGACATGTTGCGCAAAAGCAATCACGATGCAAGGATTCATAGTGAAGGTATTCAAGCTCGGAATCATAATAGAAGCACACACATGAAAGCTTGGGTAAGGAAATATCCTAAAAAATGAGAAGGAGAAGTTGATAATCCAAGTACATCTAAAGCAACAAGCAATTGTTTCCCCTCTTGCTGATATCCAAGAAGATTAGGTGAGATCCTTGAATTCAACACGATGCATCTTAGGAATTCAAGGAGTATGTTAGTGAATATTATGGTTTGAAAATGTCTGTCGCATAAATTGTTAAGTGTTGCAAAATATTACATGTGTATGAGTTGGAGTGTCACGGAAAAGGATTTTCAGTATTATTCATAAAAAATGATATGTGTATATACATATTCAATCATTTGCTAAGTTATGTTGAAGATAAGTCATCACACAAAAGCACTTGCATATGATAGAATGATGAAAAAGTACAAACGTTGAAAGGTATACATGTGTATGCGTAGAAACATAGAAACATAATCATATATTGTATTTATTCAAAATTTGTGTTGTTACAAAATGCATGAGTCTTCTACAAAGTGAATCTCAGGAGAGACTTCATGCCGAGGCCAAAAGGCGAGTTCAAGAAAATGATTGAAGATGGGAAAATTGAGAATCACGGAATAATTTAAAGCCGCAATTCGACGTACAGCTCTGCATCTTATTGATGTGCGAGTCGAAGCTCCAAATCCACTAGAACCAGCATGTTACACTCATAGGTTGGGTGCAAAGGAAGAAATTGCAGTGTTGCAAATGATGATTGACCAAAAGGATGCTCTTCCTGAAGCGAAGATAGTTCATCCAAAATTATATGTTGTTTCCATTCCAGGATGTCAAATCGATTGCTCAAACGAGTCAATTGTTCAGCATGCCCATAATTCACCTGCGACTGAGCATACTGGTTATTGAATGTTGATTCCTCAAATCGACCATGCCAAACTCCCATGTCGACTCTTAAATGAGTAGACTCATATTGCTGGGATTGGACAACAGGGCGCACATTTTCAAGGGAATCGTTCATCTTCTTGTAGAAGGAATCCATTGGCAAGAAAGATGAGAAATCATGAGGAAATGTGATGTAGAAGGACAGTTGAGAAAAAGGTAACGAACCAGGCATTTCGTAGATCTATTATAGAATTGAATGGATTTGTTTGACGTGCGTGGAGTTAAGTTGAAGAGATGTGCATTCAAGACCGTGCGACTCGAAGAAGGTGGTGGAGTCGCCAAAACTAAATGTTGGAGTTAATGGATTTTGAAAAGGTACAAAAAGAGGAAATCCAATTCATTGCTCATGTGACGAATGATGTTTCCCAAAAAAGGCTCAAGTACGGATGTGACACGTCATGGTTTCCACACGAACTAATTATCATATCCTTTTTAATGTCGAGTTGGCTAACAAGTGAAAAATGTGCCAAATATTTGGTTGTCATGACAAGGGATGCAGTGTCAGTAAAGGTGACAAGGCTTGGTGACAGTGCAATAAATGAAACTGATGGAATAGTCAGACGTAGAAGGAAATAAAAGGGAAAGATAGTGTAAAAGCAATAAAAGACTGAACTCAATATTGCACAGTTGACACAATAGGATGATTGCATGATGATCTGTGCAAAGAAATTTGAAGTGTTATGACAGGAACAGGAGATCAAGATATAGAAGTAAGACATCAGTTGTATAGGAGGAGCGCATCATAGATGGTTATGAAAACAATGTATAGATTGCAAGGTATCAATGCAGAAATATCAATGAAAGAATAAAGCATGAAGACAGGGGGAGTTATCCTTGTAGGCAGATGATTGAAGGCGAGCACAAAACAGAAGAAAGGAGAACCAATAATTGCGCAAGTAATGGCACCTCTTTGCCACTGATGTCAAAGGGGGAGAAAGAGCATGAAGTTGATTAAGGAGAAATAGCACTGAAGCTGAGAAGCAGAGATAAGAAAGATCATGAAGTTGATAAGGGAGAAATAACATGAAGCTGAAGCATGCAGTAGAGAAGCTGAGAAGCAGAGCATGAAGCTGATGAGAAAGATCATTAAGCTAATCATGAAGTAGCAAAGCTGAGAAAGAACATGAAGCCAATCATTAAAAGAGCATGGAACTGATCATAGAGCATGCAACAAAGTAGTGAAGATGATCATGACGCATGCAATCTGCATAGAATTAACAGAAAGCAGAAGAAGCTTTGACAACATAATGCGCAGAGATCAAAGATTCAAACTGGAAAAGAACATAGGGGGAGTACTACGACAAGCACAGGTGAAGCACATAACTTCAAAAGACAATTATGCACAGCTTCATAAGGTGTTGATATCAATGCCAAAGGGGGAGATTGTTGAACTTTGGTTGTCATTGATGTCAACTTATGTAAAAGAGGAGGTCAATTGATTTAGTTTGTGTCATTGATGTCAATGTGGTTTCAGTATTCATGTGTCAGCTTGAAGAAATATAGAAAGGCCACTTTGAAGAAGTATATGGATGTCAGTTTAAAGAAGTATGTCCAGAAGCACATCATGTATATCTAGTGTGAAGAAGTACATAAGGAATGTATATCTAGTTTGAAGAAGTACATAAGGAATGTATATCCAGTTTAAATAAGTACATAAGGAATACATCAAGTACATATGGTACATGATCAGATATCAAGTCCATCCAGTCATAGTTCTTCAAGGTAAAAGTTGAAGGAGTGGTTGGACAAATGTTCAGGAGTGCGCCAACAAACCAAAGGATTGGTTGGGACAAAGGTTAGAAGCAAGCAAGCAAGTCAAAGAGTTCATTGGACAAGGTTCGAGAATGCACAAGCAAGCAAAAGTGTTGATTGGACAAGGTTCGGGTGTGCGCAAGCAGCATGGAACAAGAAATGGTTGAACAGTTATGCAAATCTCGAAAGCGCGCAAGTCTCACAAATCGGAGAAAGATTTCAGTTGATGAAGTGCACACAAGTACCAAGATGGGTGTAGCGGTTGAAGATATCATATGCGCAAGTACCATAGACAATGGTACATCAAGGGCGCAATACCACACCACAAGGGTTAAAGTCCCACTATGTCAAGAACCATGTATGCGCAAGTTCCATGGGAAATGGTACATCAAGAGTGTAAGACTACATCGCAAGGGTAAAAGTCTCACTAAGTCGAGGAACATGTATGCATAAGACCCACAAGAAATGACACATCAGTAGCGCAGAACATGACATGTGGCAGAAGCATAAACCATGAAGCAAAGAAGAAGGAAAGCCACAACCAACTTGTGGACATACAATCCATGCAGGACATGTATAAATAAGAAGCAAGTTGGAGATTTGAAGTAAGCTTGATAGTAAGTATGAAGATCTTGTAAGTGGAAGATACAGATTTGTATTCAGGGCATCAAGGGCTCGTGGAATCATAACAACATGATCTAGTAGAGAGCCGAGTGTGCACAAGCAGAGGAATAGAATAATTGATGGTGCACAGAATGATGTTGTGAATCTGTGACGATTGCGCAAAGATAGAATGGAGGAATGCAAAGTATGCACAAGTGCATGAGGACCGAACGACAGTATTATAGACATCACGCAAATTGTCACAAATGTTCTAAGACAGAAGTGCATAGACAAAATTGAAGTATATCTTGTGATGCGCAAAGAAGTTTCACTGACACACAAGGACTAAGTTGATTTGTGCAAATAAGGAAGTCCATCAGATGCGCAAAGACAGAGTTGCACCAGAATCAAAGATGTGCATCATGACGTAGATGATCTGAGACAAGTGCGTTAAACCGAAAGGATGAATCATATGATGCACAGAAGGTCGCAGATTGTTTGAAGACTATAGCACCTAAACAGAATGGACACATCTAAGAAGGTGTGCAATTTCATCTTATACCATTGTGTAATATCAAAAAACAAGTTATCAGTTGATGCGTAGTATCAATTGAAGATGCATATGTGCAGCTGTAAAATGGAACATTGATCATTGGCGCAAACTGCAGTGGATGAAGCAACACACAGTATTTGAAATGCAATGTCACTTGAAAGTGAAGTGTTTGAAGTTGAGGTTGAAGTGAAGTATTGTATGCAGCATAGTAACAACAATTCTACAACATACAGAAGGTGCACACAACATAACAAACATCAGAAGATCAGAAGTGTGCACATATCAGAATTTTAGCAGAGTAATATCTTATTCTTATATATTTGAGTGGTAGGACAGGGCAAGGAGTAGGGGGGCATAACCTCCTTCCAATTAGTGTTGGAGAACTCAAGGATTTGTAGCTTCCTTCAGGTCAGTGCCTGTAAAACCAGGGGGTTGGTGCCTCCTTCTAGTTGGTGTTGGTAAACACAGGAAATCGGTGCTTCCTCGAATGTAATATTTTCATTATAAAAGAGCATTCTGTGGTTTTTTCCTATTTGGGTTTCCATGTAAAAATTATGTGTGTTCTGTTTTTTGGTGCATATGCAAATGAATGATTTATTTATGGTGGATGCATAATTGAAGATCAAAATTAAGTTCAAATTAATCTGTTAAAGAAGCTAAAACTGTTCATAATTGCGCTAATATTGATTCACCCTCCCTCTTAGTATTAAATAGATTCCAACATATCATTAGTTCCATGCCCCTTGATGTTAAATTTAATATAGCTGTGAGAGCCATTCTCTGGGAGGATGACACCCTATTAAGTTAACTAGGGTTCTTGGTCAGTTAACCAGGCAGTGTAAGTCCCTAGCAGGTATCTAGGGCCCCCAACGGTCTACTGGGGTCCCTGGTCTGGGACCAAGCAGGTCGGAGCCATGGAAAAGTACCTAGCATGTGGCTAGGGACCCTATCTATCTCTAGGGAATTTGGTTCATGGACCAGACAGTTTCTTGGTCATGAGTACCAAGCAAACCCTGCAGGAAGAGACAGAGACATCCTAGTCTAGGACTAGGTAGATTCTTGGTCTGGGACCAAGCAGGTCCTGTAGGTATATTCCCAGTCAGTTAACCAGGAGGATCTTGGTCAGTTAACCAAGATGATGATGATGTGTGACGTCCTTCTCTCCCAGGTATTCAAGATCATTGAGCTAGGTTTTTTCCTCAAGGGACTAGCCACCCCTTGATGGAATCACTAGCAATTGACCTTAGGAGAAGTTAGAAGGAATAGAGGATCACATCATCCAGTGTGAACCTTTCTTATATTGCGATGATGAACTTTCAGTTATAGCTTGGGACATATCTAGACCACATACCTTGAGAGAGAGGGTTAGAAGGGTTGTCTTCCCACCTTGTTGTTTGTGATTGTCTTACCACCTTGTTGTTACACCTTTTGTCTTGTGGTTTGAAGGGTTGTTTTCCCACCTTGTTGTTTTACCTCTTGTTGATTTGTGGTTAGGCTTGTGTTGGCTTAGTCTTGTGTTGACCCCCTCCCTTGTTGGTTCTATGTGCTAGAGCCCCTCTTGAGTGTGGTAACTTACCCATCGTTATGTCTTATGTGTAATCCTCACCTTAAGACGTCCTAATTTTAAATTATGTTTTATGTGGAACCTTCTAAAAGGGGTAATGTCTTGACTTTATTTGGGTAACCCTAACCTCAATGACCAAAGAGAAGGTGGAACCTTTTAGGGGTCATTGAGAGGATATAAATACTAGCCTAACCTCTCATTGTAAATGTTGATGTATATGTAACTTCGGAATGTATTTCATATATGTATATTGTACTCCTATAGAGATGGTATTATTCCTCTATATGGAAGTGTTTGTATTCCTATAGAGATGTTCTTATTCCTCTATACGGAAGTGTTGTCATTTATATTGTAAGTGTCGTAACTTATACTTGATGGGTTATTAGACCACCTTGTTGGGGTCAGCCCTGTATAATTCATGTGGGTTGAAGGGTTATTAGAACACCCTATTGGGGGTCGTCCATGTGGGTCAAAGGGTTATTAGACCACCCTATTGGGTGTCGGCCCAGTCAGCTTTGTGTTATGTAGTTAAGTTGAGGCAAACCTAGTAAAGGTTGTTAGGCAAGTCAAGTCAAGTATAAATAGAGTGTGGGAGGCACTCTATTTCATCATTCTATTCTCTCACACACTCTTTGGAGAGTGGCGCGCTTGTGGAGGAGGAGAAGCTGCTACTAGGAGATGTCTATCTCTTATGCTTGGGTTGTATCATTTCTCTATCTATCTCTAAGGAAGTTAATGGGGTTTTTCACCTTTATGGTTTTCCCCAAGTAAACTCCGTGTCTCTTATGTGCTTGCATTATTGTGTCCATGATTGATATGCTGTAGATATGTTGTACATGTTGTTCTCTCAGTTAAGATCCTAGATCAGATTGAAGTAAATTCTGAAAAATTAACATGGTATCAGAGCTAGCCTGAAAGAAGGCATGGTATGGCATGTATGACACTTGTTGCACTTACGATGCTAGGGCTTGATATAGCAAAAACCAGTCATCGTAGCACTTTCACTATAAATCCATTTGGAGAAGTTTTCGGATCTGAAACTTTTACAGGTCGAATATCAGATCCCCATGTACCTTGTGTCCAAAGGACAACTTCTAATTCATTGTACTTTGTGTTTTATGATCTGTACAATCTAGGGTTTCTGCCTCTTCCAGATCTGAGTCATAAACAGGTGACCTAGGAAAAAAGGTCATAACTTGGGCTAGGAAGCTCCAAATGAAATTTCGTAAAAAGTGACAGGTAGTGAACGGACTGTACTTTCTTAGGTATCAGAGGTTGAAACTGAACCAGTGACACGTGGAACGTTGTACAAGTTCGCTCTCCTGTTTTATCCCATAAACAGGTCACGTTGCGACACTTAGCATAACTCTCTCTCAGAGAATCCAATTGAGATCAGAACTTTGGGGATGGAAAGATGATAGGTCGGGCTACAACAGGTAGAATTTTCAAACCCTGTGGATCAGAAAGTTTGGAATTACACCAGAAACAATCAGGTACATATTTCTGTCAAAACAGAATTATTTTTTAGCACCTTCATTCATGGCTTCGGGAATTTAGGGTTTCGAAGAAAGATGGAATTTTTGTAATCAGAGACCACGGCTGAATGCTACTCATCAAAATCAAAATTTAGAGCTCAAGATTAGAATTTTTGGTTGGGTAGAAGGTCGGGCTTGATCAGACCCTACTTTGGGACTTTGATCAGAAAAGTGGAAAATTAGGGCTTCTGCAAAAATGGGATTTTTTTAAATCCGTGACTACGGCTGGAAGCTCCTCAGAAAAATAGAAGCTTAGAGCTTTGGATCGAACCTTTTGATTGGGAAGAAGGGTTGGCTTTATCAAACCCTAGTTCAAGGTCATGTCTAGTAAATCCGGAAGTTTCAAAGGCAATTTCGAGGGGTGAAACTTTGTAGTTTTCAAATTCTAAGTATACCAGCTTGACTAGCTCAGAAAGGTGCATCTTTCTATCCTTTCAGAAGTTTGAAATTCAAAGTTTGAATTTGTAGGGTTTCTCTGACAAACCCTAATCCAGCTCCAGATCCAGTTCTTGCAAATCAAGTGGATTGGGTTAATCCTAGAAGAGAATGGATTGGTCACCTGCATAAGTGAAGAAGTTCCCGTTTCAGAGGGAGATGAGGCTAAGGCCTTTCATAAGAAGATTACAAGCAATCTCGACAGGTATGACTTATCCAGATATGTTTCGAGATTTGTTCATGATTAAGTTTATGGTATGTTTGTCTTCATATTATTACGGTTAGTACAATCTTGATTAAATTTAGACTTGTCGTATCACCTTAATAAAATTATGAATGCATGATAGAAGATATTCATTGATTAGGGTGTTGACACTTATGATTGTACTAATGCATTATGGTGTTGTATGAGGTTTATGTTGTCTGCTAACATGAAAGGTACACCAAGAAAGACAAATCATGTTCTAGTTCAAGAACATATGATCATGGTGACATGAATACAAAGGTTCATCCATTTCCATGGATCACATAGAAGATCTACTTACGAGGTATGTATAACTTGGTTAACCTATGAGATATGCAGGTTACTAGCACAAGTCACTTAAGAGAACAAGAAGACATCATGTGGGTATGTTAGACAATAACCAACTAACATATTAATCCAGGTATGTTTTTCTTATATCAAGTTAGAATCCTACCTTGTGTAAAGTATACACAGCATGATTAATAATGATTATTCATAGGTTTGAATAATCATGGGTGTATGCATATTATGTTTCTTACCTTAATTGATGATATGACTAACCAAAAGAGTCATAAAAGTATAGGTTTGAGTAATCACGGGTTTAGGCATATTATGTTTCTTACTTTAATTTATGATATGAATAACCATAAGAATCCTTGAATACTAATGCTTATTATTTCTGTTTGAAATGATCATGACTATACATGCTTAAGATTATTGTGTTTTGATAGTATTGAGAATATACTAATAAATGTATGATTATGTATGAGATCTCTAGGATATCACAATAATGATACTTGTAAGCATGCATAGTGATCTAGGATGGATATAAGTTCAAGGACAGGTAATCCAGGAAGCAAAGGTCAAGAGGGAGCACACTCCAGTAGTTTCTGCAAGGATGCAGACATTCAGAGGGAGTCGACCACTTCTCACAATCCACATCAGGATGGAGTTGCAAAGATTCAGAGGGAGTCCACCCAACAACCAAACAAACATAAGTATTTGAATTGTCATTTGTTACATATTTGTTTGTTTAAATAATGTTGTTCAATGATGTATATGCTTATGTTCCTAGACTTAGGTTGTGTATTATGCATATTAGAATAATTGCATTAATGAACAGTATACTACTAATATGCATGTGATGGGTAAGTGGCCTATGGCACTGTACAACATTCCATTGCTACTTATCTATAATGAAACCTCTTTGCTGACATGTTGGGAGTTGTGCACACTCTTAACAATGTTCTGGTAGAGATTGGAAGGCATCTAGAAAGTTACGGGATATGGATAAATGTTGTATTGAAGCAATGGCTAAAATAATTGCATGACTGTATGACATATTTCTTTATGTGTAAGAATTTGTTCTGAAAACTATGAGATGTTTCTAATCATGCAATTTAACTTGTTTTGTAGGAAAGATCGTATACCATCACCTACAAAAGAAGGAATACAACATTTGTTCCAGTAACAAAGATATCTATTGAAGATATTGAAGATATTGAAGTTCCTAGGATCTGGGATGAAGTAATGGAAGAATGCCATGATCAGTCGATCATGAAGAATGATGTTTGGGATGCAGTCCCAAGACCTGAAGGGAAGTTTGCTGTGACTTCCAAATGGATCTATAAGATCAAGCATGTTGCAGATGGTAGCATGGAGAAAGACAAAACGAGTGATGAAATGGAAGATACACCAGATGGATGTCAAGACAGCTTTCTTGAATGGTGTAGTCGAAGAGGAAGTGTATGTGGAGTAGCCACTCGGGTTTGAGACACATGACCAAGAGTCACATGTGTGCAAACTGAAGAAAGCCCGGTATGGTTTGAAATAGGCAGCCAGGACTTGGTATGGTAGGATGGACAGTTCCCTATCTAGTCTGGGCTTTACCAAGAGTAAAGCGGATTCCAACCTTTACTACAAGGTTGAGGAAGGCAATCCTGTGATACTACTTTTGTATGTGGATGATATGTTTGATAGTTTGATTGCCAATACTAAGAGGAAGCTTGCAATCGAGTTCGAGATGAAGGACTTGGGGATGATGCACTATTTTCTAGGCATGGAGGTGTGGCAGAGTGCAGATGGTATCTTCCTTGGACAAGGGAAGTATGTAGTAGAGATCTTGAAGAGGTTCGGGATGATGGACTACAAGGCCATGGCCACACCTATGGCATTGAACTTGAAGCTTATGTGTGATGCTTCATCTGATCCGGTTGATGTCACTGTGTATCGTCAAATGATTGGGTCCTTGATGTACCTGACGAACACTAAACCAGATATTTACTTTGCAGTGAACACATTGAGCCAGTTCCTGACGGATCCCAGAGGTGTTCACCTAGTTGTTGTAAAGCATATTCTGAGGTACCTGAAGGGTACAGTTGACTATGGGCTCAAGTATGATGCAAATCAAAATTTTAGCCTGCAGGGTTATGTTGATTCCGATTGGGAAAGCAGTGCTGCAGATAGGAAGAGCACATCTAGGTGCTGCTTCAGTATGGGATCAGGTGTGATCTCTTGGTTTAGCAGGAAGCAATCCTGCGTAGCACTGAGTACAGCCGAAGCAGAGTATGTTGCAGCATGTTCGGCTAGTTGTGAGGCAGTATGGCTCCGGAAGCTACTGTCTGAGTCATTTGATCTCCCGCTGGAGGCTACTGGTATCTTTTGTGACAACCAGAGTTGTGTGAAGCTGTCTGAGAACCCGGTGTTCCACGACAGTTCAAAGCACATTGAGATCAAATATCACTATATCAGGGATATGGTGCAGAGAGGAATAGTGAAGTTCCTGTATGTTGCGACGGATAAGTAGATTGTAGATAGCCAGAGTGAAGTTCGAGTACTTCAGAGAGTGGCTTGGTGTTCTTCAGATCGATAACACTTCGAGGAAGAAGTGATGGAGACATTTGTTGAAGCCATTCCAATCATGGTGGAAGGAGGATCCTTTACATGGCTATGGATGTAAGCATTGGATGATGTTCTAGATTCTACTCGATATGATCAGTTGGATCATTTATGTATGTATGCATCATGTTGGATGCTGGACATGATCAATTGGATCATTTATGTATGTATGCATCATGTTGGATGTTGGATATGATCAGTTGGATCATTTATGTATGTGTGCATCATGTTGGATGCTGGATATGATCAGTTGGATCATTTATATGTATGTATATATGCATCATGCTGGATGCTTGGACCATGTATTTGTATATGTATTAGGTGGATACGATTGTATGATCAGGTAGATCATGTATGTTGATATATATCAGGTGGATACATTGTATGATCAGGTGGATCATGTATCTGTGTATGTATCAGGTGGATACATTATATGATCAAGTGGATCATGTATGATGATATGTATCAGGTAGATACTTGGTATGCATCAGGTGGATGCATTGTATGATCAGGATGATCATGGATGACGAGCTTCAGGATGTTGCTCCAAATGACATGCATTAGGACGATGTAGTGACGATGATCAGGATGATCATTTGTGATGAGTATCAGGATGATACTCTGGATGACATGCATCGGGACGATGCGGTGATTATGATCAGGATGATCATATGCGATGACATGTATCAAGTGGATACATTACATAATCAGTTGGATTATGTGTGATGAGTTCCGAAGACACAAATGCACATGAGCTTTTAGAACATGGTTGTAGATGTGTTCTCCCATGGTCGTGATGTAATTGCTGGGCTTTTCTGACATGGTGGCAGATGTGTTCTCCCATGGTCGTGATGTAATTGCCAGGGCCATTAAAGCATGGTTGTAGATGTGTTCTCCCATGGCTGCGACATAAGTGCTGGGGCCATTTGAGCATGGTTGTAGATGTGTTTTCCCATGGCTACGATATAAATGATGGGGCCATTTGAGCATGGTTGTAGATGTGTTCTCCCATGGATGCAATACAAGTGTTGTGCCATTCCGACATGGTGGTAGGTTGGTCCTCCCATGGTCGTTGATGTAAGTGTTGTGAGCCTTTCACGGATGGTGGTAGGTTGGTCCTCCCATGCCGATGAGTGTAAGTACTGTGTGTGTGCATCTAAGTTGTGCTTTGTGATACTCTGTGGTCATGGATAGGTTGTGCAATAGCATGTAAAAGGTCCTGGGAGATCCGATAGGTTGAGCTGTGTGCTCGTAATCGGTCTTGGGATGCTCTTTCGAGGTTTTGTGACGCACGTAATAAGTCCTGAGGATTCCACAGTATGGCCAGTGATGATGAAGACTTGCAGGTGGTGGGCCTACATCCAATATGAAAAAGGACTAGCTCTGTAGAACTTCCTATGACGAGTAGATTCAGATATTGATTGAGATAGTAGCAGCAATGACGATGACGATTATCCAGTGACAATGATCCAGAGAAGAAGACTTGTGCTAGAAGACCTGTGTCGAGAAATACCTTCCTAGTTAAGAGGGAGTGTTGATGTATATGTAACTTCGGAATGTATTTCATATATGTATATTGTACTCCTATAGAGATGGTATTATTCCTCTATACGGAAGTGTTTGTATTCCTATAGAGATGTTATTATTCCTCTATACGGAAGTGTCGTCATTTACATTGTAAGTGTCGCAACTTATACTTGATGGGTTATTAGACCACCTTGTTGGGGTCGGCCCTGTATAAGTCATGTGGGTTGAAGGGTTATTAGAGCGCCCTATTGGGGGTCGGCCATGTGGGTCAAAGGGTTATTAGACCACCCTATTGGGTGTCGGCCCAATCAGCTTTGTGTTATGTAGTTAAGTTGAGGCCGACTTAGTAAAGGTTATTAGGCAAGTCAAGTCAAGTATAAATAGAGTGCGGGAGGCACTCTATTTCATCATTATATTCTCTCACACACTCTTTGGAGAGTGGCGCACTTGTGGAGGAGGAGAAGCTGCTGCTAGGAGATGTCTATCTCTTATGCTTGGGTTGTATCATTGCTCTATCTATCTCTGAGGAAGTTATTGGGGTTTTTCACCTTTATGGTTTTCCTCAAGTAAACTCTGTGTCTCTTGTGTGCTTGCATTATTGTGTCCATGATTGATATGCTGTAGATATTTTGTACATGTTATTCTCTCAGTTAAGATCCTAGATCAGATTGAAGTAAATTCTGAAAAATTAACAGTAAATATCATCTTGAAGAGAAAAACTCAGCTCTAATTTATTGTGACTGATCTAGGGTTTTCAATAGCATTATTTGGTTGTCATCAAGGGTTCTCTTGCTTCTTGTGTTTGGACGCTCTCTTGTTCTTTTTCCCTACTACTCAGGGCTATCCTTTTTAAGGTTGTTACACCTTTCTCACACCTTTCTCTCCCCCACACATGTGAGTCTTGGAATTTTTTTGGACTGTGGAAGGTGTCGTTTCCTATGTGAATTGTCCTAAGGGTCCTGTTTGCCTCTTCGTGACTGCTGCTACTTGTTTTGGACTATTCTGGGTTATCATTTTCCTTCTAGTGATTGTTGCTTCCTGTTATGGATTGTTTGAGGGGGGCGCTTCCTGTGTGGATTTTTTGTGAGGGTGTCGTTTCCTTATTGAGGTCTGTTTGGGATAGTCGTGGGCTACTAGGTGACTATTGTCCACTTCGGAAAGGATTTTGAGGTTGTTTTTCACTGTTAGGGCCTCCTTTGAGGTTGTCATCCTCTGCTAAGACCTCCTATGAGGCTGTCGTTGCTTGTTGAGGACTGTTTGGGACAGTCGTGGGATGTTAGGTGACTGCTGTGAGGTTTTTATAGCTGCCATCCATTGTTGTGAGATGTTTGGATATGCCTTTCATTGTTAAACTAATGTTGATTTTCTTAGTTAATTTATTGGAATTGATTTTGCATATATTGTACCCTTAGTAAGTTTCTACTGTAACTGTATAACCCTATTCTCCAACTCTCTCTCTCTCTCTCTCTCTCTCTCTCTCTCTCTCTCTCTCTCTCTCAGGTATGTGCATACCCTCAAGTAAGGGTCAGTGATTTGTTCCATTTATTGACTCGCCTCTAAGAAGCAATATCTAATCTGAAAGTTATTTCCGAGTATACATAAGGTTCTCTTATTCAAGTAGGCTATCATATCTAAATTTGTTTTTGTCTTGTCAATCAGGTTTACTACTGTTGTTTTACAGGTTGCTACTGTTGTACTATTTTGTTTTTTATTTCAATACTAGTTTTTGTAATTTATTTTTTGCATTAAAGTACCAGTTTTTAATTTTTGTTTAAAAACCCTAACATAACCCTAATTTTAACATGGCATTGGAGCTTAGGGTTTGTAGCAAACTCTATTTTGCAGCCTACATAGATGTTAAGGTAAGGGTTTGAGCATTAACCAACTTGACTTCAGGTGTTTCTTGGCAAAACTCATCAAGTTGGAAGTGAGGGTTTGAAGATGGCTTCTTCTTCAGTTAAGTCAGAAGATGGGCTTGAAGGAGCCTAAAAATTCAATGCTTGGAAGGATATGGTTTTGAATATCCTAGAGGAGAGTGACTTGGATGATCTGGTTACTAAGGTTGTGGAACATCCCACAACACATTAAGGAAGATCATCCTTTAAGAAGAAGCAAGCCAAGGCAAAGAGAATCATCTTTGATTTAATAAAGGATAATTCGATGCCTGTAATAGCTCCTCTGAGGATAGCTAAAGAATGTTTTGATGCCCTAGAAAATCTCTATGAGAAGAAAGCTCCTACTCATAAGAGGGTTTTGAAAAAGCAACTTCTTTCATTGAAGATGGAGGAGAAGGAGTCAGTTGCCTCTTTCTTCTCCAATATCTCTCATATAAGAGATCAACTCATGGCCATTGGGGTTAAAGTAGATGAGGATGACCTTGTGCAGACAAAAATAGATGGTCTTCCTGCAACTTGGGAGACATTTCTGGCAACAGTAAATGGAAGAGTAATCCAGCCAAGTTTTGATAGGTTGTGTCACGATTGTCTGGAAGAAGAAGGAAGGATCCTGAATAGAAGTGCCCCCCCCCCCACTGAAAAGGATCATACCCTTGCTACCAAGACAAAGAAGGAAAGAAGATTCCCTCAGCACAAGGACAAAGGTAAGGGACCTCCAGGTAAGAACCCTAATGTATCAAAGATAAGGTGTTATAATTGTAGCCAGTTTGGTCATTTTGCAAGAGACTGTAAGAAACCTCCTAACAAGAAATGGCAAAAAGGAAAATATCATGCTTCAACTACTGCAGAAGACGAAGAGCCAAAGCGAAAGAAATCTAGGAATGAAACCATAGATCAAGAACAAAAAGAATGTTACTTGGTTTTGGCACTCTCAGGTTCCATCCACAACTCGATAGATTCTCGATGGATAGACAATGGAGCCTCCAAGAATATGGTTGGATTCAAGAAGGCTCTTGCTGTAATACCCCTAGTTTTGACTTGGAATGTATTTATCCAATATTATGTAAATGATGTGAATATGCTAGTGTGAATTCCTAGTGCGGAGCTCAAGGCCAAGGCCTGACTAATGAATGGATAGGCATGTATGATGTTATATTTCTGTTTTGGACCATATGATTGTCCTATTATGCCTAATTCGAAATGTATGTAAATATTATGCTGGAAATTAATAGAATGGTCCAACAATGGCTGTGTAAAGAGCACCAAAGGGGCTATGATTCCACCAGAGGGGAAGAGGAAGGGGGATTATGGGAAACCCAATCCTATGTTTCCATGGGTCGACCTTAGGATTCACCCTAAATTCTATCATGTGATGAGAATAAGCCAATTATCTTTTTGTTTTTTTCCAATCATTTATTGCACATGTGAGGTTGGTGGGAAAAGTCACTTCATGTAGTTATTGAAGCATGGGGGTTGTGTTAGTTAGGTCAACTATCTTTTCACCCATGCCCTTAGATTCAACACTCTTTTGATGATTATCATTCCATTTTTCACTCTCTCATGCAAGTTGTTGCTCCACGTAGAGTTTTCTCCATTGTTGTTCATGTCAATTAGCAGACTATATGTTAAACCCAAACATTCGAATTAGAGGTTAGAGTTGTATTTTTGGAAGGAAAAACAGTTGGTTGCAGGTGAGCAGAGAGGTTGGGGGAAAGCTAGGAACCTTACCCACGGAGTTCTGTTGCTTATAGGTGCTTGTGAAGTCACAAATCAAGGCTACAGGTGGTTTTATAGCAGTCATATCAGATTGGACTTCTTCTATACACACACTAGAAGCACCTAGCAAGATGGATCGCCCAAGATCACCATGGATTGGTGAAAGGGATGCCTGATATAGAAGGGTATTGTGTGGGGCAGGTATTGTGGAAGCCAAGGCTGTGAGGGCTGAGTGAGACTCTTGTGGAGCTATGTATGAGCATTTGAGTAAGCATAGAGAGCAGAATGGGTTGTGGGTTGAGAGGTAGAAGCCTATAGGTGTTTCCTTCGCCTTGGTGACCTCATAGCCCAGCTTGGGGGTGGCCTCGGCAACAGAAAGAGTATATGATGGACTGAGTGCCTACGGTTGGGTGGAAAAGTGCTCTTACACAACCAGTTGCTTGGATATGCATTTCTTAAATATAAGTATTCTTATGTGTTTAATTCTGAACTATTTTATTGATGCCTATAATGTTATGCTGATGTATTTTCATATTAGATGTGTGTGGATTGTTTTGAATTCCGTTGTGCATGCTTAAATTACATTTCTGCACACACTTTGTTGTTGAAAATCATATTATGGGCTTGGGGCGAATTTATTAGAGCCCAAATTTTTTGCCAACGTCCCCTCCCTATGGTCGGATTGGGTAAGGGGGACGCTACACTTGCAGACTACAAGGACAAGCAATTCAATGTGAAAGTGGAACTGGGAGATAATAGTACCTATGCCATAAAAGGAGTTGGTTCATCCTCTTTTCAACTTGATTCAGGTACATTTATGCACACTGAGGAAATTTTATACGTTCCTGGATTAAAGATGAATCTTCTTTTAGTGGCAGTTTTAGAAGACAAGGGGTTCTTTATAGCCTTCTTAGAAGGAAAGGATATGATGTGGCCTAAGGATGGAAACATGAGCTCAACTATTGTGATTGGGGTCCATGAAGGAAACCTTTATAAGGTTTTAGGGCATTTTGTTCAAGATCTAGTTCACGACCCTTGTCAGGATTCAGAGATCAAGAGGGATCCAATTGTACTCTTGAATCCCCAAAAAAGTGGGATTGCAGAAAAGAAAAAAAGAGATGTGACCTTCTAGGAGGACATTGTTTATCGTCACTTCAGAGAGCCTCCTAGTGTTAAAGACATGGAAGTGCCAGCTTCAGAAATCCCAGTCCATGAGTCATCTCTTTTAGATGAGCAGAGGGAGTCTTCAATTGATTCCATTAAGGAGCCTATTGAGAGGCTTCAAGGGTTCTCTAGTATGATCCACGCCACTGATTCAGAATCCTCCACTTATGAACCGAACATCAGGTTTGTAAAGGTGCTATGATATAATATCTCTAGTTAATAATGGAAAATGACGTGTGGAAAGTGTCTCTAAGAAAACAAGGGAAGTTAGTTGTAACTTCTAAGTGGATCTCTAAGATCATGACTCTTGTTTTCATCCAGAGTTGTTTGAAGCTATCAGAAAATATTGTATTATATGATGGGTCAAAACACATTGAGAGGAAGTATCGCTATGTCAAGAACATGGTGCAGATACTTCGATATGTTTTTTCAGATAAACAAATTACCGATGTGTTGACTAAGCCTCTATCCACAACGAAGTCTGGGTACTTTCGAGACAAGCTTAGTGTTGTTGAGAATGCCTCTCTTTTTTAGAAGGAGTGTTAAAGTTAATGTAATTGTGAGAGGCATTCTCTAGGAGGATGGCACCCTATTTAGTTAACTAGGGTTTCTGGTCAGTTAACCAAGCACTTTAAGTCCCTAGCATGTATCTAGGCCCCCCAATAGTCTATTGGGGTCCTTGGTATGGGACCAAGAAAGTCAGATCCATGGAAAAGTCCCTAACATGTGGTTAGGGCCCCTATATGTCTCTAGGGAATTTTGGTCAGGGACTAGACAATTTCTTGGTCATGAGGACCAAGCAGATCCTGCAAGCAGAGACAGAGACATCTTGGTCTGGGACCAGGAAGATTCTTGGTTTGGGACCAAGCAGGTCCTGCAGGTATATTCATGGTCAGTTAATTAGGTGGATCTTGGTCATTTAACAAAGATGATGATGATGGGTGATGTCCATCTCTCCTAGGTCTTCGAGATGGTTGAGCTAGGTTGTTTCCTTAATGGGATGGCCACCCCTTGATGGAATCACTAGCACTTGACCTTAGGAGTAGTCAGGAGGACCAGAGGATCACATCTTCTAGTGTGAACCTTACTTATATGGTGATGATGAAGGTGTCGCTAGCTGTGTGGACTGTCATGAGGGTCTCGCTTGCCTCTTCGTGACTGTCGCTACTTGTTTTGGACTATTATGGGGTTGTCATTTGCCTTCTAGTGACTATTGATGCCTATTTTGGATTGTTTGAGGGGGTCAATGCCTATGTGGATTGTTTGTGAGAGTTGTGTTGCCTTATTGAGGTCTGTTTGGGACAACCATGGGCTACTAGGTGACTATTTTCCACTTTCGAGAGGATTTTGAGGCTGTGTTCACTGTTAGGGCATCCTTTGAGGTTGTCGTCCTCTGCTAAGACCTCTTGTGAGGCCGTCGTTGCTTGTTGAGGACTGTTTGGGACAATCGTGAGCTGCTACGTGACTATTGTTCACTGCTGTGAGGGTTTAATGGCTGCCGTCCATTATTGTGAGATGTTTAGGTATGCCTTTCACTGTTAAACTATTGTTGATTGTCTTGGTTAATTTCTTGGAATTTATTTTGGATATATTGTACCCTCAGGAAGTTGCTACTGTAACTGTCTAACCCTATTCTCCAACACTCTCTCTCTCTCTCTCTCTCTCTCTCTCTCTCTCTCTCTCTCTCGGGTATGTGCATACCCCCAGGTAAGGGTCAGTGATTTGTTCCATTTATTGACTTGCCTCTGAGAGGCAAGATCTGATCTAAAAGTTATTTCTAAGTATAAGGAAGGTTCTCTTTTTCAAGTAGGTTATCAGATCTTTTTTTTTGTCTTGTGAATTAGGTTTACTACTATTTTTTTACAGGTTGCTACTGCTGTACTATTTTTTTTTTAATTTCAGTACTAGTTTTTGTAATTTATTTTTTGCATTAAAGTACTAGTTTTTAATTTTTGTTTAAAAACCCTAACTTTAACACTTGAAGTGATTCTACACTCCAAGATCTTTCAAATGGTCCAAGAATCACCTCAAACAAAGTTTGTATGAGGAAGTTATGCCTCCAATTGACCACCATGGTTCTGAGTCGATTCCACGTCAGTTCTCATTTCTCACACATATGGAGCTAGTCACGTGTGGACTCAAGAACATTCTAGGAGGTTCAAAAACCTAACCCTAATTGAGAGTTGGGACATGTAGAAACCCTAAACCTAACCCTAGATGGTTATCGAGCTATGTTAAATATTGGATTGTTATGAAAAGAAGGGGTTCCATTCTTTTGATGTTATGTATTGTTCCATAGTTGAGAAACAACACGAGAGTGGATTTTTTACAGGTTGCTACTATTGTACTATTTTGTTTTTCATTTCAGTACTAGTTTTTGTAATTTATTTTTTGCATTAAAGTACTAGTTTTTAATTTTTGTTTAAAAACCCTAACATAACCCTAACTTTAACACTTGAAGTGATTCTACACTCTGAGATGTTTCCAATGGTCCAAGAATCACCTCAAACAAAGTTTGTATGAGGAAGTTATGCCTCCAATTGACCACCATGGTTCCGAGTCGATTCCACGTCAGTTCTCATTTCTCACACATATGGAGCTAGTCATGTGTGGACTCAAGAACATTCTAGGAGGCTCAAAAACCTAACCCTAATCGAGAGTTGGGACATGTAGAAACCCTAAACCTAAGCCTAGATGGTTATCGAGCTATGTTAAATATTGGGTTGCTATGAAAAGAAGGGGTTCCATTCTTTTGATGTTATGTATTGTTCCATAGTTGAGCAACAACACGAGAGTGGATAGTAGAACATAATAGAGTAAGTAGGAAATCATGTAGTAGCCATTATGACCGTAGAGTCATAGGTAACTTTATAGAGAGTACCACTTTCTTTGTATTTGTACTACATATTTAGAGAAGAAAAGAGCAAGGCATAGTCCTTACTTCACCTTGAATTTTTCCCCTTAGTGGGTTTTCAAAGGGTGTATCTTGTGTTGATTGTGTGGATGTGTGTTTTCACTCTAGTTATTTCTCTTTCAATTCCATTTTTTCAGTATTTTATGGAAATAAATTAACACAATGAACTAAGTTGTAAGATCTATTATGACGAATTATTACTGTGGAATATCCAGGCCATTTTACTGATCAGTAGATGTCCCATATCATTTATCTCAAAATTTCTCAACTCTTTCTTTATGGATGCAATGTAACTTTGATTGTTGCCTATAATCAACATATCATCTACATACACTATAAGATACATAATAGTTTTGCCAACTTTTTTGACAAATAGAGTTGCATCACCAAGATTAAAGTGTTTGAAATTCAATTTCAGAAGATGCTTGGTTAACTTTTCATACCATGTACAAGGTGATTGTTTTAGGCTATACAAAGACTTAATGTGCTTGCATACCTTTTGTTCTTGTCCCTTCACAACAAAACCTTTTGGTTGAGACATGCAGACATTATCTTTCAAGTATACATTCAAGAATGTAATCTTCACTTCCATTTAATGAACTTTCCATCCATTATGTGTAGCCAAACCCAATAGAGTATGAATGGCAGCCCATTTTGTTGTGGGAGAAAAAGTCTCTTCATAGTCTATCTCTTCTTTTCGTGTAAATATTTTTTCCACAAGCTTTGGATTATGTTTTTCAAGTCAGCCATCTACTTTGTACTTGTTCTTGTAGACTCACTTGCAGCCAATTGGTTTGGTTCCATATGGAGGGTCCACCAACTTCCACATTCCATTCTTGATGGGAGCATCATATTCCTTCTACATAGCTTCTTTCCACACATCATAAGAAACAACTTTTTCAAAGGAAGTTGGTTTATGGTTAGCATGTAAATTCAATTCATAGTCATATGAAACATCCATATAATCTACAACACCTCTATCTTCTTGTCTTGTCGAACTTTTGATTCCTATCTTTCCAACCTCGTCGGGATGAATACTTTCAAGTGTCTTCATGACCCACTTTGGAAGTTTATATGAGGGCCCAGGTTTCTTAGTTGATAATGCTTCATTCTCTTCAAGATTGAATTGTCTATTCCTCTCAATCATATCATCCAATTGAACCTCCTATTCTAGAGAAGTGCTAGGAACTTCTTCATGAGGGGAGATGGTGATGCAAAAGGAGATTCCAAAGATTAATTAAAGATAGGGAACCCCCATTCAAGATGTGGAATCTCACTGTCAAATTCATGATATGTCTTTATATGGGTGAATTTATATAGATGATCAAGATGCCTCCAAGGAAAATTTGAGTGGCGAAATTTAGCCCATGGGCTATTTTTGACATTTTTTTCCAATGTTTTTTGGCAATTTACCTTTTTTTTCAAAAATGATTCACACAAATTCCATGGGATAATTTTTTTACTCTAAAAATCGCCAAAATTGTCCAAAAACTATATAAAGTCACTTTAGTCGAGACCTCAAGCTATAGGTGAGGAAATAAATTGAGAGGAGTTAGAGATGGTCAAGGTTCATTTGCAAAACGTGTGGCCTAAATTGAAGGAGTTGGATTTAGACATCCCATATTTTGTTCCTGGGTGTATGCCTACAAAAAGTTTGGATACCATTTGTGTATCTTGGATATAGTTGAGGCAACAAAATCTTTCCCTACAAGTTGAATTAGATAGTGAGATCTCTCATGATAGTCCACATCTACAAGAGATTATGGAGAAGGTAAACCCCTTGGTTGAAGAGGCACGGGTTGTCTGTGATTAGGGACACACCGCCATTGGTGAAAGCTAGTTGATTTATAGTATAGTTCAAGACATGGTGGGGCTTCTGTAATGGCACAATAGGACTAATAATAAGTTGAGGGAGAAATTCAACAAATGAATAGTGAGGCTAGTGTGTTCACTAACCCTTTAGAGTAGATGGAGAAGTTTAAGGAGATTCAAATCACCAATGATAAGTTGATATAACTATATTACACAATTGCATACAAATAAAACCACTCCCAAATAGTTTCAGTCAACTACCAACAAAGACTATGTGGTGTTATACCAACTATATTCCTTTGCTAATGCTTCAGAGAGTTTGATAACTGTTAGTGTTGTGTGTATGAACTAATCAATTGGACAACTTCAAATATTTATGGTTCAGAGCCTTATATTTGGTTCTAGAGTTGACCCCTTCATTTGAAGGTAAATTATAAGAACATGAAGTAGTTGAGCAATAGAGTTGACTTGAGCAAGAGCCAACAGATGTGGTTAGGACTTGTTGGCCCTTTATTTTGGGGAATTCTATGCACGAAAGTAGAAGGAAACACAACACACCGTATGGATAGTTACAACCATGCCAAATGGAACCTTGACATAGTTGTGCAACAAATTGAAAATATATTTTTTGCAGTTGAAGTTGGATTGCATTAATTATGTAATGGGTTGTATTTATTTTTCCAACAAGGGTAGTTAGGCCTTGACACTATCAATATTAACTCTTGTATATTATATAAGTAGACCCTTAAGGCAATGAAAAAAAGGTTTCTAGGTTTAGAAGTTAATGGAGGTTGATAGGTTGATGAGTCTTGAGGTTAATTGATTGTTTTGTCAAGTACTCGATGTATTGCTAGGTTGGTTGTTGTTGCTTGTTGGAGAAACTTGTATTCATGTTGCAATCATGATATTGGATTGAATTGTGATGGTTGTTTCTTAATGAAGATCCCCATTTCATTTCATTTTGGATATTGTTGTTTCTTAATGAAGACCCATTCTATGATGGTGTGACATGTGTTCTAGTTATTTTCTATTTAGTATATTTTCATTCAATGGATTATATTTATTCAAGTTATGAATGATGCAAAATTGCATAGTGATGGTTAGAGTTTAGTCTAAATGTATAATAGTTTAATTAATGAACATTTTGTTATCCCACAACTTCCCTTTGTATCTTTAAAAGTCTCAAATTATAGTGTTTTGGGTGAGACTTTTCCCTGTGGGGATCAAAAGTTCCAAAACTCTAGACTACATCGTACCTTTTTGTTGGACACTAACAAGAACCTTGGGTCTCAAAAGAGGGCTAACATGCTGACAAGTTACCAACTTCCATTAGTAACCTAGCAGGACTCAATTAAACTAAAACCGAAGACCTCATGACAAACTCCTCCTTGAACAATACATATGTATGTATGTACATCTTATGTATGTATGCACATATGTATGTAAAGCTTGAGTGGGAATAACACTTAATACACACTTAAGGTCATGTGCTCAATTTTGGAGGGGGGTACAGTATGTACATGTGAGCAAGTTGTTGTTTGTGAATATTTATGTGGTGTTGGAAAGGTACCAACACTCATTCTTTCTTTTGGGCTAGACATTAGGATGACTTGTATATCTCGTGTGATCTGCAACACACACACACACATTCTCATAACCAGTGATCCATTACCATGAAGGAAAATGCCAATCTTATATACACCACCTTTTTTTTTTCCATGGAAAAAAAGCGTAATTTCATTTCAACGGGTGAAGAAATTACATTCTAAATATGCATAGTAAGCATACAATTGTCCACTTAAGGAGCAAAAAAGTAAGTTCACAGTGATGTGTAGAAACATCCAATTGTCCTCTTAAGGAAACATAAAAAACAAGTCATAATATCATAACTGTTCATTTACATCCAACCGATCGGTTCATAATAACTACCTACAGTAGAAAGATACCAAGTTTATAAAAAAAACTATTAAGCATAAGATAAGAAAAAACCAAGAGGACTCCCCGAGTCTCTTGCAAATGTCCACTGATATAACTGTAGCATTTTTTATTTAACAAAAAATCTCCCTGCCATCTATTTTCCATAACTATTCATATTCCAAAAAAAAACCTGCCCTAAGCCTGTGCCAGAACCGTTCCAAAACCAAGCAAGTCATCCATAAAGGGTCTATGATAGTACTCATAGAGAGTTCCATTGTTGTATTCCTTCACTTTCCACAACCCCACTGCCAAGTCCCTGCCAACCTTAGAAGCCTCGTCCGCCTCCTTGTTGTTCTCCCTATATACATGTCTGCATGAAAAATGTATAAAAGAAAGTTTCAGTTGCAAAATGTCCTGAAGAATATTATCAAGCCAAATATCCCTGCAAAGTTGTGTGCCATTTGTCCAATTTGTCACATTCATATAATCACCATATACATTTATCCCATGACATCCCTTTTCCTGTGCAAATATGAGGAGAAGTTTTAAACTCATAATTTCAGCAAAATTATTTCCCCCCTCCCCCAGTCCCCAAGAGAGGTTGAAAGAATGGTTTGAAGAGAGATGTAGTATTGCCCCACCCCCGCATTTTAAACCCATAGCAGAACCGTCATAAAATCCCCAAGGCATAGTCACATCAATGTCCAAGGGAAGGACCTCTCTCTGTTTTGCCACAATGATGTGATGAGGGAAAGCCTCTCGGAAACCACAAATCTGAACAGCAATTACCACCGGAGTGCATTGTTTCTCATTGAATATCATCATATTCCGGGCCATCCAAATGCCCCACACAACAAATAACGGAAGGTTTAAGAAAGTTTTCCCAATAGGTTCCGAAACCCACCGAGTCCAGGCCTCCAGAACAGTAAGCCCCGCCCAGTCCAGTAATGTATGAACAATTCTGGAACATTCCACCCAGACTTGCACCGTAAAAGGACACTGAAGGAATAAGTGACAACTGGTTTCTTCGCTGGCTTTGCATAAGATGCACCAGCCCGGCCCAACCCGATTCTTCCTCTGTAAAAAGTCCCAGGTAGGAACAGTGTTTTCGAGGACATTCCACATAAAAAGGCGATGTTTCAATGGACAGTATATCTTCCAGATCTTTTTCCACCACCCTACCAGCTCACGAGGATTCAGGAAATGACTCAGGCTGATGTATCCCTCCTTAGGTGTGTACAAGCCAGTTGGGGCGCCTTCCCATACCAAGCAATCGTCCCTGTCCTGTATATGTATATATGATCGAGTTAAGGCACCAAGATAAGCCCACAAATCCACCTGCTCGGCCACCGAAAGTGCCAATGAATCCACATCCACCCATGACTGTGTCTACGGATGTATCCTATCCGGGGCTGCCAAATGAGAGAGTTGTGTTATACCCAAGTCCCGTAGAGAAGAGATCAGATTAGCATTTAAAATGTGATGACCAGCGCTGCCAAACCACGGATCCTCCCCTACACAGAGTGCCTGCCCATTTCCAACATTCCACGCAAGCAGATCTCCTATCACCGGGAATGAGTTGATGATAGCTTTCCAAATGATGGAGCATCCCAAATGTGACTTATCCACCGTTCGCACCCAATCCAAAATTGAAACAGGGGCAATATACTTCCGAAAAACAACTTTAGTCCATAGGCTCTCCGATTTTAACAGTCTCCACACTCCTTTAGCTGCCAAAGCCCTGGCGAAGAGGTGTATATTCTTAAGACCCCATCCCCCTAATGCTTTCGGGATGGCGATCTTCTGCCAGCGAACCCAAGGGGATACATAGTCCCCTTTACCGCTCCATAAGAAACGAAAGCATAATTGGCGTGCTTTCTCCAGTGTTCCTTTTGGGATCCACGAGAGGGACATCCAATAGACCGGAATGGCCTCCAATACCGATTTCACCAGAACCAGACGACCTGCCCGCGATAACCACCGGTGGCTCCAGACCTTCAACCTCTTGTGAATTTTTTCAATAAGCCATTGCCAGTCCTGTTTTGTATAGGCATTCGGTTTTAAATGGAACCCAAGATAACAGAAGCCATCATCAAGTGGTAGGGAGGTATATGGGAACATCCTTCCTATAGCCACAATCTCAGAATCCCTGAGCAGATGAGTTGATAGAGTGGATTTCCGCTCATTGATCTCCATTCCCGTGGCAGTAGAGAAAAGTTTAAAAATGTCCTGTAGGGTTTCCAAGTCCCTAGCCGAACCAGTGCAAAAGATAAGGATATCATCCACGAACAGCAGATGTGTGATAAAAAAATCAGGAGCCACTTGGATACCATGAAGGGTGCCATCCCCGCAGGATTTTTTCAATGCTTTACTAAGCCCCTCAGCAACCAACAGAAAAAGTAATGGAGATAGTGGGCATCCCTGTCGAAGGCCTCTCTCAGACCGAAAAAAGGGAGAGGCAGCACCATTGATGAGCACCGCAAATGATACAGTAGTAATACAACTCATAATCCACCTGATAAAATCCACAGCAAAACCCAGATGAGTGAGAAGTAAATGAATATACAACCAACTCACCTTATCATATGCTTTTGACAAATCAATCTTGATAATGGCTCCTTTGATTTTTCGAGCTTTCATACTATGTATGCCTTCCTGCGCTACACCAATTGCCTCATGGATTTGTCGTCCTTCCAGAAATCCAAATTGTTCCTTCGAAATATGAGTGGACAGTATACCCTTTAGCCGCCCAGCAATGATCTTTGACACCACTTTATATACACAGTTGCACAAAGAAATGGGTCTGAAGTCACATAAGGAAGAAGAGTTATCAGTTTTTGGAATAAGGGCAATAAAAGTGGAGTTCATGGCAGCAGGAATTTTTCCCGATCGACGAGTGTCATCAACCATCTGCAGAAGATCATTTCCGATAAGATCAAAGAGTGCAAGTATAAATTCCACCATCCACCCATCCGGTCCCGGGCTTTTGTCTTTTTGAAAACTCTGTAAAACCCCCTTCAATTCAGCTTCTGTAACAGTAGCCATCAGGGAAAGATTGTCTGCCTCTTCCACAAACCGAGGAAACATCTGAGCCATCCTAACCACCTCCGAAATGTTAGCCTGTGTGGGTGCTTTGAAGAGAGTTTTGAAATGATTTACCCCAACCCCAGCCATACCATCAAAAGACTTCTGGGAAATCCCCAAATTGTCTTCCAGACTCCAAATGGTATTGGCCGCCTTTCTTCCCTTTGCATAGGCATGAAAGAATTTTGTGTTCTCATCTCCAGCCGATAGCCATAGTGCCCTGCTCTTCAATCTCCAAGTTTCCTCTTTTTCCAATAATAGTTTATTCCTTTGACCCTCCAGTGAGACCAAATGGGCTTTCTCATCCGGTGTTCCAAGACCCCCAGCTCCAGACTCATAAATGGATTGCAGCTCCAGTTCAAGAGTCTTAAGATCCCTATCATCCCTATGTTTCTTATCATAAGCCCAAGTCTTCACCGGCCCTTTAATCCTTTTGATATTGTCAGAGAACTGTTGTGAGGCAGAGAGGCCTATCCCAGGGTTGTAGATTTCCCAAATGGATCCAATAAGTTCAGTAAAGGTCTCATCTCTAAGCCAGATCTTATTAAACTTCAGTGGCCCAGCGGGTTTGGACGGACCATCCCGCATCTCCATGAAAATAGGAAAGTGATCAGAGGAGCCCCCCGAGCCAACCCACTGCCTCAATAGATAGTTCCTATCTACAAAATGTTCAGAAACCAGAAAACGATCTAATCGTTTTTCTACTCTGTAATCTCCAGTTCTGTTATTTCTCCAAGTAGGTTTAAGGAGTGTCGGCTCAATATCAAGCAGATTTCGAGTGACCAACAGGTGAGTGAAGAAGTCAGACAATGGGTCAGTCCGAGCTCTGCTGCCCCACACTTCAGCCGGCCCAAGAGAGAAATTCAAATCTCCCCCGATTAAAAGATTCCCCTCAATTAACAAGGGGTGTGAGAAAAGGGATTCCCAAAAAGGAACCCGATTCAAATAGGGTCCATAAATATTCACCACCGTGAAGATCTCACTGAAGTCCAAAGATGTGCAATTCATCCCCAAAGCCCCTTCCATTCCCCAAAGATTATGACACTGAGCCGAGCGAGTATTCCAGCCTATAGCCTGCCCGCCAGACCGTCCCCGAGCATCCAAGGTGGCAAAAGTCCAGCCACCAAACCAAACTTCAAGTAAAGATTTAATAGTCTCCCCCACACCCAGTGTTTCCTGAAGCAGAATGATATCCGGGTGTTCAAGAGATACCACTCTGCGCAATGCTGATCTTTTATGGGGACCAGCTAGACCCCTGCAGTTAAAAGACATCACCTTCATCAACGACCCCGCTTCTGGGCTCGCACCGCTCTAAGCGCCCGATCAATAGTCACTTGTTTGCCGTCCATGAGGTCCATCTTAGCCTTGGTTTGTGCCTTAGCTAGATGGGATATCCTGCCTCTGCCCTTTCCAGGTTTGACAGTAGAATTGTCCCCAGTACCCAACCCACCCGGGGAGATCTTCGATAGGGAACGTAGGAAATAACCGGAGTCGGATGAAGTAGTGGGGGAGGAGGGGGAGAGGTCTTCAGTAGGCCCGGGTTCAATCACAGAGGGATGGTCAAGCAGCAGCACCCCAGAGTTTGACGAGGAGCAGGAAGGGAGAGTAGGGTCTAAACATTTAGGTAAATCCAACTCCATTGCCGTAGAGATATTCAAAATTTTCAAAGCCTCTATCCAATCAGGTTTATCAAAAGACAAATTATTTAAAACAAAATGTAAGGACAGAGGAGTAATGGAATGAGGTATACCCGCGGCCGAAGACCCAGGTTCCGCAATAGCAGTCTGACGAGAGGGCTCCAAAGTAGTGGTATCCGTAAACGCTTCCCCAGTGCGTGGCGCCTCCACTCCCATCTCCTGTGGTAAGACCTCAGCCCCAACCACCAAAGCACCCAAAACCGGTGTAGTTGTGCAAGCAGGGCGAGCGTCCGCCGAGTCCTGAGGAGAACCATGACTTTGGTCCCCAGCCAAAACCACATTAGGGTGAGTAACAGCCACAGGGTCCTCCAAGGGAGGAGAAACAAACTCAACAATAGGGGCTTTCTGCGACCCAATATTTCTCCAACGAAAAGGAAGTTTACATTCAGCGACCGGATGACCATAAGCATGACAGCGGCGGCATCTGAAAGGCACATTTTCATAGTCCAATTTCTGCGTATACACATAAGGTCCCCAGCTGAGGGTAACATCCGGTACGAGTCCATCTCTGATATTCAAATTGACCAGGATCCGGGCAACCTTCCTCTGGCGGGTATGAAGAAAACTATAGTCCCCATCTAAATAAGTACCAATCATGTTTCCAATCCCCCTGAAATGGCGCTCCGACCAATAATGAAGGGGTAAACCCGGGAGCCGAACCCATATCGGAACAATATCCAGTCTTTCCCTGCTAGCATCAAACATCGGATGCCAAGGTTTGATCATCACCGAGCAGTGGTCCCAACTCCAGTTTGAATTCAGAACCCATCTGGTATGTTCCTCCTCTTGGAAATTGAAAGCAAACCAGTTGCGTGTTAGCTCCACAACCTCCGGAGTATAGCCCAGGGTTCCAGCCCAATGTTCCCCCACCCAAGCTTCGATGGTGCTGAGAGAAAAGGATCTTCCTAATGCCTTGCCAACCAAGGTGATACCAGTCATCTTGACCAATCGATTCCACTCGATATCTTCCCCCAGGGCGTAGTTGTATTTAGTCCTGCTAAGCTTCAGCCAACGCTTTTTTCCCCGTTTCCCCTGCTGTGCATTATGCTGTGTATTATCCCCGGAGGATGGTCCTCCCCAATCATCCGAGCTAGTACCAGAGCCCAAACAGGGACTGGCAAAACCCCGGTGTTCGTGAGGTTCTAATTGGCCCAACCACGAGCAATCCCCACCGTCCGCAGCGCATAAGACAGGGAGTGGATCCGCAGGAGAAACAACCCTGCCAACAGTTCCAAGATGACCCACGGATGCAAAACCCGGACCCTTCTGCCTGTCCACCGAGCCCTCCAGTGCAGTTAAGACCTGTTCCGAAGACCAAAGAGCCCCCACATCCTTTAAAGGCGTAAATCTACACCACCTATTGAACATATAGAAGGATAATAAACACAAATCATAGTGACAATAACAATAAAATATGGATAATTTAGATTTAGACATCATCATCATCATCATCATCAAAAGATGGACAAGAATTGAGATTTTGATCCATCATCACAATCATCATCAGAAGGATCAACATCTTCTTCTTCTTGTTTAGAATTTCTACATTGTTATAAGAGCACAATAAAAATACCATTTAATTAATGAATGAATTCACATGCTTAGAGTAATACAATTTAGATAAAAGTAAAAATTAAGACAAAATTAACAATTTTTCACGTGTGTAGAAGTTAAAACTTCTAACAACTTTTCAAGGGAATAATTAACTTCCTATTTAACTAGATCATCACCATACTCGACCTATTGTATATCGATAAGAGAAAACCATAATCATTAATAGTGATAATCTTGTACAATCACCAAGCAACTATTATTTAGGGATACCTCATTCATGATCTTAACATTTAACACATAAGCTTCTAACATAATAGCTATGCTACAGATTGTGATTAACGAATACATTTTTGAGATAATTGTAGACATGGAATCCAATTTAAGGAAGGATAGTTAAGACAAAACATGGAGCAAACTTGAGAGTCCTAAAAGAGCTTATGTGCATATGGCTATCATAGCAACGTAAGTTGTTTGCATTCATTTTTATGATCACCACTAGAGTGTTTAAAGATAATGCACAAATCATAATACCAAAACTATTTAATTATTCAATTAGTATGAAAGCTTTCACTTCAAAGTGAATGTGTAAAAGAAAAGAAGAGATAGGGAAGATTCTTTTTTTTTACATCTTGATAAAGCCCCTGTCTTAATGACGTCAAGTGAAATCATTAAGTAGGATATGTCTATAGTGCTTTTGATAGAGAAATCATTATTTCCTTATTGAGGTTATGTCAAGCTTCATATTTGAAGAAAAGTTCTTTAGATGGACCAAATCTTGCATAAATTATCTCCTAGTAGCCTTGCTAGTTAATGGGAGACTTACAAAACTTCTCCAAAGCCTCTAGATGAATCCAAAAGGGATGTCCCTTCTTTCCATTTCTCTACATCATAATTGTTGAATCTTTGGGTAGACCCTTAGAGTCTAAGAAAATAAGAGGGGCGTTATAGGGTTTTGAAATTGTTCAAGGATCTATATTCATTTCCCACTCTCAATTTTCTTTTAACACCCTCACAAGGATGTCCCTTCTTACCATTTCTCTACACCATAATTGTCGAATCTTCGGGCAGATCCTTAGAGTCTAAGAAAATAAAGGGGTGTTACTTGGGATTGAAATTTTTCAAGGATTTATATTCCATTTCCCACGGTTCTCAATTTTGTATTAACACCCTCATGTTGGTTGGGGCATCTCTCAATTTTCTATTAACACCCTCATGTTGGTTGGGCCATCTCTCAATTTTCTATTAACACCCTCATATTAATTGGGGCATCGATCATTATGTCAAAGAGGCTTAAAAAGGTCCAAGACACATACTAACTAACTTCATGAGGGGGTAACAATAGAAGATTAATGCGAATTAGTTGAAACTTTTAAGAACCTCTACCATTTTTAAATTCTCACATGAATAAACAAGGCATCAATATCCTAGGACAGAACGGGTACAAAAGAATGCCTACCAACTTTGGAAAATCTCCCTAAAAACAAAGTTGTGGCATGGAGACTCCATTATTGAATTCTAAAGCTCAACAATACTTTGATAGAAATTGATCTTTTCAGTTTGACATGTTCTCTACTTTTTCATCTCTCGTTGAGTTTCATCAAACTAATAAAATAAAATCATTAAAAAGGGAGAAAGCAAAACAAGGAAATATTCAACGGTGGCTTGGGAAAAGGTAGAACTTCCTACCTCCTCGGGGAATTTAAGATAAGAGACTTTCCTCATTCAAACACTACAATGTTAGAGAAAAACATTTTTAAGAGGCTAGGTTCATCACACTGTAAAGGCTAGGTTGTGATTTTGATGCCAATTGTGGAATTCACAAATATGGTGACCCTCCTACTAACATAATGGTTGATTAGTTGTAGCATTGAAATATTCACTTTCTTAGTATTCCCTTATATGCATATGTATGAATAATTAACAATCATACATATCCATATCCATTGTTTTTTTTATTAATATATGGAAATGGAAGGAGGAACTTTTTCCTCTCTAGATCTAAGATGGATGTAATATTTAATTTACAACTTAAGTGATACTAACAATTAAGAACATATATTTTCTCCTAAAAAAATTACGAAAGAAGTTAAATTAAATATACCTGGTTGCACAATTCTTGGAATATCTATATGTAAAACAGCTCAACAACCAAAAATAATAGAAGCTATAACGCAATGAAACTCCTTCATCAACATCATGGTGAACTCCACCTTCAAATATGGACCAGGGCCACAAGCAATCTGTATCCTGTCATGTGTTCTTAAAAGCAGAAAAGGGACAGTCCCTGACAGAACCTCCTACAAGTTTGACTCAGTGATATGAAGTAATCTGTATCCTGTCTTGTGTTCTTAAAAGCAGAAAAGGGACAGCCCCTGACAGAACCTCCTACAAGTTTGACTCAGTGATATGAAGTTTGATGTGACTCCTCAAAATAATTTGCATGCCTGTATAGGAATGTAAGTTGTAACCTCACTATTCGGTACACAGTAACTGAGAATAAATATATAGCCCAGTTTGAATATCTGTTTGTCTGTCCATTTCCTGTAAAACACGGACAGTTGTTAACCCAGGAAAATTTATGAACTCAAATCATTAAACAAAACCAAGATCAAATCTCCGGCTGAATAATCTTGGGAAAGGGTAGAGATTGGAGCCCAACAGGGACACGAACCCAGGTCGCTTCAATCATAAAACAAAACCAAAATATCCGGCTGACTAAACATGGAAAGCGGGTTGAGCTTAACGGGACTCGAACCCAAGGCCCATCAAATCATGAAACAAAATCGAACTATCCGGCTAAACATGGAAAGCGGGTAGAGGTTAACGGGAACCCAAGTCCCTTCAGATCATAAAATAAAATGGAACTATCCGGCTTTCTAAAATCGGAAAATGTAAAGAATTTCAGGTCCTACCGGGATTCGAACCCAGGTCGCTGGATTCAAAGTCCAGAGTGCTAACCACTACACCATAGAACCGATCCACATTTCTGACAGTGACATAACAGTGTTATAGGTTTAAATTCTAAACATTGGCTTTGGCTTAAAGTCTTTTGGGTAGTCACTGTCACTGGGGACTTACCATTCAGCAGATCTAAGGCTCTGCTACATTAAGGCCCAATTATCTTGCTGAAAACTTCAGTTAGTAAATCTAAATTCAAACTGTCAACACTTGGACATGAATCTAACACTAGGATCCACAGCTAAGGTGAGCCCCTTGGCAATGTTGTTATGGGCCACGGCCAGCCCAGGAGTAGAGCTGTCCCTGGAGTTACACAAGGTGTTGAATGGTTGTAAACCTTGCATGGAATTGAATCTGGACTTCCCTTGGACTAACTATAAAACCTCACAGCTGACTCCCACTCTCAACCCTAGCTTAAACTTACAATTTACTAAGATAACAGTTCCCCAGCCAGATTTACAGTTTACTAAGATAACAGCTTCCCAGCCAGATTTAGATAGGAGTAATGGACAAAATACAACCAGAATGTGGGGCAATATGATAGTCAATTATCCCACCCCTTGTCAAACTGAACTGGGTATTAATTGCAGTATAGGAAAGGATCACCTAAACTCTTGGAGATATTAAAAAATGATTCAGTTGAATATTTCTCATCTAATTATATATAATTTTAGTTATAATTTTGCAATGGTATTTCAGAGTTGTACAAACATTTCTTGAGCAGAATAAAATATAAAGTTTCACATTCATAAAATTTAGTAATTTAAGAGTTAGGTGAGCTGGTATAATTTTAGTTATAATTTTGTAATGGTATTTCAGAGTTGTACAAATATTTCTGGAGCAGAATAAAATATAAAGTCTTACAGCCATAAAATTTAGTAATTTAAAAGTTCGGTGGCTGGTAGCTTTAGTTGTAGAAGGTTTTAGGGTTTTTCTTTTGGTTGATTGCTTTTGTTGTATGCCTTATTTGATGTTTTTATAATTATAAATTTAATTAAAAATATATCAATATAATAAATATTTTAGTTGACAATTATTTATATTATTTCAATATAATATATAAAATATTATTAAAATGCAATATATATATATATAATCAATGTTTACAAATTTAATTAAAAAATTATATTAATATAAATATTACTAAAATCTATATTATTAAAAACATTTCTTCATTATTTTAATACAATATATAAAATAATTTTAAAATGCAATATATATTTTAAATAGATTTTGGATGTAATGTTGTGAAAATTGGTCAATATCTTAATTTTCAAAATTCAAGATAAGTTTTATATAATAATAATTAAAAATATAATATATATTTTAAATAAATTTTGGATATAATGTTGTGAAAATTGGTCAATATCTTAATTTTCAAAATTCAAGACAAGTTTTATATAACAATAATTAAAAAGAAAAAAAAACTGAACTTTGATTAGTTTGAATTTTTGTTTAAAATATAGTTCTTCAATATAATATACTTTATAATGACCATTTAAATCAAAACTCGAAAAAATAGTGTTAATCATATTTGGTAATCTACAATGTTTAAGTTTAAAATATTTTATCTTAATTCAAATTTCATCCTAACAAAAGTAAGCATGTTAAATGTGCAGTGATACATACAAAAATAAGTCTATCCTACAAGTTGAGAGAGAAGGCATTAAAAGAAAAATAAAGTCTATTGAGCCTTTCCATTAAATGCTTCTACTATTTTAGTAAATAATCAAAATGCATACAGATCATTTCAATTTTCCATTAAATCCATGGAAGCTCAAGTACGCACAAAGTGACCCAAATGTAACACCACCTACCCAATTGAAATTCCTAAGTGCACATTACCAATTAGAAAAAGAACCATGGCTTTGCACAATAAGGTTTCAATAAATAGGTATTTTCATTTATATGCATAACAATAATCCCTATAGTTGTGAATGAAGTCCATATAAACTAAAAGATATGTAGCAAAATAGGATTAGTAATTAAAAATGTTTGGGCTAAGAGAATTGATATGCTGTTACAGCTTGCTATGGAGGAACAAGTAAATACTATCAAGATCATGGGGGATTCGAATTTTGGATCAATTATATGAGAAAGGAACACAGTATAAGAAATTTGAATCTTAAATATATTGGACAAAGTCCAGACTGTATAGCTTCCTGGACAAAGTCCAGACTGTATAACTTCCTTTTTCAACAAAATTTCCTTTCATTACGTCTTTAGGGAACAAAATCAGGAAGCAGGCACTCTTTCAAAAGCCAGACTGGAAACAGAAGCTGGAATATGTCTGATCACTATTTAGAAAAATGGCTTTCAGGAACATAAGAGAAAGACACTAGACTTTTGGCTAGAAGATTAATCAGATATCATTTTCTTTTTTATGTCATGGAAAATTATACATGAGCTTGTTTTTGTTTTTGTGATTGCTGTTAAGAGCAAACATGGGAAAAGTTTGTTTTTTCTACTTTTTGACAGAATGGAAACTGGAAAGCTTAAGAATGTAAGGTACATGAAAAATGGTTTGTTTCTGCAGAGGCACTTGAGGAATGTATTCTCCTTTTTCATTATGAATAAGAAGAGTATGATTTTTTTCTGTGAAAAAAAAAAAATTTAAAATCAATAAAATGAAATGTCTTACATAATCAAACATATTTATATTAAAATAAAATAAAAATAACATATAACTTTTGATATCAAAATAAAATTTAACAAATAAACTAATATAAATATTCCATATTAAATCTGAAACTAAGCCATCCATCAGAAATTTCCACCCTTATCTCCTTAATGTAAAATAAACCTAAACTTAATATGAATTTGTGCACAGGATATATAAATCTAGTTTTTTCTTTAAAATAAATATGAATTTAGATTTTTCTTTAAAAGAAATATTTAATTACAATTATTTTCCTATGACACTGTTGCATGTAAGATGGTGTGCTCAGAGCTTGCATGGTAGCCTTAGTTTTTAAAAGCGTTTCTGAAGTGAAATGTTTCTTTAATACTGCTGTGCCAAGTATTCATCTAAATTTATATTTAAAAAACATTAAAAATAATTTTTTTTTAATAAATTAACTGTCATAATACTTATTTCTCATAATACTTCATGTTTTAAAAAGTAATATTAACCTGGATTGATGTCATAAAAACACTTCATTCTCATCAAATCAATTCACTTTTTTCGCTTTTTATTATAATACTTGAAATACCAAAAAGCAGAGATAATGGACACTCATTCCATCTGTCTTACTCCATTCTCACCAACCCAACTCACTTTATATTTCAAAAAACCATGAGATAAGTAGCACTTATTCCATCTTTTTTACTTCACTTTCATCAACCCAAGTCACTTCTTATAACACTTCATGTTCTAAAAGGCATGGAATAAAGAACACTCATTCCACTCCTCTGTCAGATGTATTTCTGACAAAGAAAACCAATAAAAATAGTCATCTGAACAATCAAATTTGATTTACTTCATTTTCATTAACCCAAGTCACTTCTTATAACACTTCATGTTCTAAAAGGCATGGAATAAAGAACACTCATTCCACTCTTCTTTTAGATGTATTTCTGACCAGAAAACCAATAAAAATCATCATTTGAACAATCAAATTTGATAATTTTAACAATGGAGGATTTCATACCATTAACCAAACATAAAACCATTTGAGTGCTCCATATACACACATTAAAAAAAACAACTAATTAGAAAATACAGTAAAATTCCCATTGTAAACTCTAGAAGCAAATTGAAGGGACCGAACTTGCCAAAATCTCGAAGAAGTTTGACTTTGTGATATAAATTTTAATGTGTCCCATACTAAATGTAATTTCAGTGTCTGTAATTAATCTGGGTATATTGTATACAGTAATTGAGAGTGAATACGCCTGGGTTTGTCCGTTTTCTTAAAACAGTAGCAAATTTTTAAGACATACATGGTTGGGAAAATCTTGCCCACAGTAAACCATGTGCCAATTTGAAAATCATAACATCTTCCAAAATGATCTTGTGAAAGTGGTAAAATAAAGTAAGGACCTACTGGGATTCGAACCCAGGTCGCTGTATTCAACAGTAAACTACGTATGATGGATTTTAAAATCAAAATGCATTTGTTCGCTTTCTGCAAAACAGTGGCGAGAAAAAATTCTGCCCACGGTAAACCATGTGCGAATTTGAAAATCAGAATATCTTCCGAAATAATCCTGTAAAAACGGAAAAATATGGACAGGTCCTACCGGGATTCGAACCCAGGTCGCTGGATTCAAAGTCCAGAGTGCTAACCACTACACCATAGAACCCTTGCTATGATTGAAGCTACCAATTCCAAAACTACTTAGTCGTTTTGTGAACATCAGCAATCGAAGTGTACAGTTCCCGCCAACCGAGCTCCAGTTAAAAATCTAATTTTGAAAAATGAATCCCCGCCTTTGTTAATAGTGGCGGATATCATTCACATTGCTTTTGTTAATAACTTTGTCAGTGGACTTGACTTCTTGGAGACAAAAATTATTGTGTTGCGGAGAAAATTATTTTTATTTTTGTCAGTGGACTTGACTTTTTGGAGACAAAAATTATTGTCTTAGTTTAGAAAATTATTTTTATTTTTTTGGGCTCTTTCCTTTAACACTGAACTTTTTAATTTTCTAGCTCCTCAAAACTATAATAAGTTAGGGACCCTATTCTTTAAGTTTTTTTTAGCATAGAAATAATATTATAAAATAAATTAAGTAATTTTTTTCTTAAGGTTCGATAAACCAAATTTGGTTCTCTCATTTTTAGGCCTTTCCAAGCATGCATATAGTTGCAGAGACCTATGAGGTCTGTGAGGCACGTCCTTCGAAAATCATCACATTTCTAGCCAACCATAAACCCCAAATCATAAGGAAGGGAAGTGATAGGTAAGTTTTTAATTCTCTTCTCTAAAACCATGCTTGGATCCCTTCTCCCACTAAATCACATATCCAAATATTTTTCATCCCGATCCAGGATTCTACTTCGTTCCACACTTGAAGAGAAAAAGGATATTTGTTAAAGATGTGAGGGATGTATTCTCCTACCTTCCAGCACAAATAACATATGTTGGGACCCTAGTTATTTTTCCTTTGAAGGAGGTCCCATGTCAAGATTTTAGACCTTAGTGTGAGCCACACGAACATTTTTGTCTTTTTTGGAGCTTTTAGCTTCCATATCGGTTCCCACCACCAACACTCATCATTGACTTCCACATCCATTAACATTTCATGTCCCAGTTTCATGGTATATGCTCCCCCATCCTTGTTTTGGGCCCATATCAGGCTATCAAAATCTGGCTTTAACCAGATATGTCCCCTCTTCAGTTCTACTATAAAGACATTCCATTGTTCCTTCATCCTCTCCTCAAAATTTAACTACTCAACACTTTTCCAACGTTGTTGCCAAACCATCGACTTTCCGTCATCTAATGCCTACGCTAGATTGTAAATATTTCATTGTTGTAAACATAGTGATAACTCATCTCACACAAAGACTTTGTTGTTACACCCCATAATGACATCTTTACACCATCATCCTTGTTAATAATGTTTGAACGAATTTTGATTTCCAAGACTCCCCTTATTCTTTTATGTGAGACTTTGGGTTTTTGAATTTTAATTTAAAAAAAAAAAACATTTTCTTATTATTGTATTTGATATAAAATAACAAAAATGAAACTTTGAGTTAGACATTATGTCCACCACATTAATAAGAAAAAAATTCAATAATTATTAATTTTAATTATTAAATAATTTATTTATAAGTGTATATTTTTCCTTGCCACGAAAAAAGTAATTTTATTACAAAAATAAAAAGTTACATATTACATATGTTGACTACATAGCACCTAGTATATTCTATTTCATCAAAATACAAATTTTGAGCGTAGCTCATTAAAAAACCATGTTGGAGTGACGATTAAAGGAAAGGAAGGTGAACATATTTAGAAATGTGTCTATTTATCTCCTCCTAATTGATCTATTCTCCACAAACTAACTAAATCCCTGCCTTCAACAACTCATCAATAGTTTTATTTCTTTCTATAAAGATATGTTGAAAATAGTGAGAGTTAAAACTTACGAATATTCCTTTGTTTTCATCCAACAACCGTTGAAGGGTAAAATTCCTTAGCACAAATTCCATCTCCATCCGCTTAGTGACAAGTAAGGAATCCTCGAAAAATTGGAGTCTTGAGAGACCATGTTCTAGTGCCGAAGTGAGAGTCAATTTTAGTGCCATCAACTTAGCATGGTTGATTGACCCCTAACTTATGCCTACTTGGAATCTTATAGAATGAGAATCCTTTGGAGAGATAATACCTCCAATTGACCCCTAACTTATGCCTACTTGGAATCTTATAGAATCGGAATCCTTTGGAGAGATAATACCTACAACAACACCTATTGGAGGGTGACCTTGAGAAGCTCCATCCAAATATGCCCATGCTCCATACTTGTCTATTTTCTTCTCAGTGGTCTATCTGGGAAGCTTGGCATCTATTACTTGTTTGAAATTTTTTAGAATGTTAAACCCTTGAACAACACAGTATAAAGGTGGAATAATCATATTATCAAAGAGGCCAGCATTCCTTTCTAACCAAATGCCCCAAGCAATGATGACTAGTAATACTTTTCATACCATCCTATTGGACCAAATTCAATAGAATCCCCATTACAAACATCCTTCAAACCAATGATACCTTCAACTTCATTCCATACATGTTTTACATATTGATGAGGTGAACAATTGTTTCTTGTAAAACCCAATAAGTTAAAATCTTACATAATTGAACTCAACAACATATAAATCATCATTTTATGATACAGTAAATATTTTTGCAGTTAATAATAATAACCAATTTATTTTTCTTAATTCAAAACATTAATAGTAGTGTGATAAACATATATAAATTTGTAGGAAAACTGACTATCAATCAATATGAAGATAGATTTGTTGAGCTCTAACCACTTGATATAGTCAATGGCAACCAAATGTGAGGAATTACTCTCCCTGTTATAGACCAAATGACACTTCTTTGTCTATGACGACACTTGCATGATGATGTTCTCACGACGAGACTTCATGAAGCTATTGTTGCTCACACAAAATTTCATTGTGGCTAGAAGAGTTCTTTCACCATATCATTTTACACTTTTTCAGGCGGTGGAGACTAAATCTACGAAAAAGTCTAACCTTAGAGTCTTCTTTAAGTTTTCTAGACTCTCTAAATATGAAAAGACCGAAGAGCATTTACCAACTCAGGCTCGATAAAAATCCACGGGGTGGTATATAGAGTTTTTGTTTAAGTTTTTTAGAGTCTTTAAAATTGAAAACACTGACGAGCACAAATAGATTTGGGGTCGATATAAAATCCACGGATCGGTATCTTATCGAGCATCTTTCTATCTTTTCTTCAAGCTTGTTAAACAAGTAAGAAAGTGTCGAGTTCTCCTTCTATGGACTCGTAAAATTATACATTGAAGGACCCTCCTTGGGACTGAGCCCCTCCTTTTTCAGGTTCGTTAAATATATGTTAAGGGACTCATCGCTAGGTGAGCTATATCAAGCATACTTGATCTCTTTTTCAATCTCGTTAAAAAATGAATAAGGTACTTAAAAAGAGAAAAGGGAAGGGAAGGATCTCAAATGTATTTCGATATAATGACAACAAGTCAAATATGTCCTTGAACAAAGCACATGTTTCGAGTCTATCAAACAAGTTGGGTTCTAGTTTTGGCCTTAGGATAATCTTGATCTTGGAGTTATTACTCCTCCAGTTGGTTACTCTTCCAATCATATGGAGAATCTGTCAATTTCATTTACATTGCAGATTTATATCATTGGGCGCCCCTTTATGTTCAAAACTACAGTAAGTCACTACTGTGTCGTGCTCATTGTTCAAAGATAAAACTTGTGTCATCCATTCTGCAGTTTCCTTGACTTCATATGTCGGCCATTCCCTGGTGTCAGTATGTTTCATCATGTCCTCAGTCCTGCTTCAAATCAAATTAGTCCTTGATTACTCCTCGTATTGGATGATGGAGGATTCCTTAAGGCCTCCCTTCCAACATGCTTCTTTCCATCGACTTCATCTCATCTTTCTCTGGGAATGAAGTTTAGAGTTTCGATAGTACCTTGGAGATTGCAGTCATCAGTGGCAATTTCCCTTGCTATTGGGTAGTGGGAATACACCAATGTCTCCTACTCAATGGATTCTTCAAGTGTTCAACTTCAAGACCATCTATTCACACCTGTTAGAATGTACTAGGTACCTTGGGGCCCATTTTCATTATCGATGGGATCCCTTGCAATTTTTAACAATATACATCAATGACCGATAATCAAATAGTATCCCTATGTTCGACTTCAACTCACTTATTCACATGGTTAGGATTCATACTTTAAGGTTGTTTGGATTGAAGACCTTAGACCTATATTAACATCAGCATATTTTGTTATTTCCCAAGTTGCGCAAGACTGAGACACACTCCCTTTTCCTCTTGATGAGACATAGATCCACTTTGTTCAGTGTGGCTATTATCTCCAGTTTTGACATGGATCCACCTTGTATCATGTGGATATGATCAATTGTTGGGAATGGATCCACTTTTTCATTTGTGGCCATGACTCATTTATATATCACATGGCGCCACTTTGTATTTTGTGTGGCCATGATAATTACATCAGTTATACATCTATTGGATATGCCTTGTATCTTTCTAGCAATCATTTGTACATGGACATATCTTCCCTAGGGATAAGTTTGTCTGATGTCCTTTTCCTATTTTAGGGATGTTGTAATCCCACGGTTCACATAGTTATCATAGATACATTACACAATATAAGCAAGCATACACAATGACACAGATACAAGAGACGAGACGGATAGAGAGAATAGTCTTTGTATTAACCAGCAATAGCAGAACAATATGATAGAATCAATCTCTACTAGTCTATCGACTCACTAGCCTAGATATATATATATATATATATATATATGTAGATACAGTTACATAACCGTCTGTCGGTTTATCCAACCGACCCGACCCATACTAGTCAACGCAACTAGTCGACATATGCTGCAGAATGGTCGGGCGGAGGGCCTAGTCGACAGGCCGACCTAGGCCCTTCCAACATCTCCCCCACCTCAAAATCTTTCTTCGTCCCGAAGAAATGGAGATATAAAAATTAAAAAATGAATTACAGAAACAGTTATGTCAAAGAATCCATAACATCAAGAATCTGGAGACAAGCTTCAATGATAACTTCAGCAGAGACAGAGAGATGGTGCTGGAACTCTTCCCAAGTGCGTAGCAGATTCTAGATGTCGACAGTCAGAGTGGTGAGTTTCGCCAGATTTTCCATCTTGTTGTGAGTGGATGTAGCCTGCAAATGGATCATGTTGGGACCAAATGTGTTAATTGTATTGTCGGCAGCAGCAAGTAATTGATTGAATCTGGGCTGAAGTTCTTCAAGTTTGTTGAGGCCTGCTCGGGCTTGTGACATCCATTGAATTTCCTGTTTTTCTAACTTTTCCAATTGCTTGTTTTCCAGGATGATCTGATTATCAAGTATTTCAATATGGGCTTCATCCGCGATCAAGCACTGTTGCTGAAGCTTGCTTAGCAATGCTCTTGTTTTCTGAAGATTTTTATAAACATCACCATAGTAGACATACCAATTATTGAGAACTGAGGCAAGTTTTTCTGCCTGATTAGCATACTGCTTGAGTGCTTTGGAGGCTTCTGAAAAGGCTGTAAACTGATTTGTCATCAGGGAAGCTACCTCAATAGCTTGATCACGCTGTTTCTTGAGAAGCTCAGATTGTAACATCGACACGACAGATTCCAGTAACTGGTATGCTTTGTCTAGAGGTGGTGTCATGTCGGAACTAGCTGGAAGCGGGATAACTTGATGAGCTAATTTTTCACACTTAGCAAGAAATGTAGTTCGTTCGTTCTGTAGCTACAGTAACTGATCTTCTGATTCCTGTCGGTGACATCTTTGCGCTCTGAAAACTGCATCTTCAAGTAAATCGAGTTCTACCTGGGAAGCCAACTGTGGCTGATAGCTTGTAGCAGCTCCAAATTGGTCTAAGTATATAGAAGGAATATTTTCTGATTGTCCTTGCTGTGTTTGCTGCATTTGCAGTTGTTGCTGCAGTTCTCTTTCTTTACGTTTCTTCCCTTTGTGTTTATTTCGGCTACTTTTATCTTTTTCTTTACTTATGGTTTGTTGTTCTGGCCCCTTATCTTTTTCGGTTGCTGCTTGGTGATTGTCGATGACTACTTGTGCACTGATAGCAACTTGTTCTGCTTGACTGTGTGTACTGGGTACTGCTGTTGTAATGACTGGATTGTCATGTTCTGGTCCTTTGGCCATTACTGGATTTGCTAATGATGTGCTAGAAATTTCCATATTTCTTGTATTAGTAGCTAGAGCATTTGTGTGTTCTGATGGTCCTGTCATGTCGGCTGCAGCTTCTCGAGTCTTGATTGGTTTCGTGACTCTTTCTGCTTCTGTCGTGTCTGCTTCTTTGTTGAGCTGTTGTGAAATTAAACTAGACTTGGATCCTTCGACAAGGGAACTCGACTGGTTTACTGGGAATGATGGTAGGTCGACGGATGTCGAAATTGGACTTGGTGAAATGGTACTATCAAATGGATCCGGACTAACTAGACTAGACTCGACTTGGGAACTGACAACTTGGGATTTTTTCGCGCTAACGATTTTTGCTTGAATTGGACTCGTTTGCTGTGGTAGTGATTCGACTGGAAGAGGAGTGAAGACACCTGTTTGTTGTGCATATATTGGATTTGATGGATCAGGATTTCTAATATGGTGGGTGGTCATGTGACCGACAATTTCTGGGTTGGGTATGGCAAAGGTGAAATTCCTGTTTGAATGTTGTCGGACGGGGCTAAGTTAACCGGGACAGTAGATGGAGAGGCAAAAATGGGTTGTTGGATGACCATCTCGCCTAGTTAGGGCAGAATATTGGAATGTTTGCAATGAATGTATTCAAGGAGGAGTCTTCTGTGACAGGGGGAACAGGTAATACTAAAAGACTTCTTTCTTCTTCTACTATAGTTGGGGAATGGGGGGGGACTGGATGGTTAGATCAACATCAGGAACAACTGAAATTTTGGGTTTCTTAACAATGATTTGGGAAGATGGATACTTATCTTTTTCTAAGAACTTTCTGAATTGTTCTTCGATAGGCAGTTTATTCTTGGCTACATCTTCTAGGATTTGGGTAGCGCTGTCGTATAGCTCGATCTCATCTATCATCGACGATTCTTGAATTGTTACTTATCTTTTTCCTTTCCCTATTTTCGATATTATTCGGTTCTGCCGGGCTGTGACTATTTCGGCTGCTACCTTCTGGATATTATCGTCTATCAGAAGATGTTCTGGATTGTCAGATTCTGTATCGTTGTTCGACTGCTCTCCAGCTTCTATGTTCGGAGTCTGGGTGAGTGCTAACATTTTGGTGCTAGGTGTCAGCTCAGGCTGATAGCTGAAAGTGTTCATGTACAACTGACTTTCATATGCTTCTTCTTTTTCCATGTCGGACACAGGTTCAACATATTTGAAGTTGGTTTTCAAGGCTTGTGCCGGAATGGGTAGTACTTGATTAGATTGATGGCTTAATTCTGAGAATATTTTGCTTACTGAGGGATAATAGTCGAGTCGTTTTGTTGGACCCGCTGCTCCTTCCATGTACCATACTGCTGTGTCGTCCAAAGATAGTTGGATGTGCGCTGTCGGGGGCAGACTTCGACGGACGTTCTATGGTACCCTCCATCTTGTTTCTATTTCTTTAAGGTCAGTAAACCATGCTTCAAGCCAAAGCTTGACTATTGTAGGTCCATGTCGGTTTGTTCCAGGTGCAAAACAACGGAAATTTTCCATCAGGACGAGTCGAACTTCAGTGAAATCTTTGTTTCCTTTTGGTCGAAAATGGGTCATAGCAATCCAAATGAGTAGAGATGGGTAGCGGATGCTAGCTCCCTCGTCCTAGCACTTCTGGCATGTATATTTGAGAATGTCGGCCATATAATCTGCCTAGTTGTATACCTTGCCATTCATAGCCATATTTTTAACAACTTCTAGCATTTCAGGCTTGAGGTCTGAACCTCTACCTGTTCGTGAAAGCACATGTGATACAATCTTGGCGGCAGTTTTGTAATTGCCAAAGACAATTTGACTTACGACTATACCTCGTGAATTCTTTCCAGTACTAGAATCAACAAACTCATCAACCAAGTCTGCACCCGAACTTGTTGGTACAGCATCTCCTTTATGTGAAAGGCCATTGATTTTGTGGATGATTTCACCATTGATTTCGACCGAAATATCAAGGTAAATCTTTCCGTTGTGATATCTGCTAATGATGAACTGTGCAATGACTTCCTTCAATCCTCCAAAGTTATCCAGTAAAGGTGCCTTCAGGTAGTGCAGGATTGTGGTTGTTTGCAACCTTTTTGCTTCCTCTCTCCAGTGACTGTTTGATTCCTTTCCCCAATCTTCAACATTTCTCCATGCTTTCTTCCAGGTGGGTTCCAATTCCTTTGCATTCCGAATCAACTGGAGTCTAGTTTCCAGTGGCGTCTGTTCTTTCTCCAATTATCTAACTGTTGTTGCGGTGGCTTTGCTAGCGGTTAAAGTTTTTCGGGGAGCCATGGCAGATTCAGGGTGCGAGGTTGTGAGACTAGTTTCAATGGAGTTAGGGAATTTTGTTTCTTGGATTTCAAGTTCTCGACAGAAGAGTAACCAAGAATCCTCGAGATCCGTATTTATGGCGGAATTACTCGGCACAGGCGAACGAGACGTAGAGGCCTGCATTAATGGTTGATGTGATCGAGTTATTAAATTAGGCTGGTCGGATATCGGCGCTTCATCAGATGCATTCATTTTGGTGGTGTGATTATCTTTAGCCTTTATTGCTTTGTCATCATGGTGCTGTGAAATCTCGTTCGTTGTGTTAGGTCGACGGGCTTCTCTATTTATGTTTGGTCGGTCCAAGCTCCAATACTTATGCCGTGTCGGATTTTCTTTTGTAAACCATCGTTGTTCTTGTCGGTGTCTATAGTATCAATGGTTATGCATCGGACTTCTTTCTCTGTTGTTTCCTTGCTTCCTCTGCCATTCTCTCGTCATTTCTGCCTTTTGCCACAATCTGCTATATTTGGTTGATTGCTTTATATTACTCTCGTTCAGTTATTTATAACCATTTTTTTTTTCATGTTCATGATTTATACCTTTTAAGTCGGGCATCGTTTATGACTTTCTTAAAAATATTTCCTTGTAATGTTTTTAGTAGGACTGAGCCATTAGGGTTTAACTTTTCGATGATGTAGGGTCCCGTCCATTCTGTATGCAACTTTTTTGGTTTCCCTTTTACTCTGCTATTATATAGGAGTGATAAATATCCAACTGACAGATTCTTTTGTTTGATATTTCTATCATGCCATGCTTTTTGTTGCTATTTTTTCACTCTCTCATGTTCTAATGCCAACTGTCGACTTTCATCCAGCTTTGACAGCTGTAATAGCCGTTCGTGTTGAGTATCTTCGACGTCGATATGTAGAGCTGTTGCAATGGTCGGTACTTGTCGTCGAAAATGTAACGGGTCGACAGCCTCTTTCCCATAGATAAGTGAGAATGGTGTCTATCCTATCGTTTTCTTATATGTTGTTCTATATGCCCAAAGGACAGCAGGTATTTTATCGTCCCAATCATCTTTCTCTATATTGCAGATTTTTGTCAGTCCTTTTGTAAGTGTTTTATTGAACAATTCTACTGCGCCATTCGACTGAGGGTGATATGCTGTGCTTATTCTATGATCAACTGCAAACTCCTTAGTCAATGCTTTAATGGTTTTACATACAAAGTGTGTGCCTTGGTCACTTATCAATGTTATGGGGCATCCAAAGCGTGTTATGATGTTTTCATAAATGAATTTAGTAGCAACTTCACTTGAACATGTTTCGACTGGTTCTGCTTCTGCCCACTTGGTAACGTATTCGACAGCAGTAATAATATACCGAGCACCTGTTCGTCTTCCCACTACTGGAAATGGTCCAATAAAATCAATAGCCCATATTTCAAATGTTCGGCTAGGGTTAATTGAAAACAATGGCATTTCTGTTCTTGGTAGTGGTCAGCCCATGCGCTGACATTTATCACACTTAGATACAAACTCTTGACAGTCTTTATGAATTGTTGCCCACCAGAGTCCTACATGCAGGATTTTTCTGGCTGTTATATCCACATGATAGTGTCCTTCTGCTGGTCCAGCATGGGCTTCTGTAATTATATCCTGTCGTTCATGCTTAAGTGCGCATCGGCGTAATATATCATCCAAGCCAAGTTTATAGAGGAAACCGTTGATCAAGGTGTAGGGGGCTGCTTTCATTGCTAATATCTTCCTCTTTTTCTCATTCATTGCCTCAGGAGATTGCCCATTTTCCAGAAATTGTGCAATTTCCATAAGTTCTGAAGGTACTGCTTCAATGTGAAACAAGTGTGCGTCCGGTAGGTCATCTTCAATTCCTGTCAGTTCTTCTCCTGTGTCGATTCTCGACAGGTGGTCTGGTCCGACATTAAGTTTTCCAGGTCGGATGATGACTTCAAATTCAAATTCTTGAAACAGTAATAGCCAGCGACATAATCTCCCGTGATGCAATGGCTTATTAACTGAGTATTTTAAAGCTTGGTGATTTGTATAAAATACAAAGGGGTTAGCCAATAAATAATGGCGATATTTCTGAAGGGAAAATACCATACCTAATGCTTCTCTTTTGGTCGTAGAATAATTTCTTTCAGCTTTATTCAATTTTTGAATGCTGAATGCATTAGGATAATCCATATTATCATCTCGGGGTTGTGTTAGGATGGCTCCCACTGCTATTCCAGATGCATCAATATGTACATGAAATTTATTTGACCAATCTGGAAATCAAAGAATCGGTGCTTCGACCATTTTTCTTTTCAATGTGTTAAATGAAATGTTGCATTCCTCTGTCCATTTATAATCTCGATATTCTTTTAGCAATTCTTCCAGAGGATAATTCATATCGAAATACTGTCTGATAAATTTTCTGTAATATCTAGTATGACCTAACAGGATTCGTACTTGTTTCGGATTTACTAGAGGCTTTAGGTCGAGAATGATTTTGATCTTCGCGTAGTCAACCTTAATACCTTCTTTGCACATGACATGGCCAAGTAATATGCCGATAGGTGTTGTGAAGATGCACTTTTTAATGTTCAGGGATAGTTGTATCTGTCGGCATCTTTCCAACATTAGTCTGAGCCATTTGCAGTGATCTTTCAACATTGTATAAATTGTCCAATCATCAAAGTATACAACCATGGTTTTGTAAATATATTCTTGGAATGCTTTGACGACAATTCTTGAGAAGACCGCATGTGCATTCTTCAAACCGAAAGGCATAACTTTATATGCAGAGGACCCGAATTCGCACACGAATGTTGTCTTTTTCTAGTCTTCTTTTGCTATAGGTACTTGGTTGTACCCCGAGAATCCATCCGTGAAAGAATAACACTCGTGCCCTGCAACTTCATTGATGATTTCATCTGCAAAGGGTGTAGGGAAGGGATCTGTTAGAGTTACCTTGTTCAGCTCTCGAAAGTCGACACAGATTCTTAGTCGAGTCAGATCTTGTTTCTTTGGCTGAACGACCATTCGGCTTGCCCATTTTGACTAGTCAATGGGATATATTATTCCTGCAGCAAGCATGTTATCGATCTCCTTTTTGACAATATCCTTATATTTGTGAGCAATTTTGTAGGGTCTTTTCTTCACGGGTCTGGCGTCAGGTTTAATGTCAATTTTCATCTCGCCCATTTCCTTTACAAGCCCTTTCAAATCTTTATAGTCTCGAGCAAAAATGTCTTGGAATTCTTTGAGAATACTGAAAATTTCTATTGTCTATTCCTCATTCCAATAATCGCCAATTTTTGCCATTTTTGGTCGATCATCCTTTGAAAGATCTACTTCCTTTATTTTAATCTTTGCGTCCATCCATTCTGGTACACGGTTGTTACTTATCTGTCTTTTGCCTTCTTTGATTTGTGTGAAAGTTGGTGGGAAGTCTTTTTCTGATAATCTTTCAGGTTCATCTTTTTCTATGATCTCTGTACTTAAGATTGTTCTTATAGGCTTCGACACACTGGGATGATTCTTTCTCCATTGAAAACTTTTCCCTACCGACAGCTCTGTTTCTAGGCTCAGTCTTGTCGAGTGGTGTTTTTCTGTCGTCTTTATATTGTAGCAATTGTTACGTGGGTGTACATTCTCTTGTTTGTTTATGATTGTTAGAGTTTCTGTTTGCTGCAAAAATTCTTTTATGCTTTTGCTTGCTTCAACCATTCTCTCATCCTGTGGAGAAAACTGGAAATCCTTAATAAAATTTTCTTTTAGATCTTTCCAAAGGAAAGTTTCTCCTCTTGCTTCTTCCATCTTGTACCACTTGTTAGGTAGATCGTCGAGTGTTCTGGGAAAGAGGTGAGGCCATTTTCTTTCATCTTTATAGCCTAATTTTCTCCATTATTTCTCGCAACGGTCAATGTGAGCTTCAGGGTTTTGTCCTTGTGTAAAAAAGGGAATGTTAGCCTGAGTTGTCAAGTTTCTTCCTCCAAACCTTTCTATGAAAGATGTTGATGTAGTATTCCAATTTTGAAGTTTCGATTGATGAGTGTCCCACCATCTCGTAGCTTGACAAGTAAATGTCTCTACCAAACTTTGTAGACGGCCTTGCTCTCCGACATGTTTTGATACTTGTTCGACATGTACATCAAGTAAATCACGTTCTTTATATCTTAATGTCGAGCTACTATATTGTACATTTTTAACTGGAGCAAGTGTTGGATATGCTCATATTTTTCATTTGAAAACCTTCGGTGTGTAAGATACAGAGAGACACTTCTTTATTTTTTTCCTCGAGATGGCTTCCACATTCCAGCATTCTTTTGCATGCAGATCATAGTTCTCTATTTTCCAGTCATAGAGTTCTGCATCGGAATTGTATCCGAGCGAGATAGGATCTCCAAGATGAAGTTCTCCTTGGTTGTTTGGATCAATGCGATCTTCATTATTGTCTATTCGGCAAAGCTGTCGGATATCGTTATCGACTTCTGCAAGTTCTGACCAAGGTTCTCCTTGTGATGGGAAGATTGGCACGATAACCTTCTGGCCATTACCTTTCAACTTGATGCGGCTTTTGTCCAAAGAAATTGAATCCTTCATCTTCTATCCCCATGGTCAACCGACCAAAGCAAGGAAGGAGCTTGCATCATATTTTGGTACAATGATTTCAAAATCTATTGATGTCGTGATACCTTTAATGGAAGTTTTGACTCCTTTCCATACTCCAATCAGCTCAATTAATCCTTGATCTGCGAGCTTTAAGTAGATGCCTGATTCCTGTAGTTGAGGTCGACTGAGTTGGTCCCAAGTATCACGAGTCATGATATTCACTTGGGATCCAAAATCAAGTACAACTTGTCGTACATGATATCCATTTATGTCGAGATCGACTAATGGGTCGGCATCATTTTTCTCTTTTTGTTTTAGTCGGCAAATGTTTTTAGTTTGTCTTTGCTCGACGTGTTTTAATTTATGCAACAAATCAATCATTTTTCCTACAGCTTCTTCTTTTGAAATTAATTTGAGCAATTCATCAAGAGTTTCTTCATGTGTTGCTAAATCATGAAATATGTCAGACGCATCTTTGTACACAGATTTTTGTTTTATAGGATTTGGATAATCCTCTTTATCGACAATTCTAGTTATCTGAGGTTTATCTTGACCAATATGAGTGCCTTTCCTTGTTACAATTTGCAATTTTTTTGTACGAAGCACATCATTTTTTTGAACACAAGATAAAACATGAACATTTTTTATTATTATTTATTTTCTCGATCATGGTAGGGCAATCCTCTAAATAGTGATTGCCTACCCTGCACTTTGTACAAAATTTGAGATCAGTTCTTTCCTTATAAGGGCAGTTTGCGTGTCGATGATTCTCGCTGAAGCATGTAAAGCATGCACCAGGTCGACCATATCGAAATCCTCGACCTCCACTGCCACGACCGTGACTTTGGTATCCACCACGTCTATTGTAGCCATTATATCGCCAATCGTTCCGTCGATCATTATACCTTGGGTATCTGTCATTCTTGTTTTGATTGTACTAGTTATTTCTTCCATCATTTCTCCCTAATCTGTCGTTTGCTGGATTTTTGTCTTGGTTCTGCTCGACAGAATTTGCTTGGTACACTGCATGGTAATTTTGCCGATTTTTCAGGTTCATATGACATTCTTCGATTGAATGTGTATTTACTTCACAAATTTGACACCATCTTGCCTTCTTATTTTTCAGATTGTATGGGCAATCATTTGTGGTATGTAAATCATATTCTTTGCATAAATCGCAGAAACATTTGAATTGGATGAGTTTTACATCTTGTCGCCGATCATCATTTCAACAAGAATCTTTGGTATGTCCTGAGGTTCAACAAGTTGTACACCATAGCTCTGGTCCTTTTATCGTCATATTCCTAATAGCTTGCTCCATACTTTCAAGTCATTTGTCGACATGTCTGTCCATGGATATTAGAGGGTATTCATCATCCATTTCGATTTCTAGTGCTACTCTTAGTGCATCTGCATATGTATTAACATTTTGTCGACGGACATGTATTCTGATTTTATTGATTAGACCAGCAATAAACCATTTAATTAATAGTTTTTCTTCAATTTCATAGTCTAATTTTCTCAGGAGGTATTTAAACCTCTTGTCGTACTCCTTGACAGTTTCTATCGGCTTTTGGACTGTTGTCTTCAGTCGTTCTGCCGCTAGGTATGTCGCATCTTCAATCATAAAGAAGGACAAAAAGCTTTGTTTGATTTGTGCTTTTGTTGCATTTGGTGTTTTTCCTATGTACCCCATGTACCAAGTCAGTGCTCTCTTTCTTAATGAACCAACAAATTGAGCAATTTGTCTGTCTTCATTGGTAATTGGATTAGCTGTCCAGATTGCTTTGCACACAAACCAATGTCTTCTTGGGTCTTCGTCTCCTTCGTAGAATGGAAGGTGTGTTGTAGTGTGTGCCATGTCTGCGATTGTGTTATTCTAAGAATTTGGTGGAGGTGTGGGTGGGTTATTTCCACAATCAATACTTGGTGCTTCGTTAGTATGAATTATCTGTCTTCCTAGACTTCGTTCTCTGTCTCTAGAATCAATAACTGTATCTCCTTTGATGTCGCTAGTTCTGCCTTCGTCAATTACTTCTATCGAAATCCAGTTAAAATTTTGCTCAAACGGGATTTCTCTAAATCTCGGGCTTTCCGACGTGCTTGTCGAATCACTCAAATTTGGTATTGGCAGGGGGGGTGCTTCTTCATGCTCTGTGTACACTAGATGAAAACTTCTATTTGAAAACTCGGGTTGAAAAGATATCCAATTCCCTTATTCCGGTCGATGAATCAATAGTCTATTGATATCATCGCCTTCTATGTTTCGACGACTCCAAACTCCCGACTGACCAGTATGGAGACCAAGGTTTTCTTCGACAATTTCTTCCACTCGAACTCTTTCTGTTAAACGGAATGGAGATGGAGGTGCTACCGTTTTTGGTATTTGAACTTGGAGAGCTCTACCACGCTCTATCCACAAGTCTTCATCCATCGGCGACAGTTCTTCTTCAACATCCCGATCATCGCGGACTCGGCTTGATTCTGGCAGATTCCCTTCTACATCTGTCACAACATTTGATCCTTGCATCCTCCGGAGCGCAATTGCCTGCTCCAGCAGCTCTTCACGTCTCTGCCTCCTTTTTTCTCTTTCAATTTTTTTAATATCTAGGGTGCTTTTATGACTTAAAAGTTTATCTTTGTCAGATTTTTTTCCACTGCTGGTCATGTCGTTTGTCATATGCCGAGTTTCATCAAACTAGGTACATCAGAGCATGCTTCATCACCACCCCAATGCCGACCCGACGGTTTCTAGACTATTGGGGAAGTGTAGACCATCACTTGTTCAAGAAAAATTCCCATTCGCGCTCCTTTACAAATTTTTCCCACTTACGTTCTTTCTCCTCCTAGTTAGAGTTTGGAAGGGGCAGGGTCAGCAACGGTCTTGTTTCGACAATATGTGCGACACCTTTGTCGATAAAAAATTTAAACAATAATGTCAACAGAGAACATAGAAATTGATCATCTAATTCGGTGAAGAACTTTCTTCTTATTTCATCTATCGATACTCGATTTTCGATCACTTGTTCTTCACAGAAATCTTCTGCAATCTTTTCGCACCATTCTGATAGATTTGTATGACCTCCGTTGATTAGCTTTGATACTAATTTACGCTCCACTTCATCGACTGGTCTGTTCATCCAGAAGTTTCTTCAAGGCAGTCGGCATGGATTCTACAAATCACTCATGGGTCTCGGAGAAGAATCGATCTCTTTCTTGGTTAATCGTTAGTTTGTTATGTCGTGCATAATTCTGCAGGTAATTCGTGATTTTCTTCTCCCACCAGTCTCTAATCTCCTGTTCTGAAATCATGGGTCATGCTGCTAGTAATTTTTCATGTATCAACCGGCAACAGAACCAGATGTTGTAATCCCATGGTTCACATAGTTATCATAGATACATTACACAATATAAGCAAGCATACACAATGACACAGATACAAGAGACGAGACGGATAGAGATAATAGTCTTTGTATTAACCAATAATAGCAGAACAATATGATAGAATCAATCTCTACTAGTCTATCGGCTCACCAACCTATATATATATATATATGTGTGTGTGTGTGTGTGTAGATACAGTTACATAACCTTCTGTCGGTTTATCCAACCGACCCGACCCATACTAGTCGACATATGCTGCAGAATGGTCGGGCGGAGGGCATAGTCGATAGGCTGACCTAGGCCCTTCCAACAAGGTACCATTGTTGAGACTAATATTCTAGGATTTTATGGGTTTCTCAACTCCTCACCCCAATCAGATTATAATGTATTTCAGCCATCATGTTCCCTTCTGACCTCATGCATTAGGGGGTATCTGTTATAGACCAAATCGACACTTCTCCCTCCGTCTGTGACAACACTTACATGATGATGTTCTCACGATGACACTTCATGAAGCTACTGCTGCTCACACAAAAGGACACTATGGATGGAATATCCCTAATTTGGTGCTTAGTAGTGCGACCTTAACTTATTTAATGATTATTCAACAATTAGGGAACTTGTGACCACATTTGGAGTCCAAAACACCTCTAAATATCCCTAAAAAATTACCTTTTCCCCATGCGCAAGTTTACTTTGTCCCACCCGCACGTAATACATAAGTTTCCTTTGTCCCACTCATGTGTGGCTTAAAAAATGCCAAAAAAATATAAAAAATCTCAAAATTTGGGTAGTTTTGGTGGTTTTGGAAACCTCCTTCTTGGTTACAACTAACTCCTCCTCGAATCTAACCATCTCCTTCTCCTACAAAAGAAAGGGAGATTGTCCATGGAAATAACTCTTAGCCAAAGTATTGTTATGCTAGAGGAATCATGACTCTCTTTCCCTTGCCATTTATGCCCTAGTTTCTCTCAAACCCTTATGCATGTAAGCCGTGGTTGGGATTCTTGGAGAAGAGAAGCAGGAGATCATGAATCAAGGTTTCGCGACGTGCATAAATAGAAATAAGGTAACATTGTACTTGTTTCTATTATTAATGAAAGAATATACATCTCTCCCTTCCCCAATAGTTGTGTATATGCTTATATTAGTTTTGGTTACTTGTTGACGTTCATTAGATTAGCTTTTTATGCTCTATTTGAATTTCAACCATTTAATTGTATCCAAATGTGTTTGAGGAAGGTTTTGAGTTGGTTTTTCCAGTTTTTGGACTAAAGATCAGGAGAAAAGCTCAAGGATTCAACGAAAGCTAGGATCAAACTCCATAAATAAGGTACATGTCCCCCTAACTTTCAAACTCTTTGCTTATTTTGTTTATTGTGGAACCCGAGGTGTCTTCTTTTTCAACCCTAGTATGTTGGTGACATCAACCCCAGTCATAGGATATTTTTCCTCACAACACTCCCCCCAACCAATCTCTTAGTCAATACAACTCAGATCCTCGGAGCCCTTAATCAATGACCTATAATAGATTATTTCTCTAACTCTCTTGCTTATGAATACCAAGCTCCGAGGATAATCCCTCAAGGTCAAGATTGCTCCAAGTCAAATATAATTTTACCACCTCCTCAACATCCATTAAATAGTTATTTTTCATATCCATCCATGCAAAAATCCCCATGCACATGCTCCACTTATCATCAAGCAAATACCTCTTATCCTTACTTTTTTATGCAACTTTTAGTTAGCTTTCTTTATTTAGATTTTTCCCTTGAATTTTGATTTAATAATATATTCATTTTTATTTTTTCTTTCTTTATTATTACTACTTTTTTTTTCCTCAGAAAAAATCGTAATTTTATTTCAAATAGATGAATAAAATTACATTCTGCACATGTAGTAGAATCACTAAGATCCCTACATTGTCACATATTTACTGTCCCATATTATCATCATCTGATGTCCCATACATACAACAAAAACTGCTACTACTGTCCATACAACACGCATATATCCTATTACAGAAAATCGAATATTGTAACAGAAATGGAAGAAAACATTGATCAACAAAAGCTGAGCTATTGCTCAATGCTGTGCCTCAATATCATCAATAAAAGGTCTGTGATAATAGCTGAAAGTGCCCCCCGGTGAATGGATAGTAATCCTCTAAGTGCCAAATGCTATATCCTGCTGCGTTGCTTCCTTGGAGAGCTGGTCTGCCATCCCATTTTTATTATTACTACTACTATTATTATCATTATCATTGTTTTTTGTTATTATATTTCTTATTTATTTATTATCTTACTATTATTATTTTCATACAAATATTTAATTATTGTATACGTGATACAAAGCATTACATACTCCCCACTTCAAGGAGCTTCATCCTGAAGTTAACTTTAATTATATTACTTGTAAATTTTACGTTCTTCCATATATTCATGTCAGTCACCCTCTATTGAACTAGTATAGAAGCCACTCAAATGACTACAATAGGCATTGGAAATCCACACCACAAATCCAAGGAAGTGCAAGCACACTCTAGTCATCTTCTTGACTTTTATTGTCAAGATTAATCCTATCAACCTAATGGAGGCCCCAAGGCCCAAGTCCTCATCTACCCAAGCAAGCATCTGGTATGGTACACAAACTTGTGTACCCCGGGCATCTCAGAAGGATGGCCTGATTTTTCTCCCCAACACTTACCAAGTACTCAGCCCTATGCATCAAATTCCAACAACACAACTCCATCGAGGAGTACAACTAGATCCCTTCTTGTATACTTCAACATCACAACTCTGGTATTAAGGAATCTAACCTTCTTAATATGGTACCATGGCCATCAAGAACCATGTAAGGGAAAAGAACCACTGACATAGGTCATTGATTGAGTTAGTCCCCAACCTATAAGGTGTTACTCTATAGATATTCTCCTTTGTTGGTATGGACTCCCACGAGATCATTGAATGAACCAGCCCTTTTGGCCCATTGGTGGATTATTTGTTAATCACCACATCACAACATGCAACCAATGCATTATCTATAATCATAACACCATCATCTCATAGAAAAGAATCAGCATGCTAACTACCGCATGTCATCATGCTAACACCGCATGCTCATGCATGCTATTATAAAATAAGTGCATGCAATTACAACATGCCATCAGATCATGAAATACAATCATAAAAAATATCACCTCATCATATGTTTATCAAAGATACAACATTACATCAACATAAATTAATGGAGCCACATGGTAACATAACATCATATGTAAATACCACATGTGTTCTCATAGCACATGCACATCAATAAAACATCAACAAAACCCAAGTCACTAGTATACATGATTTATAACCAATGATTACCTTATATCACTTCTAATGTGAAAAATACCATCAAAACATCCATATAGTACATGGATTTTATTAGTCCAGGATAACCCTATAAAATCTTATCATGAAATACCTTCATGATATACTATAACTGGTATGTGATATCGCCGAGATATTGATCGTCTTTTAATTATCATTTCTTATCTTGCAACAAGAATATTAACATTTTACAAGGGTAGGTATAGACAACAAATCAATTAGATGCTAAAGTTTCTAATTTATTTCATCATCTGAGTACACTATTAAACATTAAAGTAAGCCCCCATAATCTAGAGCCACAATCTCTTCTAGTCATGTGTTCTTTTCCGCATAGTGAAATTTAGTGAAATTTGGCAAAATCTATTGTTGCCTTTACCTACATGCCATAAATTGTCGTTATCAAAGTTAAATTTTTTTGTCTACCATGATATTCATAAGTGCATCTATTAGTAACCCACTATTTATTTACCATGTCATGTATATCTTTTGATCATAACCCAAGGTTCCAATGTCATGACTTCACATCTCTAAATTAATTCATTCCAAGGATTGCTAGACCCAATAGTATGTAAAGTGTAGGACACTAGGTCACTGTTATGTAAATTTTATATCATGTTTACTCCATATGCACGAAGAAATGGTTAATCCCTAATGATTTATCCATCAAATGTAACTATCATAGTTCACTCTAAGAATTATTATCTCGCATAATCCTAATACACAACCAATCATCATGCTAAGTGTTTAATCACAAAATTGTAAGACTCAAGTTGTTCCATACTCTATTTACCTTTGAAGGTCTATAACTAGAAAGTAGACAATTGGTATACTTAAACATTTAAACCTTTAAACCTTTTTCCTACTCTACAACTTATCATCCATTACCAATGGCAAGTTCTCTAGTTCATGATTTCCTATTTTGACACCTTAAAATTATACGAATCATGATCCTTAGTCATCGTTCATGTTGTTGATCAATTCACTCATCAATATCATTAAGAGATGTTTCCACTTGAGAGAAACACCCCTTCATTATTGTTACATAAACTTCTTGCAAGTATTTATTATAAACTCTCATAATTCCCCTGTCCCTTTAATGTTATTCATTAGGTATGCACCCCAAGGGAGTCGTATGAGCTTTAATCAAATTCTATAATCTTAACAATTCCATACTATTGTTATTTGAATGAAGCACTCTACTCAATTATCACTAATCTTTAATTGACTAGGATAGCATTGCCTTTATGCTAAGGTGTATCTCCCTTTCCTCTTGTGGATTTTTCACAATCTCTAATTTGTATTCTAATTCCATTACCATCCTACATGCACTCCTAGGTTTATTAGGTCTCTTAAATCTAATGTCACCATACCATCTAAAATTCCTTATAATATTATGCATCAACATCTCAATCTTTAACTTAATTTGATCAATTGACCGCATTTGCTTCCCAATAAGCATTGTCCTTATTTAGGCCTTAAAGTGATTTGTATCATACTCCCAGCAAGGCTTGTCAACATAATTCTTTTATCTTCTTACTTTAATAATGAGCATCATCATGCTATATGGAGTGTATCAAACGGTGCCATCATCCCATTTATACTAATTATAAGTTTCTTTTGTTTCCTTAAGGTAAGGGATTTTCTATCAGTATCTTTCAAGGTTATATTGTGACTAAGAGTTTATTTGTATCCTCATTTTGGGTCTAGCATACAAATGTGTAGAGGAGAGTCACGCCCGTTGGCACTCAGAAATGTCATATTTTCATCCACTTTACCTTTCGCTATTCTTCACATTTCATCGTCCCATTAACCTTTCATTATACCATTTCCATATATATACTTGAGTTTCATCTTATTATTTTCCACTTTATTCATTTTAGTATTATAAGTGAATTTATGATTAAATATTGGGAAATAACATGTTTTTCGCTAATATCTCAAGTATAGATGAGCTTTGTAATGTGTAGGAATATGGAAGGATCAATTCAAAGAAAGGCTCCTCGAATATCTCCTCCACCATTTCATGGAGATAGTTATTCAAAGAATATTCCAAGGAGAAGATCATGGAGATTTGGTTGGCATATCTTATCTAGGATATATGAGAAACATGTGGAGAATTTGTGAGAGACATGTGGAGGATTTGAAGGGATCATATTTTGTAATAATAGGAAAGTAGTTGAGATTGGTTGAGAGAATAGTGGATTTGTCATTATGAGATGGTTATCTTCTTCTCAAAGAAATTCATGTATAAAAGAGAGTGCTCTCTCTTCATGTGGGGGAGTAGATTAGATGGTAGATTAGTCTCAAATTGTAGAAGTTAGTTTTGACTTTGTAATATGGAGAAGGGGATTCTTAGCTTTTGTTCATAATCTTAGTTTTGATGCTTTCATGATTTTTCATTGATTGGTGTGATGTAAATTAAGATTTCTTTATTGTTAATGTGAGCTCACACGTATTGTCTTATTGCTCTTCACATGTTGTATTTCCGCTTTATGCAATTTCCTGCTTTCTTAGTTAGTTTATTTTCATGCAATTTACTTTCAGTCATGTGTTTCAGCTTAAGGGGGGTTAGATTAGATTAGTCCCAGCTTCAAGGGGGGTTATATTGGATTAGCTTCGCTTCAGTCCTGCATATACTTTGCATGTGCTTCGTAAGCCTACAAACCTTAGATTGACAAATTAAATGGTTGGGAAAATACTACAACGGAATTAAATGACAATATTTCTCCCTAACAACGCCTATCTTCCATGGGACTAATAAACATGTGCATTATAGGTGCTTTCATCGTACACTTCCTATCACATGTTTCAAAATCCTTAACTCCATTTTTTGAATTTTGGGCATCGTAGTCCAAATATTAAGTCTCATGGTAAATGCCTTAGGACACATATGATCAACCATGTATATTAATACTCAACCAAGCATATGCATGTGCATAAGTTGATTCATTTTCTACAACAAGTATGCAAATGAATAAGAGGATAGAAGAAGAATAGTATACATATCCTATAGAGGTCCAAGGGGATGAGTGCAAAATATCCTTTCCTGATGTGTCACTAGATCTAATGCACTCCACCTAGGGTTTTTGTACTTTCCTGTGTTGACTCAAGTCTGTATTGGGTCACATGAAGGAAAAGAAGACAAACCTAAAGCCCCGCAAACTCAATTCAAGACCGAGAGAAGAGAGAGAACAAAGCAAAAGTGCTCCTTAGAATGCCCACACATCAGAGAGTGTCAAACATCCACGACTACATGGAACACCCTCATAGGTCTGTATGGAACATCCCATTCAAATCAAGTCTTGTTCTTAAAAACTAAATTGCTTTCAATTAAGATGGAGGCGAATGAAGATGTTAATAGTTATATTTCTAGAATTAAAGACTTGAAAGACACGCTTGGTTCTATTGGTGAGAAGGTTTCTAGTTCTGATCTAGTCACCATCACATTAAAGGGGATGTTGGAATAATATCAACAGTTTATTACAAGTCTTGGAGCTTGAGAAAATGCTCCTATATTTGAACAATTAGTAGGTATTCTGGTACAAGAAGAAGAACGTATGAGAAACCTTAATTGCGGGAGTTCAAGTTCAGATTTGGCATTATTGGCTAAGGGAAAGAAACCTTACAGGAAGAAGACATGGGACAAAAATAAGGGAGGTATGCCACCACATGCATATACACATCAAGGTATGAAGCATCAAATCTAGATGCTCATTGGAATGATATTTGCTTTTAATGTGGTAAACCTGGACACATTGCTAGAGATTGTTTTAAAAGAAATTCTAATGAGTCAAAAAATAGATGGCATGCTGGTCATTTTGCTGAAGGAGAGGACAGAATGTATGATGACTCCCAAATTCAAAGATTGTTTATTTCACATGCATCCTTGTTTGTTGAAACTGATGACTCTAACACTTGGTTTGTGGATTATCGTGCCTCCATACATATGTTGAAATTCAGTTGTCATTGATGTCAACTAATGTCAAAGAGGATGTCAATTGATTTAGTTTGATTTATTGATGTCAACTGATGTCAAAGTGGATACAACATTCCTATGCCATCTTAAAGAAGTATATGGAAGCCACTTTGAAGAAGTATATGCACACGATGATGAAGGACATGGATGCTAGTGTAAAGAAGTATATCTCGAAGTTACATCCAGTTTGAAGATGTGTGTCCAAGGATACATCATGCATGATCAATATGGAGAAGCACATAAGTAAGGTAGATCATGTAGATCCAGTTCAAAGAAGCACATAAGCAATGTATCCTACTACATGTGGTACCAGCGCAAATATCAAGTCCACCAAGTCATACTCTCTCAAGGAAGCAGTCAAAGAACTAGTTGGACAAATGTACACATTCAAAAGTAGCCAAGGAGTTGGTTAAGCAAAGGTACAAGTGTGCGAGCATGTTGAAATAAGAATCTAGAATGCGCAAGCATTGCTTGGTCGAAGATCGAGAATGCACAAACAATAGGAAACTGAATAGACCAAAAAGCGCGCAATTCTTTCCAATCAGAAGATGCTTTCAATCGGTATAGGGATCTCAAGTTCCAAGAAGGGTACAACAACTGAAGTTGTTTATGCACAAATCCCACAAGCCAATGATACAACAAATGCGCAAGTCCCACACATAATGGTACTGTAAGGGTCAAAGTCCCACCAAGTAGAAGTTAGTTTATGTGCAGATTCCGCAAAGCATTAATAGATCAGGAGCGCAACACCCACAAGGGATGGTACAATAAGCGTCAAAGACTCATCAAGTTGAAGAGCAATGATGCGCACATACCTCAGATCAATGGTACATCAAAAGCGCAATAGTACACCTCTAAGATGTAAGTCCCACTAAGTCATGGACCATGGATGTGCAAGACCCACAAAGGATAGCACATCAGCAACGCATAAGATGACATGTGGAAAAAGCACAACCAATGAAGTATGGAAGAAGAGATGCCACAACTAACTTGTGGACATACAATCTGTGCAGGACATGTGTAAATAGAGATGCAAGTTGGAGATTTGAAGTAAGCTCAATGGCGAGATTGTAGAGCTTCAAGTGGAAGATACAGATTTATATTCAGGGAATCAAGGGCTCGAGGACAAAAAAAATGATCTAGCGAGAGTTGAGTGAACACATACTGAGCAATGATACAACTAATGGTGCAAAAAAATGATGTTGTAGATCTGGGACGATTCCGCAAATACTGAAAGGAAAAAACATAGAAGTATGTGCAACTGTGTGAATATTGAACGACAAGATTGCAGACAACATGCAGACAGTCACAGATGTTGTATGGAAGTAGTGCAGAGACAGAATGAAGTATATTAGTTGATGCGCATATGTTTGGATGATGCACAAAGACTGAAGTGAAGTTTGAGAAGTTGAGAAGTCCATTTGATGCGCGATGATAGAACATTGGATCTAGTAAGCGCGTCATGATGAGGATGATATGAGACAAGTGTGTTAAATCGAAGGATGAATCAATTGATGCACAACATGTTGTAGGTTGTCTAAAAGACCATGGCACTTAAACAACATGAACACATCAGTAAGTTTGCAGTTCCATCTGTTATTGATGCATTATCTTAGAGCAACAAAGTATCAATTGAAAGCCCTGCATCAGTTGGTGAGTGTAGTTGCGCAGTAGCAGATCGATAGAGCAGACTGTAGAAGTGTAGAAGTGTGAGGAATGAAAAGTCAAGGGATGTATGCATCATAATGACAATGAATCATCTGCATATGAAGATAGCACACAACATAACTAATATCGCAATATTAGAAGTGTGCATCAATTGTAAGTTCAGTAAGTCAGAATCATATATTGGATATCTAAGCGGAAGGATGGGGAAAGGAGTAGGGGGTTGTAGCCTCCTTGCAGTTGGTGCTAGAGAACACAAGGATTTGGAGATTCCTTCAGTTTGATTCCTGAAAAACCAGGGGGTCGGTGCCTCCTTCCAGATGGTGCTGGTAAATACAGGAAGTTGGTGCTTTCTTGAATGTATTATTTTCATTACAAAAGAGAATTATGTGGTTTTCTCCCATTTGGGCTTCCACGTCAAAGTCCTGTGTGTTCTGTGTTCTTTGTCTTGGTGCATATATGATGAATGATTTTGTTTACATTGGATGCATAACTAAAGATCAATATTAAGTCAATACTAATCTGTTAAAGAAGGTAAAAAATACTAATAACTAAACTAATACTAATTCACCCTCCCCTCTCAGTATTAAATCAATTCCAACAATTGGTATCAAAGTGGGTGTCTTCAATAACAAATTAACATCTAGAAGATAGATCATTGCGCATATATGGACAAGCAGGAAGGTATTTCCACTAACAAAGCACCAAGCTTTGACAACACCAATTATACCTTCTGGAAGGTCAAAATGGAAGTTTACTTGCAATCACCGGGAGCAGATTTTTGGCAATCTATTGTTAACGGTTACAATATCCCAACAGGGATACCAATTAATCCAACACAAATGAGAATCTACGAAAGCAATGCAAAAGCTAGAAATGCGCTGCTATGTGGTTTGACAGATAATGAATTCGTCAAGGTTATGCAAAGCGCTTCTACCAAGGAAGTTTGAGACAAGCTCAGAGGTGTTTATGAAGGTGACAAAAAGGTAAAGAAAGCAAAGCTACAGAACTACTCTGAATTATTTGAATCTCTGAGAATGAAAGATGAAGAAAACATTACCTCTTATTTCTTAAGAGTAGATGAGATAGTTAATTCTATCAAAAGTCTTGGTGTTACTTTGGAAGAAGAATCTGTGATACTTTAGACTTGGAATAAGGGAGCTATAAGACCCCAAATGGGAATTACAGTGACAAATATACATTAAAGGGGCTACATAAATAATAATAAGAAGAAAATAAGGTGGCATTTGGTCATGAGGGCGCATAGGTGGTAGGTGGTGTGGGAACCACACAAGGAAAGATTCTCCATGCCACATGGCACCCTATTCTCACCCATTCGAATCCAAGGTGGAGTCTAACGTTCTTGGGGGATTTGGAGAGGCATTATTCATGGCATGAATATAGTAGGGTCGAATTAGAGTGGAAGAGTAACTTCCATGGAAGAGGAAGAGGCATCATAGAAGAATTTTGACACTTGGAGATAGATTCCCTAACTTCTATGAAACCAATGATGAAGATTCTATGACACTTATGAAAACGTTCAGACCTGATTGCTGAAATATTCCATATATGACATGTCAGGGCCAAAAATAGCCTCCAAGAGTTCCCACAAGGGGAGTTATGGCAGCCAATATTCCCCCCATTCGAATTGATGGAAGAGGAAGGCTAGAAAGTGTTGGACAATTGGCATTCATGGGAATCTCTCATTTGGCACATTTGGAGAGCTTAGCTTGTCCTTGCACGGTGGATGTTCATCCTCCCTGCCTTAGAACCAATTTCGAGGGTGCAAGATTCCCATCCAAGTTGGTTGATGGAGAATAAATTCAAACCTATCAACAGAGCTTCATGTATATTTTTTGATTTAGGTTCAACCCCCATTTTATTTCGAGTTCATCTTCTCTCATTTCTCTTTATTCTCATTCTACTACCTTTCTCTCAATGTCATGTAAAAGTGCAAGGACACACTTCTTGTTGCATATAGTTAATGGAGGATTGATATTTTCACCTTATGAACATGTTAGTGGCTGAATAACTCTTTAATAGACATGTCATGAGATCCACAGTTCGAATACCATGTACTTCATGTGATATTTCCAATCAAAACTGAGATTTGAGCCATTTTCCTCATAGCAATTTCATGGTGATTTTGGGATGATGTTGTATATGTTTTATATCAGATATTTCTGAGATTTTTGTCCATGTTATGAGCTGAATATTAAGTTAACTTGATGTTTCAAATAATGTTTGCAGACCCCTAAAGTGTTACTATAGTTTGTGACCAAATTCGAGGCTCCTTGTTTACCATTTTCACCCCAAATTTTATACTCTAGAAGCTGTTGTTCTTTGGGAGACCTATTCGACCCTAAAGCCTGATCTAATGCTTCACATATGTTGTAATTGATTTCCTATAATATATACATGTCTCATATTAATAATTAGTGAATTTCGTATAGTGTTTGGAAGGGAAAATAGTGGCAGACCTAGGGGGGATTTCCATTAATCCAATTGACTAGTGTTGTCCCGAAACTTCTCTCCTTACAAATTGCAGACCACGGATGGGTATAGAAGGTGTTTGGGTGTATGATAAATGTATTAATGTGTCCTATATCCCCTCAATCCCTTACTTCCAAAATTCAAAATAATTTGGAGGTGTTTGGAATTGTTTATACACTACATTCCTAGAGTTGAAATAAGGTGAATTTGAGCACTTTTCTTTGAAGGGATATTACAGTGATGAATCAGATGATGAGGAAACAAAATTTGTCAAAATCCTGAAAAGAGGATGAGGTAACTATAATAACAAGGTGCCCTTCAAATGTTTCAAATCTGGAGGAATAGGTCATTATGCCTGTAAGTGTCCATACAAAGGAAACATAGACAGTGATAGCGATGAGGAATCCAGTTCGTATGATTGGAATATTGTGTGATATCAACACATACCTGAAAATAAAAACAGGATTCCAAAATAGAGGAAGAGTCTGTACACTGAGGAAGGAAGCAATGCATCTAAAGGAAGTGACTATAATGAAGAACCAAAAGAAGTACTTTTCATGGCTCATGCAGAAGAAGAAAGCATAGATGAAAATAAGAAGAGCAATTCGAAGAATAATCCAGTTGCGCAAAGAAAACCGGGATCACTAGTCAAATACTTCTTTAGTGAATCATTCAAAACACCTCCAAATACATTCACACCTCCAAATCCAGTTGTTGAGGTCAAGATTGATAGTCAATATGAAGAAGATGAAGATACTGTAGACATTGACTGGTAAGGTGAATTTATTAGTGCCCTAAATGACTTAAAGAAGTTAAGGAAGAAGAATAAATTCTTCCAGGAACAGTTGTCAAAGTGTGGAGAACATGACAAGCCATTTCAATAATATCTTGATGCATAAATTCATGAAAAGGTAACCAACTATGAGATTCAACTGATTTTTGCACAACACAAGGTTAAAGTGCTTGAGGAAGAGAAAGATGCTTTGAAATGTTCTTTGGAAGAATTAGTACAGAAAATCAAGATGCGGACAAATCAACTTGAGGAGAAGGACAAAGAGATACTCTGTTTATAAGACAAATTGATTGAAGTGAAGGGAAAGAAACAAGTCCAAGATCCCACAGTGATTTGCAAACATCAAGAAAACAACAAGGTTAGTATTGATGATGAAGTAAAAGAAAAGTTCAAAGACAACACATCAATATTGAACAAAATTATGGACAATCAAAGATCCCTAGAAGACAAAACAGGTCTTGGATATGAAAAGGCATCAAAGAATGTCTGGGACAAAGAATATTTCCCTATTCATCTTAAGTCCTTCAGGTATGATGATTCCTTCGACTATAACTCTTTTCAACTTACTAATCGAAGAAGGATCGATAGGATGAAGTGCGCAAGATGTAATCGCTTCGGTCACATTGAAAAATATTGTCAAACTCTGAGATGCCATGCCTGTGATGGTTTTGTACATAAGAATATGTACTACCGAAAAGCAGTAGACTATACAGATGAAGATTTATTGCATAAAGGAAACCAAATTCAAAGGGACCATAGTAAAAAATCTTCGATGCAGAATCAAGCCAGAAGTGTGCACAACAAAACATGGGTAAGGAAATCTCTTCAGAAGTGCGTTGAAGATGCAGACAATCCAGGTGCATCTAATGCATTAAGCAATTTCTACCTCTCTGGATAATCCCATAAGGATTGTGTGAGACCCTTGAGTTCAACATGATGCATATTAAGGAATTCAAGGGGTATGTTAGTGAGGTATGTGGTTAGAATGTGTCTGTCACAATATTCATTATGGTTGCACATGGTTATGTGTTAAATTGGTAATGTCAAAAAAAATTCAAATACATGCACGCATTAAGTTACTACTGAGTTATCTTGCATGTGATACTATACAGAACATAGTATTTGTTTGAATTTAGTAGTGCAGATGCAAAAATAAAATTGTCGCATGGAGAAACAAACATTGCTGAAAGATAGACATAAGTCTGCGCAAAATAGAAATTTCAATATATTCAAATTTAGTATGTTTGCAAAATTGCATGAGTCGAGACTCCATGCCATGCCCAAAAGGCATACACAAATAAAGGGTGACAAAATTGAAACATGCTAAAGCATTCTATAGTCAGAACTCGAGGTCAATTGTTGTATCTGGCTGGTTCGCAAGATGAAGCTCCAAATCCATCGTCACCAGTGATGTACACTCTGAAGAAGGACACACGGAAAGAAGCTGCAAAGTTGCTGACGATGATGGTTCAACATGTTGAGGCCTAAGTAAGGATAGTTCATACAAAATCAGTTGTTGTTGGTGCTCTGGATTGTCAACCCGAAGGCTCAAGCAGGTTAGTTGCTCAGAATGTTCGAGATACATCTTTGATTGAGCATAATAATATTGGTACTCAGTGTTCTCCATTCAGTGTTTCCATGCACCCATGTCAACTCTCAGGCGTATGAACTCATATTGTTGATTCTGAATGACAATTCACACATTATCAAGGGAAATGTTCATTAGTTGATAGAAGGAGGCCATTACAAGAAAGGAGAAGAACCAGATGACAAAGTGAAACAGAAATTCAGAAGGGATAATGGTGATAAAGCATGCATTGTTCATGGAACTCTTATAGAGTTGAATAGAAGGTGTTCGCGCACATGAAATTAATTTGATAATATAGTCATTCAATATTGCGCAAGTCGAAGAAGATGGTCGAATCGCCAAAATTGAATGTCAAATTTAATAAGTAATGAAAAGATGTACGAAAAGTGAAAATTCAATTCATTTGGTCGTGCGACGAAATTATGTTGCCCAAAAAGATCAAGTACGATGGTGACACGCAATATCTCTCACATGAACTAAGTATAGCTGCTTAAATGTTGAGTTGGTGGACAAACATACCCAATATTTGGTTTTCATGTCAAGAGATGCGACAATAATAAATGCGACAATGAAAGGTGGCAACGCAGTAAATGTGACAGATGAAGCATTCAGGCGTGGAAAGGAAGCAAATGAAAAGACAAAACCTGAAAAAGGTGTTGGCACTGTGCAGTTGGCATGAAAGGAAGTCTGCATGGATCACTGCGCAAATAATGATGAAGTGTTGTGACATGAACATGAGATCAAATGAAGGGATAATGTAACACCTATAACAAGAAAGCAATAAAAGATAATTATGAAAGGATATCACTGTAGAATTACAACAAAGAAATGAAGCATGAATACAGGGGAAGTCATCCCTTAAAAAATTGAGGTAGAGACCAACGCAAAAATAAAACAAAAGGAGAACCTACATTGCGCAAGTAATGGAACCTCTTTGCCATTGATGTCAAAGGGGGAGAAATGCATGAAGCTAAAAAAACAACAGGGAGTAATGCATGAATATGGTTGTACATAAAGTTGAATGCATTAGAGAAGAACCAACATTAAGAGAAGTAAAAATACTATTGAAGAAACAACTTAGAGATGCAACAGATGTGAAAGAGCGTGTAGTAGATCACTTAGAGAAATGGCATGAAGATAATTGTACATATGGTCTGTGCAGAAGTGACATAAAGCAGAAGAAGTACTGACAATAGAAAGCATAGAAGTCAAAATCCCAAAGCACTCAAGGGGAGCACTGTGACAAGTATAGATTAAGCATACAATTCAATTAAGATCATACATAGCTTCATAAGCTGTTGACATCAATGCCAAAGGGGGAGATTGTTGAACTTTGGTTTTCATTTATGTCAACTAATGTCAAAGAGGATGTCAATTGATTCAATATGAGTAATTTGTAATGTCCCTTGTTAGGAATTTTATTAAAATTGCAATTTTCCACTTTTTTTCTTGGTTCGACCTTTGACTAGTTTCGATCTCTAGGTCCCAAATTTGCCCCAAATGATCCCAAATATTCTGAGAAGGTATATGAATGATATTAGAACATAAATTTGTGTTTCAGGGATGCCTTTGTACCTTTAAAACACTTCTACAAATACTCTTTCAATTCTGGTCAATGTAGGTAACTTTACTAGTGATTTCCCTTTGACTAGTATTGGTCTCTAGGTCTCAAATTGACTCCAAATGCCTTCAAATCTTCAAGGAAGGTTTATGAATGATATTATGAATTGAATATAATTTTCAGGGATAACATATGGCCACCAAAAGACCTCTGCAAACTCTCTTAAGATTCTGGACCAAGTATGCAATTTTACTAGTAATTTGGGGTTCAAATCCCCCTAAGGTAAGTACTGAAAATGGCTTCCCAAATGCCTCCAAACCCACTCAAATTTATGAACAGAGGTATGTAATGTGTTAATTATGTTATTAAGGTCTCATATGCACCATTAATGGTTTATTACAACTGTTCTCACCCTCTCCCATTCAACTGCAAAAATCCCCAATTCGACCCTTGGGGAAATGGCACTATTTCTTCTCCCAATGCAATTAAACTGAGTAAAAATGCTTCAAATGCTCAAGTATAGTACATGAAACTTGTATAAGACATCCATGGCAGTATATTTATCACAAATATATCATAGAATCATCCATTCATTCGAAATCATCATCAATACATTGGCTCACAACAAGGTAGTGGGGAAATGACATTGTTCTTCCATTAAAAATGAGATTTATACATTTCTACTTGGAATTTCGACCTGAAACTTTTTGGAGATGAAGAATAGAGTATTTAATTCATATTACAAAAGAAATGGGGCATTAGAAGCTCCCCCAGAGAGTACAATAGCTCACCAAAAACGCCCTCCCTCAAGGAACAAGAATATGCCATCAAAACTGGAAATGGTTGAAGGAGCGAGCTGCAATAGAAGAAACCATGAGCTGCCCTGTAGATTACACCTGCAAATAAAGACTCCATTAAAGCTCCAAATGAAAGGTCTGAATGGCCTTTCCAATTGCCAACTTGGATGGGAATCTTTCACCCTCGAAATTGGCTAAGGCAAGAAACTAATCATCCACTAGCTCTCCCTCTTCACAAATGCAATTGCAAATTCTACAAATGATAAAAAGCCATTCTCATACTTCATTTCTACATTTTATAACCAACATTAGCCTTCTAAGGGTCGAAATCCTCTCAATAGATTCAATAGATTTTCATTTAGGAAATATTCCACATTTGCCACTTGTCTCCTAGTTCCAACCTTCCATCTTCTCCCAAATTCGATTTTGAGTCTCTTTGGCTTCTCCAACTCCCAAATTCGCCTTCTTTGAGCCTATTTTTGGGGCTGACATGTCATAGTGGTCAGATGTCAGAGGTCAGGTCTGCAATTTGTCATAGTTGTCATAGATTCTCCATCATTGGTGTCATAGGGACTAGGGAATCTAGCCCAAGTGTCCACAAACTTCCACTTTGACTCTTTATCTTCCATGGAGGTTACCAATCCTTCCAAATTCGACCTAATATGCTCAATGACATGTTTTATGACTTACCAAATCACCCAAGAGTGTTCACATTCCCATTAATTCGAATTTGCAAAAGAGAGATACCATGTATTATGAAAAATCAAGCTAGTGTGGGTCCCACATCCTCCATATGTCTCCAAAACCATTTGTCACTTAGGATTTCTCTTGAATTTCTTTATTCACTCTATTTATTAAATACTTGAACCCTTCTAATGTCTAAACACCATTTATTATCCCCCTTATTCCAAATCCCAAAGCTTCCACCCCAAACCTAGGAAACTAGTAATTTTCCTCCTTGGCAATTATTTGACCCTTAACATCAATTTTACAAACTCTAATGAATATGGCTAATGTGATTAGGCCATTGTGACCCAATTCCAAATTTGGGACATGACAAATCCTCCCTTCCCAATATTGCTTGTCCTCGAGCAATTTCAAACATGGGTGTTGAAGAACCTGCTTTCTGTATAATTCTTTGAAGTTGCCATTGAATTGCCAAACCTTGAGTCTTTGAGTTTCCATGAATATTTTAGATAGGAACCACCATGCTTGCTGCTGCACTACTCTTATTAAAATCACTTTATTAAGTGGGGAATCCATCTCCCATGCTGCTTGCTTCCCCCCAAAAAATGAAACCAATGAGACAAAAATTATTCCAGGGTCCCATTGCTTGTATTGCACCCCAACAATTAAGAGTGCTCTCCAACCTACACCATTATATAAGAGGATTCCTGGATCTCATTTTCTTGTATGCATTCTTCCAAATGTCATGATTACCAAATATATATCATCAAAGTACATAACAACATAATGAAAATGTACATCAAGGATATGCTTCATCAAAGAGTCATGGAAGTGCTTATACCTCCAAGCAAGTAGACCACCATTTTCCAAGTGCATACAAGCTTCAAGTGACCAATAAAATATGCTCCAATGACATAGGTGAGGACCCCATGTCCTATAATGCTGCTCCAAAAGGATGTGATATGCATCAAAATATTCAGCCATGTATTCTTTCATCCAAGAAGTGAATGAAGAATCTCCACTAAAATCTGAACCAAATAATGAGCAGAAAAAACAAGGAGACTTCAAATGACTCAAAGAAGTCTCACCCATACATCCAAGAATGTGAGAATCATAAAAATATAACAAAGTATGTGGCTGCCAACAAAAATGTTCTTCAATCATAAATCTATTCTCCCAAGTGTTGGATGAAGTTTCTCCAACATCAAATGAATCAAAGGTTGAGCAAGAAAAACCATGAGTCTTCAAGTGACTCAAATGCATATCATAGGTGCATCCATGTAGATTTGCATCATCGTGAAGTGACAAATAATGTTGCTGCAAATATGAATAAGAATGTGCTCCAACCATGTCATCATAAAAGTTAAATCTAGGAGTTCCATACTCCTCATGTGGCACCATCAAAAAGAACCCTTTCACCCATACTTCATTGAGACTAATACTGCAAAACATGGAATTGTAGGATGTAGGAGAATGTACTAACTCACCCAAATGATCAAAAAGTTCAGTAGTTTCATCATGGGAAGGATCCATGTGGGTAGTATCATGCAGCGCCTTCAAAAGTGTGAACTCTTTGTCATAGTTTGGTTCCAATGTAGAGGAATCATGCTCTTCTTTAAAAATTGCATAACCTTCATCAAGAGGCAATTCAAATTCCTCTTCCACCACATCAAGTGTTTGGATCTCTTCAAGTTCATCTTCAAACACATCAAGAACATTCAAATTTTCACATTTATCATGATCCACCATGTCAGGAGAATCCTCCAAACAATCTACCATTTGACAATCTGAAACATAGGAGGAAAAACAAGTATCTTGCAACTTTTCAAGAAGTTGCTCATTTTGAATTGTGAGCTTATGAATATCCTCATTATTCTTCAAGTATGCATCATGTAACAATTCATTAAGCTCAAACAAATGGTTTCTATCAAAAAGCAAAGACATGAAATTACCTTTGATGTGGCACATTTCTCTTTGAATCTTCTCCATGTCTTCAAGGAAGGATGTTTCCTCCAATGAAGTAGCTCTCCAACAAGAATTTGACACCAATGCTTGAGTGTCATGGAGAATGCTGAGGGACTCTTGGATATTATTTTCATTCATCTTTAAGGACCCTTCAAGAAAATGAGGCTCTTGCAAATGAACCTCCTCATCTTCTTCAATTTTGCTTGGACCAACTTCATGAAGCTCAAATGGTGATGGGGAAGTTGATCTTGGTTCTTCTTCAACCACTACAAGGTCTTCATTATCATGCTTAATGAAACGTGTACTTGTAGAAACACTTTCAAAAGTGATCTCTATGTCACCAACATAGAGGTGTGAGCACCCATCAGTAGGTACTCCTTCATAGTTTAAGCATCCATCAGTAGATGCTTTTTGGTTCATGTCTAAGCTAGAAGGTGTCTCGAAATGATCTTCCATATTTTCAATAGAATCTTCTTCATGCTCTTGTGATGTCTCTTCCTTTTGCTCATTAAAGCAAGATGATGCATTTTGCCCCTTGTTTTCCTTAGGATCAATATATTTGAAATCTCTTCTTGAATAAATCTCAAAAGCTCTCCTCAAGGAGGACATCATTTCATGCACACATATATGATACTCGCTCCAAGGGTTTTTACAAGAAGGGCATAAACCTTTCTTCACTAACTCCACATCTTCATTTTTGGGCCTATTTTCAAAAACATGTTCAGCATAGTACTCAAAAGACATGGCATTTTGTGTATTTTTGCTAAAAGCAAGATATTCTTGATATTTTTGATATTGTTGGGGCAAGGTTTTATATTTTGCTCTCCATCTTTGGAACTCACTCATAGAATTATCCTTGGTTGGTGTGACACACTCATATTCATCAGATTTAAAGTCATAAGAATAATCTTCATTTCTCTTGAAATTTTAAGAAGTGTTGCATGATGGCGCCTCTTCCTCATACCATTCACATTCTGCTTCATATTGCTCATAAGCATCTGCATATTCCTCATAAGAATTGTACTCATAGGATTCATCATAATAGTAAGACATGGCTGCCAATTATTCTTGAATGTATGTACCTAATACACAGGTGCAAGGACCATGCTCTGATACCACTGTAATGTCCCTTGTTAGGAATTTTATTAAAATTGCAATTTTCCACTTTTTTCCTTGGTTCGACCTTTGACTAGTTTCGATCTCTAGGTCCCAAATTTGCCCCAAATGATCCCAAATATTCTGAGAAGGTATATGAATGATATTAGAACATAAATGTGTGTTTCAGGGATGCCTTTGTACCTTTAAAACACTTCTGCAAATACTCTTTCAATTCTGGTCAATGTAGGTAACTTTACTAGTGATTTCCCTTTGACTAGTATTGGTCTCTAGGTCTCAAATTGACTCCAAATGCCTTCAAATATTCAAGGAAGGTTTATGAATGATATTATGAATTGAATATGATTTTCAGGGATAACATATGGCCACCAAAAGACCTCTGCAAACTCTCTTAAGATTCTGGACCAAGTATGCAATTTTACTAGTAATTTGGGGTTCAAATCCCCCTAAGGTAAGTACTGAAAATGGCTTCCCAAATGCCTCCAAACCCACTCAAATTTATGAACAGAGGTATGTAATGTGTTAAGTATGTTATTAAGGTCTCATATGCACCATTAATGGTTTATTACAACTGTTCTCACCCTCTCCCATTCAACTGCAAAAATCCCCAATTTGACCCTTGGGGAAATGACACTATTTCTTCTCCCAATGCAATTAAACTGAGTAAAAATGCTTCAAATGCTCAAGTACAGTACATGAAACTTGTATAAGACATCCATGGTAGTATATTTATCACAAATATATCATATAATCATCCATTCATTCGAAATCATCATCAATACATTGGCTCACAACAAGGTAGTGGGGAAATGGCATTGTTCTTCCATTAAAAATGAGATTTATACATTTCTACTTGGAATTTCGACCTGAAATTTTTTGGAGATGAAGAACAGAGTATTTACTTCATATTACAAAAGAAATGGGGCATTATAAGCTCTCCCAGAGAGTACAATAGCTCACCAAAAATTCCCTCCCTCAAGGATCAAGAATATGCCATCAAAACTGGAAATGGTTGAAGGAGCGAGCTGCAATAGAAGAAACCATGAGCTGCCCTGTAGCTTACACCTACAAATAAAGACTCCATTAAAACTCCAAATGAAAGGTCTGAATGGCCTTTCCAATTGCCAACTTGGATGGGAATCTTTCACCCTCGAAATTGGCTAAGGCAAGAAACTAGTCATCCACTAGCTCTCCCTCTTCACAAATGCAATTGCAAATTCTACAAATGATCAAAAGCCATTCTCATACTTCATTTCTACATTTTATAACCAACATTAGCCTTCTAAGGGTCGAAATCCTCTCAATAGATTCAATAGATTTTCATTTAGGAAATATTCCACATTTGCCACTTGTCTCCTAGTTCCAACCTTCCATCTTCTCCCAAATTCGATTTTGAGTCTCTTTGGCTTCTCCAACTCCCAAATTCGCCTTCTTTGAGCCTATTTTTGGGGCTGACATGTCATAGTGGTCAGATGTCAGAGGTCAGGTCTGCAATTTGTCATAGTTGTCATAGATTCTCCATCATTGGTGTCATAGGGGCTAGGGAATCTAGCCCAAGTGTCCACAAACTTCCACTTTGACTCTTTATCTTCCATGGAGGTTACCAATCCTTCCAAATTCGACCTAATATGCTCAATGACATGTGTTATGACTTACCAACTCACCCAAGAGTGTTCACATTCCCATTAATTCGAATTTGCAAAAGAGAGATACCATGTATTATGAAAAATCAAGCTAGTGTGGGTCCCACATCCTCCATATGTCTCCAAAACCATTTGTCACTTAGGATTTCTCTTGAATTTCTTTATTCACTCTATTTATTAAATACTTGAACCCTTCTAATGTCTAAACATCATTTATTATCCCCCTTATTCCAAATCCCAAAGCTTCCACCCCAAACCTAGGAAACTAGTAATTTTCCTCCTTGGCAATTATTTGACCCTTAACATCAATTTTACAAACTCTAATGAATATGGCTAATGTGATTAGGCCATTGTGACCCAATTCCAAATTTGGGACATGACATAATTGATGTCAACTGATGTTAAATTGGATACAAAATTCCTATGCCAACTTAAAGAAGTATATGGAAGCCACTTTGAAGAAGTATATGCACAATATGATGAAGGACGTGGATGACAGTGTGAAGAAGTATATCTAGAAGTTGCATCCATTCTGAATATGTGTGTCCAAGGATACATCATGCATGATCAGTATGAAGAAGCACATAACGAAGGTACATTGTGAAGATACAATTAAAAGAAGCACATAAGAAATGTATCCTACTACATGTGGTACTAGTGCAGATATCAAGTCCACCAAGTCATAGTCTCTCAAGGAAGCAATCAAAGAAATGGTTGGACATATTAAAAGTACATGTGCACAAGTATCTAAGGAGTTGGTTAAGCAAAGGTAAAAGTGTGCAAGCATGTTGAAAGAAGAATCTGGAATGCACAAGAATTGCTTGTTCAAATATCAAGAGTGCACAAACAATAAGAAACTGAATAGTCCTGAAAGCATGCAAGTCTTCCCAATCAGAAGATGCTTTCAGTCAGTAAAGGGCTCACAAGTTCCAAGAAGGGTACAACAACTGAAGTTGTTTATGCGCAAATCCAACAAGCCGATGATACAATAGATGCACAAGTCCCACATGTAATGGTACTACAAGGGTCAAAGTCCCACCAAGTAGAAGTTAGTTTATTCCCAGATTCCACAAAGCATTAATACATCAAGAGCGCAACACCCACAAGGGATGGTATGGAAAGGGTCAAAAACTCATCCAATTGAGCAAGGGATGGTATGGAAAGGGTCAAAAACTCATCCAATTGAAGAGCAAGGATGCACACATACCTCAAAGCAATGGTATATCAAGAGCGCAAAAGTACACCACTAGGGTGTGAGCCCCACTGAGTCGTGGAGCATGGATGCACAAGACCCACAAAGGATGACACATCAGCAGCACAGAAGATGACATGTGGAAAGAGAACAATCCGTGAAGTACGGATAGAAATAGTAGTGGATGGATAAAAGAGGTAATGGCATCATGTTTCCCCCCAAACTAAAAGCTTTTTGATACCCTTGAAAAATGTAAGTGGTGAGGAAGTGAAAATGATAATGCTTAATGGATTTCATGACATTTTCCTAATTTTTTAATAAATAAATAAAACTCATGCTATTTACCTCAAGTTTTACCTCTGTGAAATCTTTGATTGGCGTGGATAGACTGATGTCTGTTGCAGCTAACGTAGGCCAAACTGTTGCTAAGAGAGATGTAGCTAAGAGTTGAAATTGTATGAGGCTAAATCTAATATGAAATGATGTTGTGATGGCTGCATGCAAGATTGCTGGAAATATTCATCTTCTCCCCTCCTAATGGTACAGACCTTTCCACATGAATTGGTTTTGTTGAAATCAAATGTGGAAAGGTCTCATTGGATTACCAACCATTGACGCCTGTTGTTAACCAATGCGAGACTTTCCACCAATAATGACAGTGGGAGACAAGGTACCCTTGATGCACCCTGTCAGCGGTGAATAAATTTGTTGTTGGCAAATCCCCTGCAGGATATAACAGTCAGGAGGCATTGATGCATCCCCAATGTTGTTAGCGAGAAATTTTTTCATTGAGGCATACAAACTTGAAGGCATCAATAAATCTCTAATCTTGAACCTGGAAAATGTGTTGATGTTGATGAGTCAATATTGTTGGAAGGGAGGCCTTAAGGAATCCCCCATCAATCAAACATTAGCATAGGACAAATGATTTGAAGAACTAGAGATGAAATATTTTCACTAGCAAGTAGGCTTTATTGGAAAAATGAAAAGAATAGGGGGGAATTCAGCATGTAAGAGAGATGAGAGACATTATTCATGGGTTAGGTGTGAGTGCAGTGGATAGTATGGGAGTGACGAAATGGAGCAAAAGGTCATGGAAGTGATGGAATTGTGGAGGAAAGAAGGGAATGCATGGGAATAACATGGTGTTGGTGAATGAGCATGATGGATGAAAGGTCTTTTGGGAAGATTCTTTAGTAGAAATTCATGTAGAAATGGAACTTGAATTATGGAACATTGGTCTTCATATGGTTTACATATAAATTCCTCAATTGCTTTTCTCAATCCATTTGCAAATTTGAGAAAAAGTCTTCAAAACGCACACATGCATATATTAACCTTCTATCTTCCGAGTACCTGCAAAAACCTAGCACTTGCCTGTAGTAAAACATGAGATCATGGAAGAAGAGAGGTGATCACTCTCTCTTCATCCAATACTTATGAAAAAAAATAACAAGAATTACTTATAAAAAAAATCCGAAGAAAAATGAATGAAGAAAAATCAATTTATACCTATGGGAGAGCGATGGCCAATTAGACTCACTAGCAGTGTTTCGATCATAAATTCTTCGTTACTCGTCCGATTTGAGTGATTCCAAAGCTAAATGAAAGTACATTTATTGGTCTATTTCCATTAGAAATATGGTATGCCAAAACTGCGTAGTAACAACCTATAGGACAAGGTGTTTTTCGAATACCGGTCTAGACCAATAGTCACAGTTTTAGGAATAAATTTTTCGTTTGATGATGGATTAATGTGATTACAATTGGATACAAAAGTAGATTCATGTAGGGATATCCAATAGAAAAAAGTCTTGAATCCAATAATAATTCATGGGTCAAATAGGCCAATGAACATTCTAGGAAACCGAGTTTTTAAAAATGTTGATTTGTGATAGCTAGTCGGTATTTTGGTCATAAATATTTTGTACGATATCGGCATTGAGTGATTCAAAATGATTTATAAACTATACTTTGAGGTATACATTGTATAGAAATAGGTTTTAAAAATTATTCCATTTGATCCCTCAAAACATGACTGTCCTGACTATGTTCCAGTGAATTTATCAAGTCAAAATGCCACAAAATTCAATAAACAAGATATAGCTCCCAAAAATATGACCAAATAAGTGTGAATGTTTGTAATCATATAAATGTCAATGGAATACATCCCTATACCAAATATTTCAATCTTTGAGCACGTACATTGACTTACACAGCGTGTTGCAGCAGCTGCTGAAACTCCTAAAAAATGATGATTTTTGAAATAAAGTCTATATAAAAAAACAAATGTGGGATCAAGGCTGCAAGCGATCAAATGGTGATCTCTTGAGGGTGAATCCTTTTTATTTATAAACTAGGTTGATAATTCTTATAATTGAACCAATCAACTTCATCCAATATTTATTGAAAATTCATTAACTACCCTACCCTACTTTACTTGAAAAAACAATTAACTCAAGTATAAGAATACTTCCAATGCAGCCATTTTTGAAACAAGGTCTCAAGTATCCACATACCCAAATCTGAAAAATGTATCTTTATGAATGCCAAGGTATGAGAGACCAATTTCCCTTGAAATGATGGTGCCAAGAATTCATTGAAGTATGGAATGATGCTGCAAACCGATGACAGAATGAAACCAAGCTTCAATATATTCTTTGTTCCCTTGATTTCTCATGGTTGTTACACCATGAAGCTCCTTAGTAAACTGATCTTCATGAATGCATAAGAGATTCAGATCTAATGATGTGAAGGATGCTTCAATTTTTGGTTCCAATGTATGTTCTTCATCATATTTGTTGATCTTATTGATTTATTGATGATAACTAGAAGAAACTTCATTTTCAAATATTGGACCTATAATCTGTTCGGGCCTTGTATGGACTTGTTGCAACAATGCATAGTCTTTTTGCAGCAGTGTAGGTGAGGTAGAACAGGCGGGATGTGTAGGAAAATTTTGCAGTTCAACATTGTAAGCATATTGTATTGTTTCATTATGGTTAGGGTGGGGGGTGGATTGGACAGGAAATTGTGTTGGATACCAAGGAGTTTGATGAGAAGATAGATGTGGTCAGTGTAGAGGATTGCTTTGTGAGGCTGATCTTGAAGGACCGGGTTGTGTTGCAGCATGAGGGAGAGTGACCACGTGATCATAAGATAGGCCATTCCAACCTTGTGGATAAGGTAAGTAAGAGTTAAATTGAGTCTCCAACAGCTGCCATGGTGGAGGAGTATTCAATGATTGAGTATGAGAGTAAGGAAATGGGGGGATAGAGTTTTGAACCATACATGTAGGCCATGGTTTCCATGGTTGTTCCAATAAATTTGCTGCAACTCCTAGATCTCTTTGATATGTTGCTTTCATCCTGGTAAGGAGGGGATGAAATATGTGGAATGCTTCAAGTCACATATGCCACAAATTTTGAGACTATCTAAAGGGCAATCCATTGCAAGATGTTTCTTCTGGCACCGAGGGAAAACTATTTCTTCAAATTACTCATGCTTTTACTTAACCTGCAAAACACCCAATTGTGAATTTAGTGAACCATTGATATCAACATTAAAATTTTCAAATAAATTATTGATTCCATCTCTTAAAACTCTTGTTTTTGCAGCAGGTTTCAAAAATCTAGAGGAAAGTTCTTTAGAATTCTTACCAATCTTGGAGTTTCCTCTTGAATACCTTATACATAACACACAAACGTCATCATATGATAGCTGAAATACATCACTTGTTCCCGTTAGATTTAAGATTTCTAAATATTCATCTTGGATTCCTTTAAGTAGGAGTGTTTTCAAGGTCTCTTTTCCCAGTTGCCTTTGTTTGGATCTTTGAAGGTTGTATTGAAAGCGTTCCATTTAATCCTCCAAACTCTCTTCTCCCCCTTGTGTCATTTCGAAGATATCTTCATTGAACCTGCAATAATATTGGTACATTTTCAAGAATATATATTTCATGGCTTCCCAAGTTTGTATGCAATTCCCACCGAGGCTCATGAACCATCGGAGGGTTCTTCCTTTTAGAGTAAGGGGAAACACATTCAACTTTTGATCATTAGTTCTTCATGTGCTATCTTGAGGATCCTCCTTTGAATGTTCTTGTCAACTTGTTAGTATAATGGGTGGTGCTTACAACACCACTAAGGGTAATGATAAGATTTACTCTCCAAAAATTGAAAATGAAATAAAACTGAATGCAAAGAAATAAAATCCACACTCAAAGCAAATTCAATCAACTGAAAAATAATCATGCAACCTACATGCCCTAACCCTTGTGAGGCCGAGCTCGTTACAGTTTGTCGAAGGATGCGTAACTCTTCACTACATCTTACCGCCTTGACACCTCAGGATCAAGAACACATCTACCATGATCTACTTTAACAGTGCATCTACAAAACAATGTCAGATGTATTTTTGCACCATTGATAACTTCTTTGGCAATGACGCCAAAATGTTGTGCAAATTAATTGTCTGATTAAATAAACATTTGAAACTCCCATAACATAAATTGTCAACCCGAGGAAGTCTTTTATTTCAAATCTATCGTGAAATATCTATGCAAGCACAATTTCTACCTGGAACTATTGATCTATTGGTATGAAATCGAAACTCATTGCAAACTATGTCACACCTTCTTGAAAAGAAATCAAACCTGAAACATATTCATTGCAGAAGTAAAACCACACTGTAAATCTAATCACACTTCAAACATTGTAATAGTAATCAGCTCTTACGGAGCAAGCTCTAATTACAGAAATCTGAAAGAAGTGCTATGTTGGCCAATGATCTATCTAAACAAATTAACAGGAATAACAATAGCAATAAATCTAACAATGAATGAAAGCAAGAACTAAATAATAAAAAAATTCACATAATAACACACTTACAATCAACGCTACTAGCATCTTCTCAGGGAAGAGGGCCCTTCCTCCACTGAGCAAAGCCGGATCTCCACAATGAAAGTCTACAACTCTGCTTTAAGAAACCACAAGCATCTATTAACCAAGCTTGAACTGTTACAAAGTTGGATCCGAAGAGAATAATGAATTTCAATACTAATTGTTCAACCCCCATACATGAGACTGATTACATATTTATACATAAAAATATCTCATGAGAATGAGGAACCGAATTCCCAACTTGGAATCTGTTTTAAGAAATTGCTAATTTGAAACATCGGTCGCAACAATAAATCTGGCAAAATCCCCTTTAAAGAACCACTCGTATCTCTCAAACCGCGGTTGTTTTGGGCAGTTTTCCCACGATTCAAGTAATTGAGGTCGTTCACATTATACTGATTACATATTTATACATAAAAATATCTCATGAGAATGAGGAACCGAATTCCCAACTTGGAATCTGTTTTAACAAATTGCTAATTTGAAACACTGGTCGCAACAATAAATCTGGCAAAATCCCCTTTAAAGAACCACTCGTATCTCTCAAACCACAGTTGTTTTGGGCGGTTTTTCGATGACACTAGTAATTGAGACCGTTCTGCACAAAACCCATGTCCCATATTTTCAAGATTCTTCTTCATCTTCCCACAAATCAATGTTTTCTTATCTAGCACACGTTTTTGGCTAGAACCGTTTGATCATGAGCTTGAGGCTGCCATGTTGGACCTAGGTATGAATTTAAGATCACAAATCCATGCCATCAAACCTAAGAACACAACCATGTTGTATATTTCCACATGGACATGTGCTAGCATGCCAACTTTGGAGGCTTTAATCGTGAGTAATATTGCTGCTAGTTTGAAAATCACTTCACACACCATCATCAGTAAAATTATGCATAATAGTCTTCAATTCATCAAAAATAAAGGAAAATAATCATTATTAACCACTAAATAATCAATGGGAGTAATATGGTATTTTACGAGCAGTTACAACAAATGGATGAAAAATGGAATGATAAATGAGCAATAATAGGAAGAAGAGAGATGGAATAGGTGTCGATAGGTGATGAAAATATGGACAAATCCGTGATCCAACACCTATGTTCAAATTGTCATCACATCGATTTTATTGATCCCTAAGGTACACATATTTGAAATAAAATAGAGGAGTAAATTAGATATGGAACTATAATCACCCTTCCCTTCACACAAAGCACAATACCACATGTCCTCGTGCATTCCCTTGTCATTAACTACCATTGAGTAATTCTTTGTTGATATTTTATGGGATAAGTGAAATAGTGAGATGCCCCTCTTCTTTAATTAAAAAATGTGTTGCTAATCTAGTTGCTCAATTAGCCATCAAGTTGGATTTTCCATTACAATTGCGAAGAATATGGAAGAAATTGATTTGATTAAAGAAGATTTTTTTATCCTTGACCATGGAGATTGCTCTGTCTATTGGGGAGAATAAACTTTGCCCTTACTTTATCGTTTCATTAATGATGATTTCCAAGTCCCTAAATATAAATACCCCATGTTCTTGGATTTCATGCAGTATAAGAATACCTTGATACAAGGATAGGATTTACACTTGATTATTTGTCGTCCTGCCAACGCTTCAGGCATAATTAATTCAATTCTTGGTCTCCTTAGGGGTTAATGATACCCCGCACCTTCCAACAATTTCCATATTCTATATGTTAAAAAGGAAAGATTTTCAATTTCCTATTGTTGTTTTCCACCTAGCTATACTTGACTTTGGCATGGTTAATGACAGGGCACTCATACTAAGATATTAAAATAAAAAATATTTAAACATAAATGTCTTGGTAAGATTAAATATTAACGAGTAAAAGTGCTATTGCATGTTTTTGATAGATTCATTCTTTACATGAGCTATATATCATGGAACGGTGGGCAATTTTATGTATACAAGCATCGATCAAGTGTTTCCTATATTCCTCAATTTCACAATAATTTTCTTCATTTTTAACAACACAAACAAAGGGGACATGGCAATTGGAGGATGCATGTTTCTATCTTTGGTGGCATGTAATCCTACTAACATAAAAGAGAAAGATATAATGGCATACACTTCTCATCACATTGAAGTTGCATTTGAATAGCTTATCAAAGTGGTTTTGTTTTGTGAATATGCCATTGAATCCAAAATATATAAGCATTATAATCGATAGTTCTAATTATAAGATAACAAGAGTAGGTTACATGTGAGACACAATTGTGAGTCATTCAATGCATTTATGTATAAAAGTAGGATTACCAATGCCTTAATTAATACTTGAACATGAGGTGGGTGAGTAGTGGTTGAGATGGAGGAACAACACAAGATTGCCCATGCAATAAAATTGGTCAATGATCAGGTGGGAAAACAAATATCTAGGGGAAGAATTGGAGGTGGACGAGAAGTGCATGAATGTTAAATATTCCATCATTACAATGAAGGGTGGAGAGCAAACATTTAATTTCATTTAATTCTGAACAACATTTATGTCTACTATATACCTTTCAATCTACAACAAAACTCGTTGATGACAACACAAGGACCTTTTAAAGTGTATGAACATATTGACTTAGAAGCAACTAACTTTACCAACAACCATAAAAATAATGATAGACATTCAATTTTGAAAGACAAGTATACAATGAAAAGTTTCCTAAACACAATCATTTAGGGTGACCCATTTTGATAAAATTATTCCTTTAAAAATGTAACACCGAATCTGTGTGTTATGGAGTGTTATGGAGAATCTGTATCCGAATAAAGAAGAGACCCATATTCATAAATAATACATATTGAATAATAATTGAATGTGATGAATAATATTACATTGAGGACCTCTTTTATATATTGTTAGGCACCTTTTGAGAGGAGTCGTGTCCTCTTATAATTATAATTATTATTAATTAATTGTGAATTTATATTTATTTATTATTTCATTTATGTTTGTGACATTGCCTTCCCCTTAAGGGAAGCTTTGTCCTCAAAGCTTAGTTTTTGATGTCATTTATTTATTTATTCTGGCTCTATGTCGAACTGATGACTTGAGACATGCAAGTTTGATTACGACCATTACTTCCTTTTGTTTCTTTTGCTTCGGAATATGTATTAAATCTATATTTGGTGAAGTTTCGTTTGTGCTTTTACAGCTTGCTTGGTTATAGATATTAACTCTTCTTGTCGTCAACTAGAGAGACTTGACAGACTTGATGCCAATATTATCTTGTGTTTGATTAATCTTATAGTTGTTCTCATTGATGTTCTTTTGAGGTGAGAGGATAGTCAAGGTATAGTTTAAATTTGAAACATTTGATTTCTTTTGCACACTGTGGGATCCATCCCTTATCGTTGCGTTGATAATTGTTATTGTTAGCAACATTGGCTTGGCTCTTCTCGCAAGCTTGGTCAATATCATCTCCATCTTTATCATATATATCATTGTTATTTTCGTCATCACTATGATATTCAGCATCCTTGTCTTGTTTATTATCTTGATTAATATTATTAATCTCATCTTGGTTGCCACAATGATTTTCTATATCTTCCTCATTTTCGTCATTTTTATGTTCCTTATCTGGTTTTTCTTTTGGGCTTTGAAAATCATATTTTGATTTAGTTTCCGAGTCCTTGTCTTGAGAGGCCTTCAGTTTGCTTTGTTGGCTTATTTTATTGAAGGTTTCGTTAATAGATTTTTTAGCAACTTTTATAACTGATTGTTCCATATAATCAAGCATTTCATCCATCTTTTTCTTTTTCTCATCAAAATCATATCCAATTCTTCCCACATTGACCTCATGGCTACTTGTAGAAGTTTTCCAGAAGTAATAATTAATCTAATTAATATTAAAAAGATTTTGATAATTACTATTATTTTAAAATTAATAATAATAAATTGTATATATATAGTTTTTAATTGTTTTTTTCCTTAAAAATATTTTATAATAATAGTACCATTATTATAAAATATTATTATAATAATATCATTTTGTTAATATTTTGTTTTTGTTGCAGGTTTTAGGGTTGCGTGGATGGATGGCGTGGAGGAGTGGGGAGGTGCAGCAGCGAGCAAGTGGAAGGCGTGGGGAGTTGGCGCGTAGGTGGGGAGCGTGAGGGCGCATCAGAAGGGCGGAGTGGAGCGGTTGGAGCGTGGTTGGTACTATGCGACTAAGCAGTGAGCAACTGGGTGCACAGGGTGGAAGACGTAGTCCGATGGTGCAGCGTGAGATGGGGAGTGCAACAAGCGGAAACGAGCGAGGAAGAAGGGGCACATGGAGTTGGAGGGATATTGGAGGGCACACAGGTGGTATGCGAAGCAACGACGGGGAGATGGTGCAAGACGATGCTGAGGAAGAAGACGTGTGCAGTGTGAGGGCGCAGGCGTATGAAGGGAAGCATTAGTGGTGTGGTGGAGGGCGTGGAGGCTGGGGACGAGGGCGCTGGTAGGAGGCACAATTTGGAGAGGTGCGGGTTGGTGCAGCATGGAGCGTGAGGGAGGGGGATCACTTGTGGAACGCAGAGGACGGTAGAGTGGCAACGAGGTTGAAAGTGTGATGTTGAAGTGGGAAGTGTGAGCGTGGCCGAGGGTGTGGAGGATTGTAGTGGAAAGGGTGATTGGTGAACTCGATGGAATGAATAGGGGCATGCAACGACGAAGCCAGTTGTAGAGTGGTGGAGCGTGTGCGCTAGGGAGTAATGGAATGTGAAGGAGTGAGAGCGAACTAAGAGAGTGATGAAAGAGAGAGCACAATGGAGTTGTGTTAGAGGTATGAGGGGACAAGTGTATGGGGTTCAAGTCCGGTTGAACACGTAGTTAGAATAACGTGCAAGTAGAATGGATTGGAGAGGGGAGAGTGGAAGGTTGTATGTATTGAGAGGAGCCCAAATATGGAAGTGAGTGGAGGTGGGCGTAAATCGATAGTGGTGAGGGAAATTGTTGACGAGCTGAATCCGACCTCAGATGTAATGTATCCTCCCACGGACCTAATTTGAGGAAGGGAACATGCTAATAATCTATAGGGATTTTCGTAAAACTCAACCCATTCATTAGATTCATACACATAAATTCAAAGGTGTGCACACGCAAATTAAGCAATATGCACAACGGAATTGAAACTCATCCACACACACATCAAATGCATACAGCATATCAAAACAATCATCAATTTAAACATTGCAGAAGTAAATACATAGACAGAAAACACTTATCTTCATTGTGCAATTGTCCCAGACAACTAGCGATGTCGCTACAACGTTCCACCCAACCATAAGCCAGTTGTGTTCATCAATCTCTCAACACAAATGTCACCCCCAAGCTGGGCATGATTCTTACAAGGAAAATGGGACATTCAAGCTCATGCACAACCCAATTAATCATCTCATCTGAGCCAAGCCAGTCCACAGCTGGGTTTATCAGGCTACATCTAAACCTTGGATGCTTGCACTCAAGCTCAAGCCAAACCAATGGATACCTCGTACCCATACCCCAACATACTTTTTACACACACAACAAAACACAGTCATTGGGCATGGATACACACGTTTTAACAATGGGATTTGCAAACAGGATGGCCGTGGGCTTTCCCCAAATCGTTTCCAACCAAAAACAAGTTGTGGGATGGGGAAAAACATTCACAGAGAGGAGAACGAATTCTCTCCCAGCTCACTAGTCATTCAACAGTCAAAACTGTCTCTATGGAACCCCAATTCCATTCCCTTTCTTCCCCACTGGTATACAACAAAAAACGCCCTTCTCCCAACTGAGAATGAAGGAAAACACAGACAAACATGGCTGGAAAACGCCCAGGTAGCTCCCAACTCGTGAGGGAGAGCAACTGGTTGATGGATAATGGCTTGGGGAGCAAATCATGGTTCTTTTCTTGCCCAAGAAGAAAAAACGTGATTTCCCATGTAGGGTGGCTTGCCCATACCCGAATTTGGACAGCCATACCTCTCATTCCCCAAGGCATTACCTACTTCAACCAACTCTTAGGAGAAATCAATGATTGGGTACAAAAGTCAAAATGGGTAGTTGAGGGTTTGATGGGATCTCTCATTGACACTTGGCTTGACGTGATTGGCTCCAAGGGTTTGAATATTTTCCTCCCAATTCCTTGTAAAATCATGCCCCCATCTCTTGTTGCATTGCATAGCTAGTTGTGGGTATTTTATTAAAATGCATATTTACATGATATTCGCAATTCCAGTGTGCATGGCTAGCATGTGAACCATATGCATCAATAAATCGATGGCGGGGCCTTGGCCTTGAGCTCCTCACAATGATTTTATAACAATATTACATCATTTATAATTTTAATGCAATGGGATCAAGATGGAGACATTACATTAGAGGAGCGAGACCGCTTTGATACCAATGTAACACCGAATCTGTGTGTTATGGAGAATCTGTATCCCGATAAAGAATAGATCCATCTTCATAAATAATACATATTAAATAATAATTGAATGCGATGAATAATATTACGTTGAGGGCATATTTTATATATTGTTAGGCATCTTTTGAGAAGAGTGGTATATTTTTATAATTATTATTATTATTAATTAATTGTTAATTTATCTTTATTTATTATTTCATTTATGTTTGTGACACAATCTACAACAAAACTTACAAAACTTGTGGATGACAACACAAGGACCTTTTAAAGTGTATGAACATATTAACTTAAAAGCTACTAACTTTACCAACAACCATAAAAATAATAATAGACATTCAATTTCGAAAGACAAGTATACAATGAATAGTTTGCTAAACACAACCATTTAGAGTGATCCATTCTCATAAAAATATTCCTTTAACAATGTCTTGAACATAATTTGATAAAAATATTTCTTTAAAAATGTCTTGAACATAATAATTATAGGCTTCAAAAGATAAGGGATTAACAATAGGATAATATAATTAAAAAATTATTGTGTTCTTTAAATGATAGAGTAGATATCAAAGTCACTCAAATTATTTTTATGTTAATTTTGTGAAAGTTTTCATATACACTTTGTATTATTTTTTAAAAATATATCATTTTTATATCACAATTAAAAATAATAATAAATAATATAATTTTTTATAATAATAAAAATAATATTATTATTTTACAATATTTTTTAAAATAATACATAATATACAATATCAACTTATTTAACTATATTAAAATAAAACTACTATCATATAATAATAATAATTTTAATTTTTTATATATTAAATATTTGCAAATCAAAAATATTTTAATCAATATTTTTTCTAAAATATAATATATAAAAATAAATTATAAAAATCTCAATTCTTTAACTTCACATCACATTAATTCTATCCATATCCATCATATTAAATTCTACTAATACCCATCCTAATGCTATTTAATCCATCACTTGTCCCTCAGCTAAATCCAAAAATATTGTTTTCATACTTATTCCTCAACCTACCACGCCTCTTTTATTATATGTTTTCAATCTACTTCGACATCATATGTTTTTAATTTATTATTTCATATTTTCACTCTTAATTTTGAAAATAAAATAAATCAACAATTAAATTATAAATATTCAAATACTATCAATTAAAATATAATATAAGAGAAACAAGTTTTGGTTCAATGGTACATTATTATAATTCACGATCTAAATTTTAGATCCATTTTTACATAAATTTTATTATATTTAAATAATAATGTCTTTATTTTACATGAAAATGAAAATGAGTAATGTTCAATTTTCTTCTTATTATTATTAAACTAAGTATTTAAAGGAGTTATGAACTTTAATCAAGTTTTATAGTGTTTAAATCTAATCATTTACAATGTTTTTGTGAAATGGTTTAATTTTAGTCGTGTGACTTGTAATCACAAGGCTGATTATGTCATCTCCAATATTTTTTTATGCAACCAAATAATAAATTTTGACATCTTAAATGATCATGAACTTTATTTGGATCATAAACTTTTATTTGTAATTCTCAATTTTGTCATGCATAGTAATCCCATAGAAAAAATTCTCAAAGCCAAAAATACTTAATCTTCGACAAAAATAAAGTTGATCTTTTTCGAAATGATTTAAATAATAATGTGTTTCGTCTTTCTAGTAAGACCTATATAAAATAATTGCTTTAAAACCCTCTCATCTTCCATTTACAAGTTCTCTCGTATTGTTGTGTAAAAAGAGAAACAAAATAACCAACTCTTGGTATGACAAAGAGTGTAAAATTGCAAGAAGAGAAATTAAATAAGCAAATGATGAGTTCTTAAAACTTGACAAGATAAATAGGTATAAATACCTCATTAAAAGAAAAAGAAAAAAGGCATTATATAAATAATAAGCAGGAGAAGCTTTTACACCTTTCTAAGTAAAAATGTATTATATAAATAATAAGCATGAGAAGCTATTAAACACCTCCCTAATATGGAACCTAGGAAATTTTGGAGGCAAATTCTAATTCACAAAACTAAAGAGAATAATAGGATTGATTTGAAGGGATGGAATCCCTATCTTAAGAATCTTTATGAATCCCCGAATGTTGTGGAGAACATTCTACCCCTCTTTATAGAAGGTGAAGTATTCTCTTTAGAAGATATTGATTTTGGGATTAAGCGCCTCACAAATGGGAAAGCTAAGGACATTGAAGGCTACCAAACCCTTAAAATTGGAAGGCATGTCCTCATACCCCACATCCACAAGCTCTTCAATCTAGAAGTTAAGAAAGGCTTCCCTAAGCCTTGGACTCAGAGCCTTATTGTACCCATTTTTTAAAAGCCTCGATTAAAATAATCCCTCTAATTATAGAACCATTATGATTAACCATCTCTTAGCCAAGTCATATGGTATTATTTTGGGAAATTAGATCAGCATATGGCTAGAAATTCAAGGTAAAAGGGCTAAAGGCCAAGCAGGTTTTAGAAGGTATCATTCCACCATAGACCACCTCATTACTCTTAGGATCATTGTGGATGAATGTCGCAATAATAAATTCAATCTCCTTTGTTGCTTTGTGGACTTTAGGAAAGTTTTTGAGACAGTGCCTAGAAATAACTTGTGTAAAAGATTAGAAGAGATAAAGGTTTATTTTGAGTTGAGAGCCGCTACAATGAGGATGTATGAGAGTGTCATTTCCATGTTTAAGAACACTAAGGTTTGGTCGAAAGATATCAATTGTAATATAGGAGTTAAGCAAAGGCTTCCCTCTCTTCCCCACCCTTTTTGGTATATACATCGATAAGTTAGAAGATTGTTTAGTAGAGGTAGGATGCACTAGCACGACATTAGCGGGAATTGTCATCATCCTCCTTCTTTATGTTGATGATATTGTTCTTCTAACAAGGTGTCTCTTTGATCTTGACTAGCAATTAAGAATTCTTACTAGTATGGGCATGACTATTAATACCGACAAAACCCAAGTTATGATAACAAAATCCAGTAAGGCCACTTACACTAATTTTTTATATGACGATAGAAACTTGGAGGAGGTGACTTCCTACAAATATATTGGGATTGATATCCATTACAAGTTTAACAGGAACTACAACATCGAGAAAAGGAATAATGGAGAGTGGAAAGCTTATTTTGGTCTTGAAAACAATTGTAAGTCAATACAACTTGTGATGTGGGATAAAAACAAATTCTCTTGAGACTCTCATCACTCTCGTTCTCATGTATGGGTGTGAAGTATAGGGTTGTAGTATCTATAGAGAATCTTGGAGAAGGACTGAGCAAATCCAAAATCATTTTATAACTTACAATCTTAAGATTAAAAGCAAAGTGTCCTGTCATATTCTCTTCATTGAAGTGGGAGACTAGAGACTTACTAAAATTGCTTTAAAGTCCAATCAAAACCACTTGAGGCTCAAGTAAGGTTGACATAAAGATGCCATGTCTTGGCTAAAGCATTGTGGGATTGATGAAAATTTCAGTTTGCAAAATATAGATAATATTGACATATTATTACTTAAAATTTTAAAGATAAGTTGTGGTGTGTTAAAAATTTAGAGGATAAAATAAAATAAAGATATTATAAGGATGTCATTAATCCTAATGTAGAGGATGAAAAGTATATCTCTCTTTCAACTAGCATAAAGAAGAAGATCCATATAGCTAAAATAAGAATGAACTCTCATGAGCTGCATAGTGAAACATGGCATTGGACATTTCCTAATACTGTGGGTTGAAAGGATTTGTCATCTTTCTGAGACTACGAGTGTTGAGGATGAAAAGCACTTTCTCCTAAATTACCTTGCGTACACCCACATAAGATCTCAATTTCAAATGTTTTTGTTACAAGACAGACCTGCCTAACCTTCTAGCTTATCAAAGTTATGGTAATTTAGGAATGCCCATCTCCAAGTTTTTTTAGCATGGAAATAATATTATAAAGCAAACCAAGTTGTAGGCTTACTTTTCTTCCTTTAATAAACCAAAAATGGTCTTAGTGGACGTTAACTATCAAGATCATCATCATCATCATTATGAATTTTAACCTTGCATTAATGTTGTATTTTTTTAATTATAAGATAAAATTGTTATATATATATAACACTTAAAACTACTTATGATTGGTTAAGACAACATTTTTCTTAGATACAAGTTAACAACCTAAGATTAAAGGCATTTTAAGAGAATGCAAGTATTCTCTTTACGAGCTACCAACAATTTATTTCAGGTAACATGGTTTTCCTTAAATAATAGTGATGAGACAACTTTTATATATATATATATATATAAATATAATGTTATTTGAAAGAGATTTATATATTTACATGTATGTATATACAAATTAATTGAATATATAGTAAATTTATTAGTTTTACTTAAAGGAAGTTAAACATGAAAATTAATATCAGAATAAACTTTCTCAAGTTTGGCCTTTTATTAAACTATGGTTTTTTTTCTTTTTTGAAGGATACATTCTACCTTTATTCTCTAGGTTAGAAAATTCAAGATGAAAATTAAGAAGATTATCTACACGAATAAATAGCAAGGAGCAACATGGTGGTTAGTTTCTTCTTTTTATAAAGTGATAGTAATATAGGTGTTGGATTGATAGATAGGTGCTTTTTATAGAGTGATAGCAGGATAGAGTTGGATTGTAGATAGGTGTTGGAGTAGTAGTATAGGAAAATAAGTTATGGTGTTTTAGGTTTATGTATTTAATATGTTAGTATATTTTAGAAGTCAAATCGATGTGAAGAGGGAGTTTCTTTTTCCATAAATAAGGGGATCTCATACACCATTTCAGTGTCTCGCTTTGCCATGACCTTAAAATTAAATTACTACTATTATTATTATTGTCTCTAAGTTTGTGTTGATGTTTATTGAAATATTGTGAAATAGATTTGAGGTATTTACCAAATTTATCTAAAACATCATTGTTAGTGTTCTATTAAAACTAAAGGGTAGCATCTTTTTTAGGGTAATTTCCTTGATTGAAGCATATCCTCTATTCATATAGATTAAATGGTGTGTTTCTTTGAGTCTGTCAATTACACAGTTGAATCCACTACTTACCATTTTTATTTGAGGTTGATTTTAGATTTGTTTTCTAATTTTCCTCTCTTACGGAAGGTGACCTACATACTTCTTTATTTGTTTTTTCCTCATGGATTATGGTTGAATGTGCATATAATTTCTTCTCCCTTCATCTCATTACGGAAGCATCACACATAGAATACATGCTTACAACGTTGTGCATGCCTTTGTTTACTATGAACCAAAATAAAGGGCGATATTAAAAGCAAAACATGGAAGATCTAGAATAATGTGTTAGTGGATGGACCATAACCCAATAGAGTGAGTAATCAAGTGGCATTCTTGCATTCTAGTTGGTGAGTGAGTCTAATGTCTCAAGGAACCCATCCACGGACTAGAAGAGCTACCCATATGAAAGGTGAAAATTCAAAGTCTATGGGATAAAAGAAAAAGGAATTACTTCAATGAACTAGGCATATCAAATCAATAAATAATACCAATAGTTAGCAATCATCCCCTGCTAAGCTTGAAAAGGGTTATTGTTTCCCCATCCATCGAATACTAAGAATATGATAAAATTAAGCACATTTAATCTAAAAGACATGATGATATCTTTGTTAGGGCTATGAATGCTCGTTGGTAACAAAGCAAGATGTATGATGTCATAGTTATGCCATCAGGGCTATGGATGCTCATGGGTACTGGAGAAAAACCTAAGGAATAATATATCTACGCCTAGTGAAAAATTTTATATCCCAAATATATTAAGCTATATGATCAAGAATTAGGCTTGGATCATCGATGCATATTTAAGGAAATAAATCTCACCGTCACCGCCATCCTAACATGTAAGGTGATTTCTACTAATTAGCATCTAGGAATTGCCACCAAATCCATCATGATGTAGGATTCTCAAGTACTTGCAACACATTTAGCTTGGGATGACCTTGAAGATCAAAATGGCATAGTTTTCACTTGATTCTCATAACTCAGAAATGATTAGCATATGTTCATCACTTCCCCAGTGTGTTTCCTTTTTATGAGGCCTCGACAACCCCCCAAGTCCATTGATTTCTGGGGGGGAGGGGGAATTTTAAAATATTTAAAATCAAGCCTTGTCAATTTGCTCTATTTTCTTGGACCTTATTCCTTTTTAGCTTGATGAATGATTGTATTCTCCTTACTAGATTAATTCTTACTAGATGCTTGTATGATTAGTTATATTCATAGTGCAATAAATGATAATTTGTGGCGGTCACATTATCGAATCAATTTGCAAAGAAAATTGGATTTTTTCAATTCGTTGCATGACATGTATCATAGACTTCATTCTTATGCCTTTTGGATTTCATAGCCTTAAAATATGTGAAAGTGTTTTATAGATTTGTCTAGGCACATTGAAACATGTGTGCACCATTGGTTTCCTTATAATTGTATTTCAAGAAAAATCGTCATTCTCGGCAAGGGTTGGGTATCACGTGCCCTGAATGTTTTTTTTTCTACAAGAATGGGTAGGTCTATATTGATAAAAGAATGAAGTAATTTAGTAAAACAATTTACAAAATTTCCAAAAATAACAGCACATGATCTTGAGCATTGTTCTACTCTGTTATAATTATTAAAAAACTTGTTTCTTCTGAGTGAAAACTAACATCTACTAAATAGTTCTAAACTTTGATGCATTGGTATAGCAGAAATACAAAAAAACACTTCATATCAAACTAGTATGAACCATTGTGGAAGCCCATATTCAGAACCTGTTGAGCAACGTTGTTTCCAGCCTATCCTATGGAGCTATCAATGTCCACAATGGCGTGAGGGGGTTCCGGGATAGGATCATCCTCAATGCATTTGATTCCTTCATTATGAGTAACCCTAGAGTGGCCCATTATCAACAGCTCCTGATGTCGATCCATAGTGACCATCATCGTTTCTACCCGGTTTCATACACTCGAGTGTGCTCTTCAACTTCCATTAAGCTAGTGTCCAATCCTGAGGTGTGCAAGGTGATTTGTCTAATAGCATCTAGAATTCCAAACAACTGGGAATTCATCCATGATAAATTACTCTTTAGCTCCCTTATATCATCTCTTACATACCTTATGCCAATTGTTAACTCAACAATCTTAGCTTCCATTTCTTCCACCTTCATAGTAGGGGCTAATAAAAGTCTTCCTTACCAACATTCAATTCTCGACATCTTGACAAAATAGACCAGGATATCCTCTTTATCCAACCAAACGCAAACTCTCAATGCAACCCTGCTAATTTCCAATGATCCATGGATGGTTTGGACTAAAATCAACTCTCCCCAAGAGCAAGGGAAAGTAGCGTCTACTACCAGCATCGAAGTAACCATTACCGTGTTGTTCCCCTCTGTAGATTTCCCAAATTCAAACACAATATGTCTGTAAGCATATGTCCCAAATGCACCGTCAAAAGGAGGGAGAAGGGACATATTACCTCCTTGATTTCATTCTTGACTCATGGTTGAGCTTCTAGTGAAGTCTCCCATGTGTGAAGGCATGTGAAACCTTACGGCCTTTCCTTGGGACATGAACATGCAGTGATAACCATTTATGTTAGTGGGTTTCATTAATTGCAATTGGGTTTCATTAATTGCAATTGAAAATTGTTCTATGGATCCAGTGGACTTGATAACATTGAAAATTTAGCTCTTAGGGGAACCAACATGATGTTTGTTGGCCCCCATTTTGCACTAGTTTTCCTTTTTCCAATGATGGTGTTGAATTTGTTAGTGTATCAGCCTTCTTATCATTATTGCGTCGTATATGCATCAAGTTGGAGTCTGATATATGTTGGAGAAGATCCATTATACACTTATGCAACCTCCTAGCTATCATGTCCTCTAGAGTCCGATATATGTTGGAGAAGATCCATTATACACTTATGCAACCTCCTAGCTATCATGTCCTCTAGTTCCACTTGTTTTTGAACTTGAGAAATAACCAAAAGGGAATCTCCCATAATGACAACTTTTTAAATCCCAAGAGACACAATACGATCTAGTCCTAGGTAGAGAGCACGTTATTCTACTTGATTGTTGGTTTCTTTTCACAAGCCCCATTCGTAGGTTAACACTATATTTTTTCTAAGGATCAAGAATGATCCCCCCGCACTTGCCTCCCCAATCACGTGCCCCAAATGTTAGTGGATTGTTTTTCATGTATTAAACCTCTCAATTGTTAAGGAATCATGTAATTTTTAGTTATCATATTAAAAGAATATAAAATGCATATATTAGATGAGTTGAAATTTAGTTTGTGCATAGTATCATTCTGAATGATGCCAAAGTCTCCACGAGTATGAAAATGCACAAATAAGATACCCCTATTAGTAAGAAAGTCGAAACATCACAGGTTATAAAAGATTCAAAGATGTGATAGAAAGATAAGAAATTTTTGAAAGATGAAATAGAAAGATGAGAACTTTTGGAAGATGCGATGGAAAGATAACAACTTTTTGAATGATGCAATAGAAAGATGAGAACTTTTGGAAAAATGCAATGGAAAGCTGTGAACTTTTGTAAACATTTTATTTCATCTTTTTGTAATTTGTGAAGTGCATCTTTTAGTATTTTCAACAAAACTTTTGATCATGACCTATGTTTTGGGTGTGTATTTTTATCATATATCTTATATTTGTAAAAGAAAAATATGGGAACATTATCAATGGCCCAAAAGGTCAAGTTGAATCTTAGGAATGGCCATTAAACCTGATAACGCGACATTTCATCAATTTGAAAATTCACTATCAAATTGACGAAGTTCATAACTCATGAAGGGAGATCAAAATCAAGGAAGTAAACTTAGAAACCTTATTAAGTTATCAATTGACTTCTAGCAACTTATTTATCTTAGGGTGATGAAATTCAAGTTTTTGGCATTGAAAAGGAGATTATACATTTTAATCTGAAGACATTATGTATGAAAGAGAAAATAAGGAGAACAAAAATGCTAGACATCATGACAAGGAGGACCCACACATATACAACAATGGAGTCGAATCGTTAGAAAGCTCATCATTAGCACATAAGGATTCAAGTGACTTTTATTAGATAATGCATACTTTTATATGTAATAATTGTTATTTCAAATACATTACTCAATAATTTCAAAAATGTAAAGGGAAAAGAACAAATATGTAAAGGGTGAAGGGCCTAGGAAGGGTATCCAAGAGTTAGAATGAGATGTTGGAAGGCTAACAACTATGTATGGATTTTATAAACAAGCTCTTGCTATGCTAAGGAAAGGGATTTTTGCTTGTGAACTTTTGTATATTTTTATATGGTACTTTAATGAGAAGAAGCCATTGCTATCATTGGAGACAAACCTCAACTCTGAGGTTGTAATGTGTAGAACTCCTTCCATTACTTTGATGAGTTTTTGGAAGTGTGTAAGAATATTCTTTTACAGTGTGGAATTTTCTCATCTATAAGCAATGTATCTCACTCATGTTTGTCTTCAAATCGTTTTTCTATAGCCATAAGCATAAGATTGTGATCAATTGTTTATTTCAAACTTTTTTTGTTGTGCATCTAGTTGCTTATATTTATGCTCTTATTAATGCAGTAAATTTCTTGTTGAGCGTAAAAGCAGTGATATATTTGGTATTATGTTTATCTTTTTTATTCTGTTAGGTTATCCCAGGAATCATTCTACATTTTCATATTATATTAGATGCATTTCATCTATTCATGTGCAGGATAAGACATGCCTACATGAAATGATCAATGCAATAAGCATGAAAATAATCCTTATGTCTGAGTTGTGTGCCATGACAAATAATTAATACATGTTGCAGCGAAGGAAGCAATAGTATCTGTTGCAACCCTAGTTGTCGAAGCAATCAGTTTTTGTGTAATAAATGGAGTTTTATTACCAAAATCTTGAAGAAGAATTTGATGTAATACTAACACCAAACATCATGAAATATCAACTACATTCTACTCTCCCGAGTAACTAAATGTGAATCCATGGTGACACCAAGTAACTTCAACAACATGAGTTTCCTATTTACCTTAATTTATTGGGATCTCACCATGTGACTACATGCATGGTACCCAATTCATTTAAAAAATATAATTTGTTTTCATTAATTTTTTTATATCTAGGTGCATAGTGCGATTGGTGATAATGAAGCACCATAGTTATTGAGTACTCATCCAAAAGAGAGTTTTCCCTAAAAACATCTAAGCTTGTTCAGCATATTCATAGCATCAAATAAATCTTTTTCAAAAAAATAGCATCGAATCATCTCAAGAGTTTTATAGGAATTGAGAAGTGATTAGTGATTATATGAACTATTCAATGTTGGTTGTGATTATTGCATAAATTTAAGATTTAGTTGTTGATGAAGACCAAGGGTTATGCCTCCACCATATTTCACGGTCCTAAGCGGCTTATAGGTGTATATCATTCAATGGTCTAATTTGTGTTACATAATCAAGAGGGAGTTGAAGCATTATCCAAGCATAGGAGAATGAATAGAAAACAAAAGCTAACATCAAAATGAAAAAGCAATGAAAAAGCAAGTGCATATATGAATATATTGAAGATTATGATGAAGGAACTATAATTATCTATGTAAGTTTTAAACTTGTGAATTGAAACAATGCGTACATTTTTTGAAGCAAAACAGAGATTAAACAATGGCGCGCACGCACACACACACACACACACAACTTAGATCCGCACCTCTATCTTTCTCATTGTGTTTCATAACCATTCACAATATAAAGAATATAACACATACCGAGCAATCTCTTCACCATCATCACCACATCCAATGCCAAGGAAATCACCTCTCCATGTAACATCTTCAATGAGGATTGAATGTGATTAAGGTTATATTTAATGTTTCTAATGTTGAAGGTTTCTTAAAGTATGAAAAAGTAAAGTCCAATGTCAGGTAGTTCATGTGTAATTATTATGTTTATTTAATTTGTTTTAATGCGGGTAATTAAGATAGACATGTGTATGATTGATAATTATGCATCCAATGCACAATGCCAAATTAAGGTCATTGTAACTAAGTTGTGTGTAGAATTGAATTTCCAGCAAAGCTTGTACATGTTAATTCAGTAGCAAATACCGATGGTGATTCAGTAGTAAAAACCCCCAGTTAATGAGGATAAGGAATTATGGAGAAAGAATGATAGTTCAAAACGATGTCTTCTCCAAAGATTAACTTAAGAGATTTTTTTATGATTGAAAATATATTCATGCCCGTTGATATTAATAGGAAAATCTTAGTAATAACATGTAGGTATTGGTCTACTTAGCAAAAAAAAAAAATAGTGACTCGGGACACCACATACACAGACATCAAGTCATAAATATTGAATTTATATCACGTTTATTATTCATAAATAATGTTATTGGTTATCAAACTATATTTCAAAACAATAATGCACATAAAAAAATAGAGATGTCCAGCAAAACAAGGTTAGAAATGTGTTTGCATTGAGAGAAGCAAAGTGCTCTTAATTCCCAGGGTGGATTCCGTGCGTCACATCATGTAATGTGTCTAAAATAAAAAGGAAAATTGAGATCTAATATTTTATGTCAAATTAAATAAATAAATAAAATAACATAGATCCATCTTAAGATGAAATATTTTTAACAACCATAGGTTTGAAGTTAGTTTTTTTATCCCTCTTGATTGTTAATAAATTTGAACTTAAATACTAGCTTAGATTCTACCCAATGAAATTCACTAGTCACTCCCTCCTAGATAGAGTGTTCACTTCCCTTCCTAAATATCTATCATGGCCAATCTATCTTGCAAAAAAAAAATGTCTTTCATAATGAGCCCATAAATACGTGTGCCTTTGGGGGTGAAAACAAGAATACTCTTGAATGAAACCATCCAAAGCAATGGTAAGGGACCATATCAATTATAAAACTAGAAACCTCAAGATAAATTATATTTAAGAATCTTTCTTAACCTCCCCCAAATCCCCTCTAGTGCAATCTACATTGAACCCTTTGAGAACTAAGAGATGGAAGCTTCATCTCGATAATGAATATTTTTATTATTGGTTATCTCGAAAATGTTGTCATGTTCTATTTGATCGAGCTTCGAAAGGAAATTCAAGGTAGAAGTGCAGGGGTTCCTTTGTTCATCCTAAAGGAAAGAAGGAATTGTCATTTTCCTTAGGGATCATATATGCAACCAAAATGAATCAAAATCCCTAGAAGTCTACCAAGGACTCAAGCTCCTCAAGGAAAGAACCAACTCCTAAGTTATCATAATTAGTAACTCCAACATAATTTTTTAATCTCTCACTAATAGAGCTTTCATCTCCTCAATTATTATCTCCAAAATTTTCCAAAGATCCTCATCCCGATTATAGCACTTCAAGAGAACCACTTTGTTTCAGGTGAAATGGTACCTAAATACTAAGGAAAATGTCATGGAAACCTTAGGTACCTTGATGGAAGAAGAGATTAATATTCATACAAATGAGGGATACCCAAAAAAATCTCACCCTTTCCATGATTAAAAGGTTAAGAAGAAATCACTTCAAAGGTGGAAAAGTGACATCATTGTTGAAGAAATTTATGAAAGGGAAAAGGGGTTTATATCTCCTTCCCCTCACCTCACTCATAATTCACACTGTCACATACCAAGCTCTAAAACCCAACACTCACATATGTATTAGGGTTGTTGCATTGGTATCCTTTATTCTCGTGTATTTGCCCTCAAATATTGGTGAACTTTGTACTCCTCCCTTTCCGACTCAACCTCTAGGTCTCCTATACCTTCATCTCTTGACTGCTTGACCTCTCAAATTTGGATATAGTTTGGATTCATGGACTCGATAAGATGAAAAAAAAATTGTGGTGCCTTTTCCAAGCAATTCAAATCATTGAAATGTTGCCTCAACTATTATACTAAGGATATCATGGATACCCAAGGTGACTTGACTTACATAGCCCTCTAGTATGCTTGTACAAAGGCCCAATTGAAATATCAATTGGAAAAAATGGATATGAATGAGACTCATGCAGTGTAGCAAAGGAGGGGATACTACAAACTATATAAAAAGATTAAGACCAACACCTTTGTAGCTAGTCTCAAAACAATAATATGGAGTTTGAGGCATCTCTTTCATCCTTCTTGAACATATTGTTAAATATCTCTAGCTTTGTGAATTTCCCCTCTAAACGTATAATCCCATCTATACCTCCCCGTGATCAACATGAAAATGAACCTATTAAAAAACATGGTATTAAAACCCAGATGGAGTCTTTGGCCAATGCATCTATGAGGGTTTAAATTTGAAAGGAAGCAATGGTGCAGAATATGCTTACTACACTAATTAATGAGAGAAGAATGTGCAAACAATGTAAACAAATAGTTGCAAAAAACAAATAACACGGGGACATATAACCATTACACAATGATTTATTGGGGGAAACCCTTTCAGCGAAAAAAAAAAACCCACACTCCAAAGTAAGTTCAATGCATTATTTAGCAACTAAAAAAGGTTATAATGCACTTTCTAAATCTTTGTTCTCTTAAGGGAGCGATAAGTAGCGGCATTCAAATTCTAGAGAAATTTCAACAGCATAACAATAAATTTAATAACCTCTTTCTCAATACCTTCAACCCAATGACTTAATATATAGGCATAATGAAACATAAACCATTTATAGTTTCTATTTCCACATCCTGGAAACCACCAATAGTTTTTGGTTTTCACTAAAAACATTATGTCGTGCATGTTGTTTGGTTTTTACTAAAAACATTACTCCATGTGTGCTTTTTGGCTTTTATTAAAAGTATTAATTCATGCATGTTTTTGGATTTTACTAAAAGCATTACTTCATGCATGAGATAACTACCACACTATGGGTTGGAAACCTCCAGTGGTTATGGAATCTTCTAAAATTATTAACCACAAGGTGTATGACAAGCATTTTCTAACATTCTCCCACTTGGAATATGCCTTGTATCTTGAGCGTAAAAGACAATCTATCAACTTGTGAACTAACTATTAGGTCTTGTGAGGCCCATAGACTCACAACACCACCTGAACTAATCTATGATTAGCACTTCATTAATGCATCTACAACATTATGTAAAGTGTCAACTTTCTCCAATATCACCTTCCATACTCTACCATGCCTCGAACAAAATGGTACTACATATAAATATGCTTTGTCATCACATGAAAGGTTAGGTACTTTGCTAAACAAATGACACTCTAACTATCACACCGAATTTTAATAGCTATTTGAATTGTCCCACATATGAAAACACATTCATAAGCTAAATGGCCTCCTTACAAGCATGAGTAGCAACCATGTACTCAACCTCTGCAATGGACAAAGTGACCGTAGCTTGTCACTTCCTCACCCGACTCACTAATACATCAAATAAGTGAAACACATATCCACTAGTAGATCTCCTACTATCAACATTTCTAATGCTTAAAATCTACATAACCTTGTATATCCACTAGGCATTGGTCCCCTCAAATATAATCGTGCTAATAAATGGAATACTTGCCCCTTAAGTACCCGAGGACCCTATTCATTGTAGACCTATGTTCATGTTCAATATTAGCCATGAAACAACTCAATACTCCCACTACTTGGGAAATGTCTGGTCTGCTACAAACCATAGTATAAATCAAACTACCAATTGCACTAGCATAAGGAACATGATCCACATCCTCCATCTCAGTCGGAGTTGTAGGTCATTGCACAACTAAAAGCACAGTTTCCAAATAAATAGGAACATTCAATGGTTTGCAATCTTCCATGCAAAAACATTGCAACATAGGGTTTATATGCTTACTTTGGCCCAACCAATTTGTATTTGCATTATGTCTTCTAATCTTTATTCCTAAGATATAATTTAAAATCCAAAAGTACTTCATGCCAAACCATGTAAAAATCAAGCCTTTGAAACACTAATCGCATCCTTACTATTACTAAAAAATAACATATCATCTACATACAAAGTAATAACAAGGAAATGGACACTATCATACTTGTAATACACAAAGTTATCTGATTTGGATCTCAAAAATATCAATCCCTACACAAAAGAATAAAATGTTTGGTACCATATCCTAGGTGATTGTTTGATACCATACAAAGTTTTTCTTAATTTGCAAACCAATTACTCTTTCCCTTTTCAATGTAGTGCTCTAGTTGTGTCATATAGATATCCTTCTCCAAGTCACCAAGAAAGAATCTTATTCACATCCATATGTCCTATTTCTAAATCAAAATTTGTTGCTATAAATAATAGAAACCTAATAGCTATCAACTTAAAAACTGGGGAAAAAATATGACCAAAATTTGTACCTCAACCTGGGAATATCCTTTCGCAAGCATTCTTTCCTTGTACTTTTCAACATTGCCATCTAATTTTTTTTTTGAACACCCATTTGCATCCTATGGGTTTTCATCCAACAGGAAATAGTACCAAGTCCCATGCATCATTCTTCCTACATGCAACCATCTCCTCATCCATGGCCAATCTCAAGGACTCATTATTTTCCATATCCATTGCCTCTTTTAGAGATCTAGGCTCATCGGTGCTAGTAGATAAAGAAAATATACATATGAAAGCAAACATACTATAATTATACTAGTCAAGTTTCCTTCTTTTCCAATTAGATATCCTCAAAGACTAAGGTAGAGTTTCTACTTCCTCTTTTGAACTCTCTAATCTCTCCTCCTAATCAGGTCCATCATGAACTTATGGTTCAACTTTATCGATCTTGAGTAGTAGTTGAAAAACTAAGTTATTTTCATCCTCTTACAGTTGCACAATTGTGGGAGAAGACTTAAATTATCTGGAAATAACATTTTTTATGCAATTTTTTTGGCCATGTGATCCTAAAGCGTGTATCCTTTCACACCAATGCCATAACATATAAAAATGCATTTCATTACCTTGTTATCTAGCTTCAACTACTTCTCCCTAGGCCCATGAACATATGCCTCCCAACCAAAAACACAAAGATGCTAATTTAAGGGAATTTTTCCCATCCATACCTATACAATGGTATTACCCATGAGAATTGATGTAGGAGTAGAAACCACTTTTGCCCAAAATCATGCTCTAATCCAACTCCACTAAGCATGTGCCTAGCACTCTCCAACAATTTTTTGTTCATGCATTATGCAACTTCATTTTGTTTAGGGTATGGAGTTGTCGTGTGTCTTTATATAGTGTTCTCCTTAGAGAAAAACTCACTACCATTATAACTCCTCAACGTTGCAATATTATCGACACCTATATAATTTTCCAAGAGAGACTTAAACTCCTTAAACTATGAATTAAAGACCTTGAATTTACATCTGAGAAAATGTAACTGTGTCCTTCTAGAATAAACATCAATAAATTATACATAATACAAAGATTTATAAATCAAAGAAACTTTAACAAGACCAAATACATCAAAATGAATAATCAAGTCCAACAACCTAGAAGATTTGTGAGAACTAGAGTAAAACTAAACTCGATTCTATATATGTAATGCTCACAAAGTTCAAATTTAAGTGTACAATTAGTCAACCCCTCAACAAGATTTTTGTTTTTCAAGGATCATAGGCTCTTCTCACCTATATGGCCAAATCTCTTGTGCCATTGCATTATATTATCTATAGGTAACTTTCTCTCTAAAGAAAGAGCTCATTTAGGTACCTAGAAATCACAATCAATAGAAGTAGATACAACATTCCTCTTTGTTCTTGATTCTAATTGCAAAGATGTAGATCTTGCATACATCTTCATTACATGAATTGAAGAACTATTGCACTTAAAAATGCATATATTAAGATGAAATTGAGTGACTACATGAACACCCTTAGTGAAAATCATAGCTCCTCACACCATATTACACCCTTAGTTAGAGAAAAAAACTTGCACACCTACGCCATTAAGCTTGTTTACTGAGAGTAAGTTCCATGCCAAACCTGGAATGTGCAAAAATCCATTAATTCCCTTCACTCTATCATCAAGGAGTTTGATCAAGATTCTACCATATCCAACTATGCTAAGATGAGAATCATCATTGTGGTAGACCTTCCCACCATCATATTCCTCATACACTAAAAACCACTCTCGATGGGAAATCATGTAGAAGGAAGCTTCGAATTCTATCAACCACACACTTTGACATGATTGGGTTGCCAACGCTACCACAAAATCATCTCCACCATCCTCCTTAGAATAATTTTCATACTCATTATTAGAATCATTATTTTTCTCCTTATCCTCCTATTTCTCTTCCTAATCTCTTTTGAAACACTCGAGCTTTCCATAATTCCAAAGTCTTGCCTTGGACTTTCTAAGAGACTTAGATTTCCAATGGGATTTGGATCTACCCTTGTTGCTCTTCTTTCCTATATATTTCAATCTTCCATGAAGCCAAGGCCTCCTTGGTGGTTTCCAAAGTCTTCCATATCATCTCCTGTAGGAGTAAAGTAGCCATGACCCCATCAAGCACCAATTTCTTTGCAGTTCCTTTAATGACCATTACCAAGTTGTCCCAATAATATTGTAAAGAACACAAAAGGGTCATGCAATTATCCTCCTCATTCATATTGATTTTAACTAAGTTCAATTGGGATATAATGGTATTAAACACATTCAAATGCTTAGATATAGAATCACCATCACCCATTCTCAAGGCATACAACTCTTTTTGCAGAAAAAAAAAGTTTATTAATTAAGGATTTAGCTTGGTACAAGTCTCCCAACTTCTTTTAGAGACTTATCATAGTGGGTTCTTCAAAAATATTTAATAACACTGAACCAACAAAACAAACCCTTGTAAGGCTTATCTCCTTTCTCTCCAACACTACCTAGTTTTCCTCTTTCATAGCAAAACATTTAGTCTTGAATACTACAACCCATAAAGAGTCTTGATCTATGAGAAAATCATCCATCTTGAGCTTCCACATCTCAAAGTTAGCACCATTAAACTTTTCCATTTCTAGCCTTGATGTGCTCACAATTTTCCTGCAACAAGATTTATTTTTGCACAAGCTCCCACTCAAACCAAGATTAGATTAAAAAAAATTGTCCTTAACACCTAAGGTCTGAGGTCATCAAGTTTTAATACCAATGAAGGGAAGCAAAAATGTGAAATATTCTTCCTACATTAATCAATGAGAGAAAAATGTGTAGAAAATGTAAAAAAATAGTTGCATAAAACAAATTACACAGAGACATGCAACCATTACATAGTGATTTCTTGGGGAAAACCTTTTCGAGAAAAAACTCCAAACTCCAAGGCAAGCTCTATGTACTATTTAGCAATTAGCAAAGGTTACAATACAATTTCATAACATGTGCTCTTAACAGAAGTGGTCAACGATATTTAGGTTTTAGATCATTTTGGCACCATAATGGTACTTTCAATAACCTCTCTGTCACTACCTCCAACCCAAGCACTCAATATATAGGCATAATGAAACCATGAACTAGTTATGGTTTCAAATTCCACATGTTGAAAACCACCAACAATTTTTTCCTTTTCTAAAAACATGCATGATTTTTTTACTTTTACTAAAAACATTACTTCATACATGGGATAACTACCACAACACGAGTTGGAAACCTCCGGGAGTTTTGACATCTTCCAAAATTGTTAACCGCGAAGCATATGGCACAACTTTCCTAACAAAATTCTCTATAATTAAATTATATTTTGCCACTATATTTTTATATTATGACAACTGTTCTTTTTTTTTTTTTTTTTTTTTTTTTTTCGCGGAGAATACCAAGAGGCCCACTCGAAGGGGCCGCATCCTGTGGCACCACTAACCCCTAAGAATCATCTACCTTGGCGGAGGAGCCAAACCCCAACGAGCTCGGGAATTGAACCCCTGACCTCTGGCTTTGCTTAGATACTTATAGATTACAGGGTTTATAATGTTAAGATTAGAAAAAACTATTTTTAAATAAAATTTATTAAAAACATTTATCCAAATTAAATAGAGATTTTTTAAAACACATATAATCATTAAATAATTTTTAATTTAAAATAAATCTATACTATACATAATAAATAGGTTTTTTTTTTTAATTCCATATTGTTTCATATATAGTATCAAATTCATTGAGTGAACTAGTATGCAAGAAAGAGATTATAACCACACTACATGCTTTACAACCCAGTATTGGGGAGATGTTGTAACGCGTAACATTATGTAACATGTCGCTCTTTTAAAAAATAAAAATGAAAATGCAAAGGATGTCGGCTTAAACAAACAAACAAATAAAAAACTTTGATTTCATTTTAAAGGTATATATATTAAGCATGGAGAGGGATCAAACATATTAAGGTGTAAATATTTTCTTAATGTGTAAAAATTCAAGATTAAAAAAATACACCTCAAGAAATGGGATCGAATATCTTAAGGTGTAATTTTTTTTAATTTGTATCCCTCTCAATATTTGATAAATCTAGATTTAAGATGAATCTATGCTGGTTTTAATTCAATAAAAACATTATAATTAATTTGAACAGATTAATTTTTTTTTTTAACCAATCATTTTAATTTAAAAAAAAAAAAAAAATAATAATTATTAATTATCAAAATCAAAATTATTAAAAACATTCACTTAATTCCAATTTCCAAGCACTTCTTCATATATATTTCTCAATCAATTAAACTTTATAACTTACCTACCCAATAACTTACTTAACTTAGAACTTTATAACTTGCAAATCAAGCTTTGCTTTACTTCTCATTAAATAGAACCCATCATCAGTTTACTTTATAACCAACCCATCATTGAACCTATATGATGAATCAAGTGTTTTTAACGTAAAGCTCATTTTTTCTATCATATTAGATTTGATCCTCTCGTGCAAACTAATTCATTCTTATCAATTACACTCTTCGCATGAAAACATATGCGAGTAATGTTACATGATTCCTTAACACTAAAAGTTAATTGTAAGAAATTTATAGGGTGAAGCCAAAGATATATCAATAGTTGGTAAATGATTATTTGTTTTAGATTTAGGGAATTGATTATTGGTTGGCATATCTAGGAAAGACTTAGTTTTAAATCTAGATACTTGTTTCTATCAACCTTAGGCTGGTGAAACAAGTTACAAGTCACACTTAACCAGAAACTCTGGCCTCAATATAGGGTTGAGACATTTCCAAATGGCCCAACTTACCCTTTTAAACAATGTTTTATTGGGGATTTGAATACAAGTGATGATGAAAGTGTAAAACATACCACTTGACCATTCAAGCTATTGCCTCTCAACTATAAATAATTTAAAATATTTTTTTTTAAATAAGAGTTTTATGGTCATAAAAACATTGCCAAAACACACTCATTGTATAAATGACTTTTTATCATTAAATATAATATAATTTTCAAGGAAGGGACTTGGAATTTAGGAGCCAATGGGTTCTATAAGAACTATTAACATTTAGATTTTGAACAAAAGGAATAGATTCCAGCAATTTGGTTTCATCTTCTTTTGCCACTATAATATATCCTCTTCCTCTCATTTCACTTATTAGATGGGACATTATAACCTTAGCACAGATAGAGCATTCTCCCAGCTAAATTAAAGGTAAGTATGAAATATTAAGTATGGAATCAACATATTAACCTTAAAAATGGTTAATATTAGAATGATTGTGAAGTGTCACAATAAAGCTACTTGTCAAAAAAATCACTTGTCTCCAAAACCTTAATAAGCACTCATCTCACCTTGGCTTAAGATCATATCTCCTCCTAGGTATTATAGGGTATTGGGTTCACTATGATCAAGAAACCACAAGTTATTGGTTGACAATTCATCTATGCCTACTTCATTTGCTAATGAGATGTGATCACTACATGGATTACTATATGATGTTAATGATGTATTTATATGGATTATAGAGGTATCACACACTTGTGATTTGGTCCATGGTTGTTACATATTAGTGGAAATAATAACATGTTGTATGTAAGTCCATTACCATTACGTGTTTAGGTATGTGTTGCATATTGTTTATGGCCTTGTTCATTTGATTATAGGTTGTCTATAGGAAACATATTCAATGATGAATGCAATGGTGTAGTTGACATGGTTAATATGACGCATATTTATTATTGTTTTGAGTTAGGTTAAGGTACCTACAACCAAAACAAGTATGGTGAGTGCCAACATTGTAAGTGCATAAACCAATATGAATGCATGGCATTGAAAACAAAATTGATTTCAAGCATGTCTTATGCTTGGCTTTGTAATTACACCCATGACTAAGTTGCAAAAAAATCAAATAAAAATTAAGGTTGAAATTAGGTCTTGACCATACCAAAGCCTTGGCATATATGTGTACAAGGTTGAATATATGCAAGATAAACCATTCAAAACATAGGCACATTGGAAACAAAAACTGTAATATTTATTATTGCCCACCCAATTGAGTGTATTGGGATTTGACATAATAGATGCTTGGTGTGCAGCAACCATATCCGGTTGGACTCTTAATAGTCGTATCCAACTTTCATATTGAATGATAAATAAGAATAATATATGAGATGATGATGATAAAATTACAATAAGATCGCCTTTATAGGGCTTAAGCAAGCATAGTGAAGGGTTACGCCCTTTCACTAGTAACCTAATAATCTATTAATTTATAAATAATAATATCAATTAAATATTCATAGCATTGCCTTCCCCTTAGGAAAGCTTTGTTCTCAAAGCTTGAGTATTTTCCTAATGTCGTCCTTCATTCAGATTCGGTGTCGGTATTATGATTGTTCCTACATTTATGGCCTGGGGTCCAGTTATCACTGCATCGACGACATATGTTTTTCTTCTTTTTTCTATTATCAGAGTAACTGTTAGATGACTTTGATCTATTTTCCATTTCATAGGCATATGATTGAGGTTTGTGGCATTGATGGCCGGGTGACCAAGTATCTACACAGTACCTACATTGTGTCTCTTTTTCTTGTCGATAATGGTTATCACCTCTTGTTTTTATTCCTTCCAATTTGCGTTCTGCGGATTTTGCTTTATGTCTTGCTACTTCTTTGTTAGGTATGTCATGTAACTTTAACTCTTTTTGGAGGTATGGTTTAAGGCCTCCTAAATAGGTTTCGAGTCTTTGCTTGTGAGACAACCCAAATACTCATGTCAATAAGGATTCCCACTGATGTGTGAATTCCTACATGCTTCCAACCTGTTGTAATCTGGTAAGTTTACTAAAAAATTCATCTTCTTTGATTCCTTGAAACCTATTAAAAAAATCATTTTTGAACAAGTTCCAGGTGTAGGCAAAATTGTCTCTCTTCCACCATAAGTACCAATTATAGGCGCACCCTTCCATATGCATTGACGCATATTTCACCTTCTCCTTGTCAGATTGAATATTGTAAATGTCGAAGTATTCTTCCGCTTTGTTTAGCCAAGCAACACATTGGTTTTCACTTCCATTGTATTTCGACAACTCTATTTTTGCCTTAGGTGGGTACACTATGTAGGGGTGATATTGATTTCCTTTTGCTTTATGGTTTGATGGTGGATCGGAACTACTAGACGATGTAAGTGACATATTTGAACTGCTTCGTTGTTGGCGGTGATTTTTAGCTTTTTTTTTCTTTACTATCTTACTGATAGCTTCTATTTTGATGTTTAATTGTGCCTCCATATCTGGCAGTACTTTTGTTTCTATCTCTTGCTTAAGCATCGCATTGTTAATCTTTATTTCTTTTTGCAATTCTTCTTGATTCTTGGCAAGTGCTTCCTATGTGAAAATATGAAATGAGGCATCTAGCATGTCTGGACTGCTGACTTGGTATGTCTTAGGCATTAGCCTTTGTAACACCTCCATTAATGTATTATGGTTCTGCGTCATGGTGCACAAGTTCTGGGTTATGGTGTTTATGTTTTGAGTCATAGTACTCATTTTTCCATCCAATTCTTTTTGTTTTTCGTTCAGGATGTCAAATTTTTCATCCAGCCTTCTTTCTAGTACCAAAACAACTTCGTCTTTGATTTCTTTTTTAAGCACTGTATTGTTATTTTTCATCTCTTCCTTCAAGTTTTTTTGGTTAGCAACGAGGGATTTGATGTCCTTATCCATTTTTTCGATTTGCTCTTTTAGTTCCGCCATGGTTTTGGACCTTGTATGAAGAGGTGTGTACTTCGACGCTATTTTGGCTTGTGAGGGTGAAGTGATACTCAGGAGATTTGGGAGATTTGTGTGTGGGCTTGATTAATTAATAATAATTATTAATATTAAAATCAAGTGGTAGTAAAAAATAATAATATAATTATTATTACTATTTTCAAATAATCATATTTTATAAAGTTTTTTAAATATATATATATATATATTGTGATAATAATAAAATTATTATATAATATATTTTTTTGTATTATTTTTATTAAGAAAAAATATATATATGTGTGTGTGTGTGTGTGTGTGTATGTAGAGTTTATACGTGGAGTTGGGGACGAAGGCAACTGGTGGAGGCACGATAAGAGAGGTGGAGGTGACAAGGCGCAGGGTGGTGCAGGTTGAGAGAGAGGGCGTTTTAAGCGCAGTGGCAGCGTGAGGCAGTGGATAGCAGACGCAAGCGATAGGGAGTGTAGCTGGGGTGCAATGGAATGGGCATGTAGTGGAATGTGTGTAGGAGGTAGTGTTGACAGTGTTGGAAGGGAGCGTGGAGCGTGAGTGGAGGGAGGAGGATTTTGGGCAAATGGGGGAGCGTGGAGCAGGAGGCTGCGGAGGGAAGTGGTAGCGCGTGACGGTGTACGGCGTGCTGTGTACATACGAGGGTGGACGGAGACTGGAGGGAAGGAGCGTGGAGGAGATGGGGACTGCGGAGGAGAGAAGGTGGAGAGGCTGCGAGAGGTTGCGCGAAGGATGGGAGAGGAGATGGCAGGAGGCGGAGGGGAGGCTAGGCGATGGCGGAGAGGGAGCTGAGCGGAGGTGATGCGGGGGTGATTGGGAGGTCGAGGGTGATGGGAGATGGAGGGAGGGAGAAGACGCGGGGGTGTGGAGTGGATGGGAAGGTGTGGAAGTGGGGGCAGCGTACAGGAGAGGACGTGGGGGATGCGATGGATATGTGGAGCGTTGGGTGGTCTGCGAGGAGAGGAGATGAAAGGAGTTTTGGAAGGTGTCAAGGAGATGAATGGGTGGGACGTGGAGCAGGTGAGAGGTGGAGAAGAGATGAATGGAGCATGGATGTGAAATCAACGGAAATGAGACTGTGTTTTGCAGGAGAGGAGCACCGTGGGAGGGAAGAGGGGATGAGCCGAATCTAAGCTCAGGCCGAAGGAGCGAATCCACTCTGATACCAAATGCAGTAACCGTATCCGGTTGGACTCTTAATAGTCATATCCGACTTTCATATTGAATGATAAATAAGAATAATATATTAGATGATGATGATAAAATTACAATAAGATCACCTTTATAGGGCTTAAGCAAGCATAGTGAAGGGTTACGCCCTTTCACTAGTAACCTAATAATCTATTAATTTATAAATAATAATATCAATTAAATATTCATAGCATGGTGTTTGTGGTACCACTTCTCCATCTCATACAAGGCATTCAACATAGAGTTATTAAGGGAGGGACATGCATATGTTGGCTTGTATTGTTAGCCCTACAATTCAATCCAACTTATGAGATTGGTTGTGGGGGGTTACATTGCATTTTCCTTACTTCTCCTAAGCATTTTCACTTGGCATTTCATCCATCCCTCTATTGAATTCAACGTCTCCAAACTTCTTTGTTGATCCCAAGAATTGTGTATGGTTGGTCCCTTGGTGATTAGATCGAAGGGTACCCAATTTATTCCTCTACTTAAAAGGTTAGGACCTTTGGATGTATCCTCAATACTAGCTCTCCTATGTTTGATGTGAGAGTTTTTCTTCCCTAAAAGGTGAGGGATGAGCTTGGTGACATAACATGAGCTCACAGCATGTTTGGAAAACAATTTAAAGGTTGATTTGGTGGATTTAAAGCTTGGAAACTATGGAAATGAAGTAGCTTGAGCAGCCCGATCACAAGGGAAAGAAGGTATGCCTCACAACCATTTAATCTCCATCATTATCTATGTGTCTTGCGTGCTTGAAGTAAGGAAGGTAATGGGTGTTTCATGTGTTTCTCTCGTCCCTCAAAACTTGATATGTCTTCTCTTATTGTTTTGACCCATTATTGCTTTCTCCATTTTATGTTTGTTGATGAAAATACTTAACGTAAAGGCAAAGCTTCGCTTAACCTTTTGCACTCATCGAAGCCTAAGTATACATGTTTATATGCTTCATTTCCCTTGATTGTTTACAATCCATTGTTGAAGCTTCAACCAAAGGCCCCATACCCATGTATGCTCTATATGTGACTTTTCTTGGCTTTTTTTTGGGCTACAATCCTAATAAAAACCCTAATTTTGGATTTTGTGGACTGAGAGAAATGAAAATCTACAAAGTCGTCCCTCAACTTAATTTCCTTCCTGAGCAATTGACCTAGTCTTAGCTTGACCTTGTTGGTAGTGTTTCACATTGGTGTACTATGACTGTTGGTTTCAAAAGCCCTTTGTCTAACACTTGTACGACATCAACAAGATTTTTCATTTCATTGTTTATGAGCTTGTGTCGTGTTAAACGTTTTCCTTGATAGTATGAAGTGCAAGGCATGATGGGATGATGACTCCATTTTCTATATCAATAAAAATGATTTATAGGGTTTGATTTTGACAATAGATATTGGTCATTTAATTTTTTTTTTATGTTTCTATTAAAAAACCTTAGATCGAGTCATATGATATAGTTATGGGGTGTGATACACTTTGTTATTAACAAATATGTTATACATTAAAAACATAGAGAAATTATGTTGATGCATTTATAATATATATATATATATTCCACATGGAGATATTTTTCCATCTAATGAAGTATTTTGCAGCTATGTAGGATTGGCCTCTATTATTGGCTTCTCAAAGCTATTCTTTCTTGCACCCTTTTCAAGAAGTTTTACACGTGTCTTCTTGTGTTATAGGTGCAAATAGGCTATGGCTGCATGTTATGCTAATGCCCAAACTTTGTTAAAAGTTGTTATAGTGGGCTCAATTTAAACATTTTAAATTATTCATGGCTTACATTTTAATGCTAAACCCACGTTTGAAAGTGAACTAAATGTTTAGGTGGTTTGTAATATAACAAGCCTTCAACAAAATTATTGTGTTGAGTGCTTTGGTCTTTGGGTACCCATAGTTGATCTCGATGCATGAAGAATTTTATATTAGTTTGAAGTATAAACCAATTTTATATTGGTTTGAAGTATAAAACCAAGTAGGACAAGTTTCCATTTAGTATGAAGACTTAAGTGCTATAAGATAAGTGATTTTGAATGTTGGAAGAAGGAGTGTTGAGTGATGTGTCAAAATCACTTGAAAGCAAGTTCCTCTTCCATATTGTCACCTTGTTACTTTTGATCTTGTTTTTTATACACACTTCTTATCATCTACAAACAACCTTGTTGCGTGATATCATACATTAAATAAATGCATGGTTGAAGGCATAGGTTATGATTTTGATACTTGCATGTCGATGTCGATGTCACATTTTTTTGTCAAGATGAATTATTTTGGCATTACCATTTTTTTATGGACAACCTACCATCAAAAATTTAGATGAGATACATGAATGGACCAAAATCCTAGCATCAAATAGAGAAATAGTCTTTGTGAACAAGGCTACCTATGTAGATGTGTATTACAAGAAGCGTTTTGAATGCTTTTTCCAATTATTATGTATGGTTTTTTTTGGGGATGTTTTGATATGTTATATTAGTTGATTATAGATGTGGATAGGATAGATTTTGATTGAAAATGTTTATTATGGTTCATTGGTGCTTTTTGACAACATAACTTATAGATAGATAGATTGTTGTTGTTGTCTATTTATTTGATGGATGCAACTGAAAATGGATGGATGATGAATAATATTTTATTTGTTTTCTCAAATGTTTTAAATGGAATTTGGAAAATTTATGCATATATATTTATTGTCAAATATGCACTAGTTGATTAAACCTTAGCCAGCTAGGACTTTGGTCAAAATTTGTGACATTGACCAATTTAACTTTTAATGTTCATGCTACCTTAATATTTGAAATGAAAATGACCAAAAACTAAATTCTAGAGGAAATTCAAGGGGTAACAATTATAACTCTTTAATTGTCTCCCCCACATCTTATAAAAGAGAGGGGAACTAGAGCAAAGGAGAAAACGAGAGAGAAGGTTTAGATTTTGTTCTATTTTTGCATTATCTCAAAGTTTGTTCTCTCGGTCCTTCAATAGCTTAATAGTGCTAGTAATGGTAGGCAAGGTACAATCTAAGGTCTATCAATAGGGTGAAAGCTAAATGTGTTTCCCTCTGGACATAACATTTGTTTATTTATTTCACGTATGTATTTCCTTGAAATGTCTCTATGAATAATGCTTATGTGATTGAAGATATCCTTCAGACAATTTAAATGTGGAGTTAACAAAGGCTTCATGTTGTCCGGGTTCACCCCGCTTGATTTTAAATTGTTGTAAACAACATACGGTCCTAGAAGCATCATATTTGTAAGAAGTCAAGTTGATTTCTAAACTACGTGGGTCACTTTGGTTGTACAAGAACCTCTTATCAATGAATAAATTATTTGGGCTTACATGCAATTGTATTTTTTTGTCTACGTCATTTGTATCTCAACTTTCTTACTTAGCTTAATAAGCGTGTTTTTCCTTTCTTTTTTTCCTTGTTAACTATTGTACATATGCATTTTCTATATTTACTTTTTAAACCATCTTAGTTGGTTTATCTAATATGATTGGTGGATTTCTAGTTATTGTACATATTCTTTCTAATTCATTTCCAACCCATTTAAATTTTTTTGCTTACTATATTTGGAAGCATAGCTTATTAGTTTATTTTTCTAATTCAAGTCTTAATCTAGTTTTTACATATAACCGTAGATATGGATTGATACACTTAATTGCTAGGTTTATTTTGGCACATGATTTGAGCATTTGAAGGATCATTGATCACTAATATAAGGCACAAATTTCATGTACAAAAGCTCAATTATAAGCAAATCCCATTAAAATTTATTATGTGGAAATTTTATTCGAAGTTGTTATGAGCAAATCCCATTCTAGTTGACAAACTTCAATCAAATGCAACTTTTCCTAAGTATAACTATTTTGCAAAAGCAATAAATATGCCAAAGTGTCCATTCTTCTATCTTCCCCCCACACCTCTTCTTGTCTCAAAATAAAATTCATGTACGCACCCACTATTGCAATATCCTTCATTAATCCCACATTCCCAAAGAAAGAATCCCATAAAACTTCATTTTCCAAGAAAGAACCATAGAAAATGATAAAATTAAAGTTATATCTTACTTTAGATGGAATAATTCCATGTAAATAATAGCTAGAGAAAAGAGGCATTTCTTACCTATAGGGTTTTATATCAACCTAACAATAGACCCTTAGATTTCTCCATAGAGCTAAGGGATTCAAAACTCCACCTAGGGAGTGTAGGCAATAACAAATATTTTTCCTTGAAGGCCTTGAGGATCAATTTTTGAATCAATAACACCTCTGGATTGTTATCTACAACCAACCCCTTCAAGGAGTTTCCTTTGTGGGAACTCCCCACAACCCTTATATTAAGTGAGGACAATCATTTTGGAACCATATAGTGGGATTTGTCTGCTATAAGGGGACCTTAGGGTTAAATATAGTAGTTGTTTACGAAATAACACTTCATTATCATATTATTTCATTACATGTGAAAGATAGGATTTCCTACCATGTCCCCCTTGGCTTCCATGTTGATCCATGCCAATACCTTCCTCTACTCCCTCTCAGTCCATTAATTTCCCTTTTTCTTTGTCAATCTTAGGTAAAATTAAGGATATTCATATCCTTAATGTGGCTTACCCTTTCATTGAATCAGATTATAACATAGAAATATATGCCTAGTGTGATTTAAAGAAGGCTTGGGATGACTTTGCCCCACCATATGAAGAGAACATAATTAAGGGAAGCTAGGAGTAGGTAATGAATATCAGTTTTTAGCATGCATATTCTATAGTGGTAGTGTTCCTTCTAAATTCGCAACCAACCTTTTGCAATTATGTGGATGATCTTTTGGACATGGGTGATTCTATTTATTTGGATCCACATGATTTTGGGGGACATTTAGAGCACAGTACTCAACCATTTTTCGAGCTTAGGTTTCATTGATAGGGAGTTAACATGAGCACTAAGACATGGGACTTGGGTTTACGGATGAGATTCTTCAACTACTTCATCATTGTGGCTATCACTTATACTTGGGACCCTAGTTTCTTGGACTGCTTTAGCATTGAATTCAACACGTGTACATGGGACCTTGACTTATGGTTCTACATCATCGTAATAATTGTTGAGGGCAATGCTTCTTGAAATAGGGTGGAATGGTGGAATCCTCCTTCATGGTATAATGGAGGGTCAAGGGGCCCAATGGAGTCATAATAGTGGTTTCAATTCAATGTAAGATGGACCCGGAGGAAATCCTCCTGGAAACTTTTGTAGGTGATACATCAATTTTTAAGAGGCAGTACAACAATCCAAAAGAGGTTGTACAACAGCAAGAAAGTGGATGTATAGCAATAGCAAGGGAAGAGGACCCAGGGGTAGATTTTGGTGACCATACAATCCCTACAATAAATAGAAATATGTCGTATAGTGACTGGGAGAGAGTTGGTATGAATCCAAAAGCAACATACATGTTCTTTAATGCCGTAATTTTTTGTAGTATATTACAAATTTCCGTACGATTAGTAATAATAATAAAAAAATATGTGTTTGTTGGTTTGGGTTTCCAGGGTACATCTTGTGTCAAATTGTTTGTGAATGGTTTTCTGTTTTCCACTATGCATTTAATGTTTATAATCTCAGTGTATTTCCATTCATAAAAATCAAATCTGAAAATTTCATTTTCCGTGTATAAATATGGGAATAAAATATTTTTTATTGGAACTGGAAATATGATTTGAGTTCAAGGAAAAATAATATGGTAGCAAAGCTCAATCTCTGAGAATGAAAACCAAGTATTTGACACAGATCTACAAGAGATTTGTAGGAGGATTTCTACAAGAGATTTGCAGGAGGGTTTATTTCACCAAGGAGGGTTTGGGCTCATTGTATCAGAAAGGCAAAAGAATATGGCTACCGATTTGAGGTTTGAAGATTGGTTGGAAGGGGCATCAAATTCCAACCGCTGGAAAGAAAGGATTGCATTGTTGTTGGAGGACAGTGAGCTATGGGATATCGTTGAGAAAATCATGGGTGTTCCTACCAATGTAGTACCTTTGGTGGTTTTCAACAGGAAAAATATGAAATCCAAGAGAATCATCTCAGATGCCATCAGAGATCACATTATCTCTCATGTGTCCAAGAAGAAGCTTGCTTTCAAGATGTGGGAATCTTTGACGAATCTTTATCAGAGTGGCAACCAAAATAGGAAGATGGTGCTACAAGAGAAGGTTCATAGCATGAAGATGTCCAAATATGATACAGTTGCATCCTATCTCGCTAAAATCGTGCAATTCTATGATGAGTTGATTGCTATTGTGGAGTGAGGATCCATAATTGGTTAGAACATCCTCGAAAGTTTTTTCTAAACCATGGGATGGTTTCATCTGTGGAATTGTTTCTAGAGAGAATCTTCCCAGCCGGGAAATATTATGGGATGATTTCACACAAGAAGAGATGAGAGTGGGATCTAGCCATGAAGGACAATAGTAGGGTGATGATGAGGAGAATCTTTCTCTTACAAGAATGAGAAAATCCAAGAAAAGATCTAGTGGTGGGATACCTAAAAGGGTGAGAAGAAAGACATGAGAAAAATTAAGTGCTTTGCATGTCACAAAATAGGGCACTATGTTGCTCAATGTCCAGATAAAAAAAAGGGAAAAGGTGAGACTCAGGTCGCAACCTCAACAAAGGTTGAAGAGTTTGCAGCTAAGTTTGAGAATTTCTCTTTAGTTGCGCACATTTTCTGCACCAGTGGTATAAGTGCAAATATTTTGGACAATGATGTATGGTTCGTAGACAATGGTGCATCCATTGAACATGTAACGAGAATGAGGGAGTTGTTCCTTAGTGTTTCATAGACAGATTCATACTACTATGTGGATAGTGGGATCGACATTATACATGCAGTAAAGGGGGTTGGGACAGTGTTATCCAACTAGAGTCGTGAGGAAATCTAGAGGTGGCAGGAATGATGCATGTCCAAGAACTGAAGATGAACTTGCTTTCACTCTTATATCTGGAGGACAAGGGGTATGGGGTCAAGTTCCAGAGTGGACATGTACTCAAGGTTCTATCCAGGATGCAATCGTGAGGCCTGGTGTCAAAGAGGGTAAGTTATACATGTTGTTGGGAAAGCATGTAGGTTGGTCCAAAGGGATATTGGATTAAGGATTGATGTCAGTGATAGAGAGTGAGCAGGAGGCTCCGAAGATTGAAGTGATACTATGGATTTTGTCTTCGAATGAGGAAGATGTGTGAGAAGCTTCTTATGGTACTGTCAGAACACCAAGTTGGTATGAGCTAACATTGATGGATTCTCAAAAGTAGGTGGAGCTTCCTAGGATCATAGTGAGGAAGAACAGAACTTCAAAGCAGATTCTAAAGTAGGTGGTAGGGAAGTCTCCTAGTTTAGAGGGAGCAGCCAAAGCAGCGGATGATGTGGTGGATATTATTCCAGGATTGGAGATAGAGCCAGTTCTAGGTGGAGGTTCTTCTAGAAGAATCTTCCTCGCTTAGAGGGAGTGTTTATATTTATAGCTCGGATAGGTACTTATGTAGGCTAAGTGTCTACCTACATGAATTTGTCCAAAGGGGATCTTATCTAACATTAACTTTATTGTTATAAAGTTAAAGTGACTTTTATATTTAATGATAAAGTGACTTAAGTTGTATCAATGTGAGATTAAGTCACATCCGGAGATCTCAAATGATTAAGATTTAATATTAGCCCTTAATTATTTTGGAGATCTAGGTTTAGGGTGTTTACATTAAAAGAATTATAAAAGGTGTTCTAAGGAGGAGATTAGACACATTGTCTCATTGTATTGAGAGAGAAAGAGAGAAAGAGTCTCGTTGAGGCTAAAGGAGAAGAACCTAAGTGTGATTCTCAAGAAAGGGAATCCTCCTGGTAGCTTTTGTAATTAGTACAATAGTATTTAAGAGGTAGTACAATAGTCCAAAAGAGGTTGCAAAACAACAAGAAAGTGGTTGTACAGCAGCAGCAAGGGCAAAGGACCCAGGGGTATATTTTTGTGACCGTACAGGCCCTACAAAAAATAGAAACAAGTCATACAGTTGTTGGGAGAGATTTGGAACGAATCACAAGGTAGAATGCAAGTTCTTTATTTTTGTATATTTCTTTTTTATATTCCAGATTTCTCTGTGAGCAGTAATAATCAAGAAATATCTATGTTTGTTGGTTTTCCCCATTGGGATTTCCAAGGTACATCTTGTGTCAATTTTTTTGTGAATGGTTTTCTATTTTTCGTTGTGCATTTAGTGTTTATAAACTTAGTGTATTTCCATTCATAAAAATTAGATCGAAAATTTTCATTTTCTATGTCTAAATCTGGGCATAAAATAATTTTTATTGGAACTGGAAATATGATCTGAGTTTAAGGAAAAATAACACAAAACCCCTTTGCAAATCTATCATATATTTTAGAACTATAAACCATAAATATTTTTCTATAAGATACCTATATTTCTTTTTAAATAGAAATATGGAAAATATTTATATTAAAAAGGTTGAGCACAACCATTCTTTACAGAAATTCTATAGGATTATGATCTTCAAAACTCTATCCTCTAATGATAGAATCCCTTATACATATAATTCAACATAAAACCAAAACTTTCCAACCATTTTTCCATCCTCTTCCAGGGCATGGGTGTTATAGACCCTGATAGACTACTTACAAAGAAAAACAAAAAAATACATAAAAACTTAATTGTTGTAAAAGACCATCTATTTATTCATGCTTGACTAAAATTCCACAAATTGGCTACATAACATAGACTTAGTACATAGGTTGGGATTCATAGTAAGGAGAACCCTAACAGTAGTCGTAGTGATTCATCTTAACCAACTGACTTAATTCCTTCATAACTTCTTCCATTGACACCATAAGTTCCCTCATATTGCCATCAAGGTCTTCGATACGAGACTCCATACAAGCTAACCAAATGGAGTCGTGATGCACTTCTTCAAACAGAGACGATAAAAATTGAAGAATCCTCCTATCTGTTTCATGAACCACCCTAAGGATATTCTTGAAATCCTCCAAGTTTCCCCTGAAATTTGCAAAAATCTCCCTCAAGGAAGACATGACTTCTTCAATGTTTGTATGATGACAGTCGGCTAAGGCATGTGTGCCTCACTACTCCCCACACTCAGAGAAAGATTTACCTTGGATACAAGGATTGAGAGAGTTCTCGAGAAAGAAAGAATTGGAATTCTCCTGAATCAGCAAAAGCTCCTCAAGATTTATGAGATCTTCTACCAACTCCAATATTTCATTTCCATATACACACAATCCCCAGCGAACTTCTGCTGCAGATGAATTGACCTTCTGGATTATTCCCATGGCATCATATAAATCCATTATCTTCCCTTTCCTGTTGTAAATATTCATCAAAGCATATGTGGGAGATTGCATGGAGGAGTGAGATATCCGGTTGATGCCTTCAATGGCATTCAATCCCAAATCACACATTTATGTCACTCTGATATTCTTGCCTCATGCCTCAGTTGCATGAGGCTTGCCAATTTTTTTCCAAATGCGAGAAATCTTGGGAGGAATGCCTAGAGCGGGGAGCAAGACAATTCCCTCTTTTGTTTATCTTCATATTGCTAAATACCCCTTGGGCGTCTCCTAGGAACACTCTTTGATCAAGGATCATGCAGGGATCCATTTCCTAACCTTTGCTTGGTTCTTGTAATCGATCATTCATTGTTCATTCTTTAAGCCTTGATTAGCTAATTCATCTGCTAGACTATTATTTTCTCTTCTAAAATGATAGAAAACCACATTGTCTAGCTTGGCAAGGTTAAGAATACGCTTTTGGATCCTTCCACAACTTAATGAGTTTTCCTTGAAATGATTGCACATCTTTTGAATCACATACTTGGAATCGCCAAATACATGAATTTTTGTGATACTTAACTTAGAGACTATTTCCATACCTTGATAAAGAGCAAGTCGTTCTACTTCATTGTTGGTTTTTGTTCCTAACCCCCAAACATATGTGTTCACTATTTTTCCTCCAAAATCAAATATGACTCCACCCGCTCCTACCACCCCTTATAAGATACCTATCTTTCATATCCTTTCATGATTGTTTTTTTATTTATGTTACCACTATAAAAAGTTTCCATGTGTATCCCTATCCTAGCCATATATAGTTGATGTTATGGCATGTGAAACCAACTAATAGTAACAACGCGAACATTATCAAACAAAAACTAATTCCTTACCATGTTAAAAAAAACATACCTTGACTTTTCTTTTTTTTTAAATATTACTTATTATTTGTAAATATATAAAAAATAATTGAATCAAATAAATATATAAATAATAAAAAGTTGAATTGAATGTGTATATAAGTAGTTGAATTTAATAACAAGTCTCGGATGATTTTAATAGAACAATTTATCATGACAACTTAGCTTAATAAAAAACTATATTTAATTATCTAACCACCACAAGTTGTATCACCTACTTAAACACTTATGATAAATGATGTCTTCGAATTTATTATAATGCTTTTGTAGCTAATTTAAAAAATTGGTTAAACCATATCATTTGAATTTTCATACATAAGGTCATAGTATTAACTATTTCCTCAATTATTACTCTCACTTTGAACTATTTACTCAATTGTTAATGCACCAAAGGTGCCTTTGAAGAAAAACTTGATAGGTCTCTATATCCACTCATGCTTCACAAATATTTATGCAATCTATCATTTCGATATTGTACCTAAGCTCTTGTCGATACACGAAGACACTTTGAAAACAAATATGATGTGTACTTAGACTTCAGTTTTAAAAATAGCACTTAACTAATAATTTTGTGAATATTTTTATAATATATACATAATAATAAGTTTGCCCAAAAATAAAATGAAATATAAGTCAAATTTCTAAATTTTATATTGAAAAATAAAATAATTTCTATTTTATGCCAAGTTTTGTATCACAAGTTGTAACTAAACCATAATTTAACAAATTATAATATATTAAAAAATAATATTTATATTTTAATGTATGAAGATGGCATTGGACAATTTCTAAATCGTCGTGGGATGAAAGAATCTCTCATATTTGTGACACAAAGAGGGTTGAAGATGAAAATCACTCTCATAGAAAGTTTTGCATACACCCACATTAAAGCGTAATTCAAAATATTTGCTACAATGATGAACTACCTAACCTTTTAAATCATCATAACTATGGTGATTTAGGAATGCTTCTCTTCAAATATTGTGAGCATTAAATTAAAATTATAAAGAAAACCAAGTGACTCATTTCCTTTTTAAGGTCCAATAGACCAAAGTTGGTCTTAGTGAACGTTAATAGCTATCATCATCATCATCAAAAATAGATTTAGCACCCTCAAATACTCTTATTGCAATATGATTTTGCAAACTTAAACATAAATATTATATCAATTGTATTTTTTGTTAATCATCAAGTAAAATGACTTCATAAGTTTTATGAAAACATATTTAACTTCTTGAGTTTTATGAAAACATAATTATGTATAAAGGAGATTTTGAAATACTATAATTATATCTAGATAAGTGAGTTGATTTACACTCTAAGGTGGGAGTCTATATCTAGCAAGTGAGTTAACCAACAAAGTAAGAAATAGTAAAATTGAGTAATGAGTTAACTTAGAATGATTTAATCAATAAACTGTTGTTATATTTCAAAATCATTTTAAGTTACATTTAATTTCAATTACGAATTCATATAATTATTTAACTTCAATTCAAGGTTGGCAGGTGCAGGGGGTGATCTTTGACTCCAAGGGGAACCAGAAGAAAAAATATGCCTGGGTATACGGAGAAAAATGAACAACGGCGTGGAATGGCTCGCGCTCATCAAAAGACTTGAGATTGCTTCAGATCTGGGCATTGAGAACCTGAAAATTATCAGAGATTCTCTTTGAGAACCTGGGCATAGCCAAGCAATATGAGGATAGCCTCATGGCTAAGGAAATCAATTTTTGTAGTAGACAGAGTGGCTAATTCATATTGAATTTAATTATTAGTGCCATGGATTGGTTATGGAACAATCAAAATTGAACTGTAATGTTAAATGTTGCTGACTGTTCGGCTATTTAATAAGTGTGCCAGGAAGACACATTGCAGTAAGACCAATGGAGAGGGCCTGCAAAAGCCAAACTTCATGGGAAGAGATTCCATGATTTGGAAATGGGTTTCGGGTGAAACGCCATTAGACATTATTAATGTCTCATCTGCACTGCATGATTGGTAAACAATATGAGTGAGATGATAAAGATTATGTCAGTAAGACATATGAGGGTTATGTAACATCAAAAGGAATTGGGATGGAAAACCGAGGGACTGTCAACTCAGAGAAGAAGCCCCCATTCCTCATTAATCAAGAAAGAATTACACCTGCAAATGGATAAGTGTCCTGTAAACCTTGACTGATATATATACATATATGTGTGCAAGTCTAATTGTTAGAATTACTATGCAAAACATACTTTATCTATGTACATTATTCAGACTGCTTGAAGTATGATTAGGACTTGCATAGCTCCCATCAGTAAGGAGTGCACGCCTTTCTGATGATGAGTTATGTTAGGGATGCCAATATTGACTACACCCTCAGGGAATGGACGCATTCCTGGTGTTTCAATGCTGGATAGTGAATGTTATGAAATATGTTTACAGTTCTAGACCAGCAATACTGATGATCTTGCTTGTCCATTTTGTGTTGACAGCTTATACATATGAAATTTGGTGCTGCACATTAAAGGGAAAAGTGAATAAAAGGGTACTCAAGAGGACTATATGAGCAGTGGGAACCTTTGTGTAGTGTGAGTGGGTATCATGGGACCATGATAGCCTACAGTTAAGAAAGTCACCTAAAGAGTTCCTAAAGGGAACCGCCGGTTTGCACAAGAGAAGGAGTACCACCCTTATGTGGGTGACGAATTGTTATGCGCATTGAGGGATTATGACACATGTGAAAGGCTGATGTAAGCCTAAGGCAGAGTAGTAGAGCCTTGACCTATAATGGTTGGTGGCACAGTTACCTTCCATTGGTCGATGACCCAGACGGATGTGCTGGCTCGGCAATGGAGAGGGCCAACCAGGTATGGGACTGGTTGGGCACCACCAAATGCTTAGTAAATCCAGACAGCGTGAAAGTGTACTGGTTGGACATTAATTATTGATGTTTTGGAGCAGTCTGTGTGCTGGCCAAACATCCCAGTCCGTAGGAGGATCCCAAGGCTCATAAAGTAAAAGCAGGACCCTGTGGACCAGAGAGGAAATGCACAATACAGATAAATATTCAATTTCATTTATTTCTTGTTTGGAATAATGAAGATTTCAAGAATAAGTCTTGTAACAGTTAAGCTAATGCACTATTGTTTCTTTGTTGGAAACCTTGGTCATACAGGAAGCAAGGACCCTAAAAGAACTATAAATTGCTTGGTAAATCCAGAGAGTGACTGGTGGGGCATAGATTATTTGATGTTGTGGAGCAGCCTGCGTGCTGGCCAAACATACGAGATTATTTGATGATTGAGGGGCAGCCTGCGCGCTAGCCAAACACCCAAATCCATAGGCGATTCCAAGGCTTGTAAAGCAAAGAAGGACCCTATGGAATAAAGTGAAAACATCCAATGCAGATAAGTATTTGGTTATCTTGTAATTTCTTGCTTATGAATATACATGTGTATATGATTTGGTTATGATTTCCTATGAAAATAAACTAAACATGTGAATTAATTCAATGTTTGAGTGTAGGTATTGCTGGAAGCAATAACTATGAAAGCATCTTAAGGATGCGTGTGGACATGTAACCGTACTAAAGAGCTCAGCATGAGCAGTAATGGAAGAAGGGGCTAGTGGGACTGTGTGAGTCCTAGCAACCAAGAGTTGTAGACAAACCATGTGGAGGGACTCCATGGTTGAGAGGTCTAAAATAGACCATAGACACTAAGTGTCATAGCCAAGAAGGGTAGGTCAAGCATTCACGTTGAAGTGAAAGAGGCTAGGAGCACAAAATGAACAACAATGGTGGTGTAGGTTCCAGAATGGAACAAGACTAAGAGAAGAAAACTCTTACTGCTCTCTCTTTCCTTTTTGTTGATGCATTTATAAAAACAGAAAATTGTTGAATGCATGTATCGCTGAAAGTAGAGTGTGTTTATTTGCTTGAAATAAATTGTGAATGTTGAAGTAGTTAATTTCTTGTGAATGGATGAACATGAAAGAATTCATGTGTATGCTGGGCAAGCATGAAAAGTGTGAAAGTCTCATGAATAGAGCATGGGCTCTTCATGTCAATTGGAAAAAAACAATTGACTGATTTTTAATGTCAGGTTATGCTTGACCTAACAAGATTTGTAATGATGAATTTCATAGGTGAAAATTAAATCCATTGGTTGCAACTGTTACGAGCAAGTGTTGGTTGTGAGCAAATTGAGAACTAGCTGTGCACAGTGACCATGGCAGCAGACCATAGGCTGTTGGAAATGGCTGAAAGTCTTCTTCAGACAATTTACAAGACCCAAGAAAATCTTGGAGGAATGCTCAAGGTACAGAAGAAGCAGAATGAAATGAACCACAAGGTTTTGCAGAACTCTATTTGCCTGCAAAGAGAGGTAAAAATCATTATGAGAGCAATCAGTAAGGGAAAGGAAAGTGGATCAATGATGAGGCATTCGTCCAATTGGTCCATTAAGAAACGTTCCTGGCATGAAGACTCAAAGGGAATTGAGCAGGTAAAGATGAAGCAACCAGTGAAATGTTGGAAATGTGGAGGACATCATTGCCTCCGCAACTTCCCAACAAGGGAACACCAAGAGGGTAGCAGCCATAAAGTTTTCAGACTTGTGGATGGGCTGAAAAATCAGAACCAACAGGAGAAGCTCGTGGGAGCCAAGGGACTTGGTCCTGAAAGTTCAAAGTAAAGGCTAGAATGCAGGGTAGATTTGCAAATTTTGAAAATTTTGGATGTGTAAATTGTATATGTATTCCTAAGTCTTGGAACACCGAGGACGGTGTTATTCTAAGGGGGAGGGGATTGTAATACCCCATTTTGACCCTTAGGATATTCTGGATTTTAATGTGAATAATGTATACATGTGATGTATGTTTACCTAGCGTGGAGCTCAAGGCCAAGGCCCCGCTAGTGTATGTTCGTATTTTATTTAAAATGGAAAAGCATTGGACATTATGTTACCCATGTGCTATTTAGCCATGGAACATTGTAAAAATGATGTAAATAAACATCAAGCAATAAAATACCAAAACTGGCTATGGAGGCAACGAATGAGAAGGGGCCATGTGTATCCACTAGGGAGTGGTGAGGGGGTTGTGGGATTGAACCATAGGCTGCCATATGTCACCTTGAGGACCCATTTGACTTTCCTTACTGACATTTAATTCTGTTGTAAGGAAGTGGTTGAAGAAAACAGTCCATGGCTTTAATAGAGCATGGGTAGCCCAGAAATTCGTATTTGCAGGTATGGGATTTGTTTTCTTGTACCACAAGTCACTCTACCTCATGGGGATTGCTTCTTCCTCATCCCCATTCCATTGTGAAAGAGACCAACATCATTTTCCATAAAAAAAAAATGAATTCCCAGCAGTGAGAAAAACCAAAAATCGCAACTGTGCAAGAACCCACATTTTGAAGAGGAAAAAATGCCCAGATTTGGTATTTGACAGTGAAATCCAATGGGGAATCCATAGGTATGAACCTTGGGGCGAATTTGGGAGCATTAGCTACCCCGAGATCCATTGGAAAACCCAGTTTTTGCAGCCCAGAAAACCAGTGACGGATTTGAGTTATTCGTTGACAGAATGGTGAGAAATCCAAGTGTGGATGTTGGAACAAAGGATTGGATTGCTTGGATTTATCCTGAGATGTCTGTAGCTCTGTGGTTGAGTTCATTGGCTTAGCATCCTCCTCCTCTTCTATTTGCATGCTTGATAAACCCAACTGTGTGTTGGCTTAGCATGACAATTTGAGTGAACCCATGGCTGTGAGTGAGCCTATCTAGTTCCTCCTTAGTGGATGCACAGCCCAGCTTGGGGGTGATCTCTCAGCTGAAAGAATAGAGGATGGACAAAGATCTATGGTTGGGTGGAACGTTGCTCTCACATAGCCAGTCGTTTGGACAGCTTCATCTCCCAGATAAGTGTTCTTTGTGGTTTAAATTATGATCCTTATGTGTTATGTTCTGCAGGTCTAATTATTCATGTAAATTGAATGAAATGATTATCTCAAACTAGTTGGCATGAAGCCTATGCATAGCATGAGAATGGGATTGATTATTGTGTGATTGTTTCACTATTCTGCCTGAAGGAAATAGGCTGATGCATCTCCTTCTGCTTGTATGTTATTATGGTTATTTCGATGTGTTTATTAAATGAGTTATGTTAATTCTATGCTCTGTAATGTCTTAATTAATGGTTGCTATTTACATGCTAATTGCATGATGAAACTATGTGCATACCGTGTTTAAATCCGTTATGCTTGTTGAGTATGAATAGGTATGCATAAGTTTTATTTAACCATGCATTTCTAAAGAAATTGATTGGGTCTGAGTTTTGCCAATAAGCTCGGTAGTTTGGTTAATGTTTCCTTCCTTGCATCGAATTGAGTGAAGGGGACGTTACGGGCCATTAGAGGGCCGAATGTTGCTTGTATCAGGGCATCTTCGATGGTCGACGAGGATTTAGGCATCACGGCGGAGCGCAGGCATCCTGCGCATGGTTTCTGTCGTAGGCAGGACAGGGCTAGAAGCACTTAGAATTTGGAAGAGAGGCGTGGCCTCACAAACTTCGAGCTGGAAATGAAGAGCCATCTGCTGGAATTGGAAGGCCAAGTCAGGCTGATTCAAAATGAAAACTTGGATTTCAAGAAGGTTTTGATTCGTCTCTATTCCTTGATTGAAATAACAAACATTGAGGTAAAACACCAGAATAATATGGTGGCAGAGAAAGTGGAACATTTGGAGGAGACGTTGGGACTCGGATACCCACACAAAAAACGCAACTCTGGTGTTGACAATAGTGAAATGGACAGTCTTTGAAGGAAGCTAGAGAAACTGAAGAGAATCATGGCTCAAGCAGGGAACTTCGTCGACCTCAACCGTGACAGGAATGGGATTGTTGGTTCAAGTGGCGCAATCATGAACACCGACAACCCCTAGTTGCGTATGGGTGGTTTCATCTTTTCGCCTATTATGCATCTATATCATCTTTTTGGTCTTGGCTCTGTTTCTCTGAAAATTATGGGATGGAAGAACTCAAGAAATTCACCGTTTTTGGACAACTCTAGCTCTCGGCATCATAGTTAAAAGCTACTAGCATAGTTATGTATTTTTTCTATGTTAGACTTCTAGGACAGTTTGTCAAATGTTATAGCATACATGGACCTGGAATGTTTTTTAATGGTTGTAAGAATGTAAAAGACGAACTGGATATTTTGGATGCTACCTTGTTAAAGGATCAATCTGCCTCTGCACTATGTAAATCTCGGTTTTATTTTTAATCAAAAGCTACTCAACCATCTGTGTTAAAAAAAAATTATTTAACTTCAATTATTCTCAATTGCCACCTATATCTGGAAAGAACAAGCATCCATCCTCTCATTCCTAATGTTGCTTTTGTAGCCTCTATTATTGCTCCAGTTTGCTTGATAGAGAGTTTCATTTACTAGGGTTTTTGTCTGGCCATAGTTTGCCTCTCCTAACTACCCTACTTTTGCTACCCCCAATTATCAACCTCCCCTATACTTATTTCCCATTTATAATTGTTGATCGATTATGTGCCTTCACATGACCATGAGTTGAGAATTAAGAGATTCTCAAAGGCTAGGTAGGGTGGCTCCTAGACCTCCTCTTTTTGACCCCCCAAATTACCTCTAAGATCAAGCCTAGTATCTGACTATGTAAAGGTTGACCTTCACCCCCAAACAAAGGCATGTCTCCCACTCTTTCACTATATATACCAACACCTATGCCTACAGGAACATGGGATGCATTGAGTTTACCTCTTTCCTCCCAAATTAAACAAGAGAGGGTCTAGGGAGGGTTGAGAGGTTTTCTATGCTAATTTGAACCTATGGTGCTCCAAACACTGGTAGGAATAACTAAAATAATACAAAAGAGACTTAGCCAATATTTATCAAAAGCATACCTTAAGAAATCTCATCACAAACTGCCTCGCTCCTCATATGAGAATCAAACTACATGGATTTATCATTCCCTTGCCTACCTAAATCCATCATTCTTGTAGAAGGTGAGTTAATGTTCATACAAACTGTAAATAAGTTCAACAAATACTAAAAGGACCAAACTGGGATGACCTTCGACATTCGTACTAGCATTCTTGCTTGCTTCAATGCAATGGTTCTCAATTACTACTTGTATCTCCAAGGATCAAGCATCCATCCTTTCCCCTAACACTATATGGAGGTTATCAAATAAAAATATTAAGATACTAAATACAATGAATTTCCTTTGAAATAACTAGAGGATGACAATTGGAGCTAGTAGCGATGGTAATTGGATTAAAAAACTACAACTAGGTATAATATCATGGCTTCATGTATGGAGTTAAATCCTAGTGGATACTTGATACCACATTACCTCTGCCTAGCCTCAATGATTATGGAGAACAAGGGATAGTAGGTATCATGGGGATATTGTAGGAGGTTGAAATCGCTCTTATAGGTCATGGAGTAAAAAACTAAAACTACTTGTGTTTGGTTAAGAGATCGTCTTCCTCAAACATAAGGAAACATGTTAACAACACAAGACTCAAAAGCATCTAGTAAGAATGGAAGTTTACCCCCTTAGACCCACCAATGATTTATTTTAGTTGACATGATTTTCTTTAAATAACGATGATGAGTCAACTCGTATTCATAAATAACAACTAATGATAGTTGTTCTCACTATCAATCTAACAATTGATTTATAATAAATTTTACCTCTTAAAAAAAGAAAAACTTTTTCATAAAACTCCATCCATCTCTTTGCTTTTCAATTGGATAAATTTATCTTTACAAGTGGAAGGTTATATTGGAAAGTGATTATAGTATAAAACACTCCACATAAATTGCATTTACAAATTTTAATTTATCCAATGCAAAAAAAACGGTGAAAAGAGTGCAGCTCCAAATATTATTTTTTTTTTATGTTTTTTTCAAATTTTTATTTTTTATAAATTGTTCATATTATAAAAAATAAAATTATTTTATTATAGAAACCTATAGAAAATATTAAAAAAATCTATTTTAAAATAAATTTGGATATTTTATTTTAAAACTTAATAATATTTTTACATTTCAACAAAATATAAATCTTTAAAATTTTCCCTCTAACAAATAATAAAAAATTATATAAAAAATTGTATCAAATTTAAATTTAAAAATTTTACTTAATTTAAAAAAATGGTTTTAAATTAAATGGGTTCTTAATAAAACTTAAAATTTATCAAATTTAATGTTTCTAACATATTGTAATTTATAAGTTTTTATGTCAAAATCAATTAAAAAATGGTATATTATATAAGGATAATTAAAAAATGGTATAATATATAAGGATAATCGAAATTTTTGAGAAAATAAAAATTATAATATTTTATTAATAAAATTATATACACATTTTGACTATAAAATAAACCGGTTTTATTAAAACCTCTTTAAATGTCACTTATTTAAAACTTAAAAAATGGAGAACCCACATCAATATAAACATTGAGGCCCCATCCATTAAGGTGCTTTATATTAGGCCCCTCATGCTTTTTCACCTATAGAAAAGTGTCTTGTTGCACGCTTCTCATGTCTTTCTTTACCCTACCAACCTATTCCATAATGAAGTTGACCAAAAACTAATCAATCAACTATATTTTAAAAAACAATACATTAATAAATCAAATAAAACAATTCTTAGTTGGGTAGCCATAAAAATAGTTTTCCTATGATAGCATTAAGAATCTCCCCACACCCATTATATTATACGAGCAATCATTTTGAACTAAGGACCCATTGAATAGCCCCAGATAACACTTCTTAATTGCTTCATTGCATATGATTTCCCACCAAGTTCCTCTTGGTTTCCACTCCGATTCATGCCAATACCTCCCTCCTCTTCCATTACTATTCCTTTTTTCTTGGTTGATAGATTATACAATATTTCTTAATAATTGTCAGAATTAAATCATAAAAAGAGTACATAGTACTGATACTACCAATGGATTCCACCTCTTTTCTCCTTGGAATGGATTTTTTCTCAACATAGAAGAATCACCTTCTAACTATGAGGGGAGTTTCTCCTTATTTTTTAAGACCTTAAACTCCTTAATTGTTAACACCTTAAGAGGAATATTTTATCCTACTAAAAATTATCTACCTCATTTACTTCTTCCATCTCATCTATGGGATCTAATTCCACAAAAAGAGGGGCCTCATATGATGCTTTCTTCTTTTCCTTATGATATTCCTTCATCTTTATCAAATCCACGAAGGTTGGGGGATTATTCTAATAGAGGAAGTTGTCCCTTCTTGAATTCCTGCTAGGCTTATGTTGACGCCAGGAAAAATCCTTGCATCAACAGTAGGGGTTCTCCCCCAATGAAAGGTCCCAATTAGACTTTTCACTATTTGGAAGAGGGAACCCGTCTAGTTTACAGTCCAGCTACTGTTCAAGATAGTCTTGGAATGATTTTTCCAGTTGTGGCCCGACCCAACGTTGAGGATTTTAATTGATGCTAAATGAGATGCAGTGTACTGAACCTAAATGCAAATTTTTATGCTAACAAGATGCACTAGTTTAACTAATAAAGAGAAGCCTCACACAATGATGCTCAGGTTCTTACCTCGCATCTAACCACTTCTCTTACTCTAGGTCAAACAAGCAGATGCCCTAACTAAATGCATTCTATACCTTGCAAGGAGCGAGATTAAAAAGGGAGCAACGTAAGGAAATTGTATAATACACTTCTACGGGAGATAACCATTGAATATGAAACTCATTTAACAGCTACAAGATAGAATTAACACATTAGATAGCTTGAGTACTAATATCCATCACATCCATTGCTCATAGAAAGCAAAGAAAACTGTGCTCATTTGTATATACATCAAATAGATCAAAAACCATTAGAGTAATCCAACAGAAATAAGAACGATCTTACTGCATTTTATAGACAAAAAGAGGAAATCAATTCCATGTATTCATCCACACATTTTGGCACAGTCTCCACTGCAAGCTTCCACCAAGAAAATTTCCTTGTTCATTCTCAGAAATAGTTCTTACACATGAGTTCAACAAAAAATCACCCAAAAAGAAAAATCCCTCCACTCTTTTCCCCTCATTCTTCCCTTTTATCCTTTCTACCTAGCACCCCTAGGTGACTTTTCATTTCACCTCCACTCAGTTACAACTTTTCATCTTCCAGTATCCTTGTCATGTTTTTAGTTACAATTCAAATGAGGGGACAAAATACAAAAATAAAATAAAATTATTACATTATGAGGGTGGAGTGCCTTCTTGAGTTTGTATGTATTCATTCCAAAGGTTACTTTCATAAGATATAACATTTAATTGTTGTAGCTCTAACAACCGTAAAGCCACTTCATGAAAAGATAAGTCTTTGACTAGTGCATTAAGGCCTTTGGTTGTTGTACTGTGTCTGATAGCCAAGTGATGAGTTTTCAATGTCGCTTCTCCAACATGCTCATGCAGGTCTTGTGAGGTGACATTCTCCACATTAAGAATGGCATCTATATCTTCATCCTTGATAGTTCTTAATTCAATCAATCTTTGTTCCTTTGGCACTGGGTTCTCAAATGGGTCAGGAGAAGGAAAATGGCACTTTTTGAAAGTTTTAACTATATTTTGACGTACCCCTTCACACTTTAAAATAGAGGCTGCTACCTCTCTTTGTAATTCTCGTTCATCCTTTTAGAAACTATCCATAGTTTCTATCAAGGAATCCTATATCATATCCTCTCAAGTCCTGGATGAGCAACGGGACCCTATCTGGAAAAAGATATGGAGCATGCAAACTTGGCTGAAGGTGACTACATTCCTATGGCTCATTATTCACTGTCACATCCTCATGTGGGACAACAACATCAAAAGGGGATTATACGGCCCATCCAGACGTGTAATGTGTCATAACCAAGAGGAAACCATTGATCACTTCTTGGACACCTACCCCCTCACTAGTAATATCTGGGATAGGATGGCACTCCTTTGCAGGAGAACGGAAAAATCCCATGGGGATGTAATCCAAACTTTCAACAACTAGACTGAAAATCCCTTCCAAAACCCCATTATCAATCGCCTTTGGCAATCGATCCTGGGGTTTACGCTCTGGGAAATTTGGAAAGAGCACAACCAGAGGAATTTTAAGGATCATTATAGCCCTGAGGATATCATCTAGACTACCTGCAAAATCCACATACTTGAAACTCTCTCTCTCTCCACTCTTGGACATATCCTGATTATAAATCCAATCAAGAAGAGATCCTCATCCTGAAAAATTGGGGCATTACGCCATCCAATAAAAAAACTCAACCCCTTCCAAGGCACAACTCTACATCAAGCCTGGATGTTTGGAATAGACCACCACCTAGTTTTTTCAAACTGAACTTCGACGGAGCTTGAAAAGGTAACCCTGGGCTAGCGGGATATGGAGGATTCTTCAAGGATAGCTTGGGTCTCATTGTCGAAGGAGACTCCCAGCTCATCATCTCCCTTGCTAAGAAAATTCAATGTGGCTCTTAGGTTTGTAATATTTCCCCTAGCTGGAGACTCAACACAGGGCTATCCTAGCTTGATGAGTTGCTACCACTCATTGGGGCAGTTACTCTCCTTCATGTCAAGAGGAAAGTGAATGTAGCTGCAGATCAACTTACCAATGAAGGAATCTCTAGCAACTCTTCTCTTTAAGATATTTATTTTTCCATGCTCCCTCTCACTCAACTCAAGAAGGACTACATCAATCTTTCCAAACAATACTACCAGGCCTCGGATGTTGGTGACAGTCGTCATCTCTCGGCATGTGTGGGAGCTAGGAGGAGGGTTCCATCTCTACACCACATGGATCCCCCTATGGAAACCTCCCATGTGCATTAAATCCCCCCATTTAATGAGGCTAAGGCCATTTACTCGCGTGGCCTTTCGACGTCGGCGAAGGAGGTGGCTCAATACTATAGTAATTATGTCGATTATGTGTGGGATTTGGGCACCATTGGCGGATGGAAACAATCATTTCAGTTCTAGTTATCTCTGGTATTGGGTTGTCTCTACGTGTTCCGCCTGCTGCATTTCCACTGGGATATTTTATGAAAGGAATTCTCTGGAGTAGTTCACACCTCCCTACATAGGGCATTGTTGTTTTACAAGGTTTGTTATTCTCTACAAGAGATTGTTAGCTCGCCCCCCTGAAGGAATCATATCCAAATGACTGCGAGTTGCCCCTCATTTGGGAAGTGGGGGATGAGGTTGCTTGGGCCACTTGGGACTCAGAGGATCTTCAATGGGTGTATATGACAGCTTGGTCCGCAGGAATCTGAGAAGCATGCTTGATTATTAGGAGGAAGAAGTGGTTGTCCAACAACTCGCAGGGCATCGGGCTTGGATGTGTAGGAAGAATTATTGGAAAGTTAAAAATATGCTATCGCAGGCTATATTACACACTTCCGATGGATGAATGGAAATAAATTCCTCTTCATTTCTTACCTCCTCTGCTCACTCCTCTTCTTCGAGTGGTCTCGCTCCCGCACCCGATCCCTCGTAACACTTGGAACAGTCGCATGGTAAGGAGCCTCAGCAAAAGCAGGTGAGGGAGTAAATTGGGCAATCAAGTGTTCAGCAACGGAAGCATGTGGAACCCCGCAATCCGGAAGGGCCCTCTTCATTCAACAAGAATTCTCCTCAACCCATCAACGATCCCAAATACTTCTCCTCTCACTCGAGCACCTATTGCTATCCAATTCTAGAGGAAAAACCAGAAGAGGCGACTCCAAGTCGCACTCCCAAGTAATTTCAGGTTCTTTGTTTTTACTCTTTTTTTATTTTTGGACATGGCTATCAAAATAGACCATATGATAATTAAATCAATTAGTTTTATGTTTACGTCGGCTACTAGGTAGCTCCTCTTGAACTCTTTTGCAAAGGAATATTGTAAGCCTGAAATCTCAACTACGAGCAGTTTTTAAACTTCATTTTTTGGTGGTCTGGTTTCCCTCACAAGGGAAGATCGGTGGTTGACAGTCTCTTCCTATTTTTTACTAATAAGTGGGGCAACTTCTCTTTGGACACCCTGACAACTTACTTCTCATGTTTGTATTTTTCTATATATTAATAAAATTTAGCTCTGGAAACTTACAAAAAAAAACTATCCAGAGTTGTGAAATACAGTCTTAATTCATCATTAGACCTATTAGGTAGGTGAGAGGGAATTTCCTTTGCTTTATTCCTCTAGGGAGTCAGCTTCTTCATTTTATCGTGAACATCTGCTAATTTCTGACGAGTGGCAATGGCTATTTCGTATTTTTTCCTCAATTTGTCCATTATTCCATGTACTTCAAATTTCTTCTTTGTGAGCAGTTCCTGCGAATGAAACAATTGATCCTGAAGCGTAGATGCACAATCATAAAATGGTGTCAAATCTTGTTTATGTTCTTGGGCAGTGTTTAATCCAATTGCTAGTGAATCCTTTTCTCATTGAAGCTCTGCTACTTGATCCTGCAAGGCTCCCTTATCAATAGTAAGAGCTTCTATTTGGTAATCCAATTGGCTTTCTTTCGATTGCATTTATCCCAATTGGGACTTCAAGTCTTCCTTTTCTCCTTCCAAAATCACTACCTAAACATTGAGTGAGTCTCTCTTTGATTCCAGACTTTGTACAGTGCTTGTAGCTTCCCTCTTTTGAATTTTAAGGGTGTCATGTTGGCTCTTTAGTTCAATCCCTTCACTTATCGCCTACACCAAATTATCTTTAAGCTTGATCAATTTAGATTTGTTGCTTTCCACATTTTTTATCAATTTGTGGACATTATCTTCACTTGCTACGGATGCAGCTACGCTAACAAATGTTGTGAACCTTGGGTCTTTATTTGCACCTTCGACCATAGAGACTTATTCTATTGTAACCACATCAAGTTGCGAAGCAATTGTAAGCCTCTTCTTTATTTGTTTCATAATGGTATTCTCTTTGGGTCATAAAAAATGGTCTCCAACTTAGCCACAGCATGTTTTTTGGAGGGGTTAATGGGGTGAGGCCTAATTTGGCGAAGGGAGATGCCCTCCTGTGAGTGGGACTTCTTTGATGGTTTTTGTTGTAATGTCAATGTCCATGTCCTGACATTCATTTCCCGGTTCTTTGTCTTCTTGTTGACTCTTATCTTCTACAGCTTTCTTGAGAGCTTCTTCTTCATATTTCTTATTTTGAAGTTCCTCTTGTTGAGTTGATTCTTGTCCAGCCTGTTCTTCTCTTTTGCGGGTCTCTTCTTCTTGTTGTATTAACTCAACCTTTTTTATTTTTTGCTCCGCAGCGAGCTTACCTTGTTTTTCTTTCTCCGACCTCTTTTATAGTTCTTTTGCTTCCTCCTTTGCTTTTCTTTCCTCTTCATCCTTCTTGGCTTGCTCTTCTTCTTGCAATATTTTTTTTTTTTTCAGCCAGGAGGACCTCTGCTATAGCTTTCTTTTTAGCAGCTTCTTCCAATGTTTCTTGTATTGAGGTGTCTGCTAGTTTGCTTGAGCTTGCCTCCTTAGCACCTTTGCTTTTGTTAAGCCTTTTTTCTAATTCTACGAATTTCGGAACTTGTCTATACACGTCTCCCTCCTTCAAGAATTGGTCTACATATTCATAATGTATTTTTACATATGGCCAATGCAGAGCCACCTTTTGATGACTATCATTCCTTATGAAAGTCTTCTCACCGAAGTGAAAGGTGTCCAAATCCTTTACCCAATTTGAGATGTATTTGAACCTATTCATTCTATATAATCCAACTATCAAATTAGGAAGTGGGGGCCAGGAAGCTTTCTTGTTAGTACATAGGAAATGGCCAATGTCATTTATGAAGTTTTGCCTCACAATTTACTTCAGAATCATACAATCCGTGAAATACCTGGGCAACAAATATGAACCTTTGATCCCCCATAAATACGAAAATATGTGCCTTTAGGGGTCAAATACAAATCCCCTAACTTGGTGACTATTGTAAGAGAGTCTCCATACATGAAATCCGGCTCCTTTTCATATATCAACCGATAGAAAGGGACCACAAATTCTTCACATATTTGCTTGTAATAGCTTGCATGATTTTGTTCCCACAAAATTTGATAGCCTACATAAATGGGGGATTCATTAGAATTCCATTTGCATCCTAGGCCAAGAAAAGGATGTAAATTCATGATGTAATCCACTAAATATGAAGACATATGAAATTATTATTTCGTCACTTTAAGGCCTTCCTGCACATCATCAATTGCTTGTACCATATTTTGGAGATAACGTCCGCCCAATTGATAATAGTGCCATGCATGGTAATGTGATAGAGAAAGGGCACCCAACTAACCCAACTAAGCTTATAATGGGTTGAGTTGGTAATCCCATAGAGTCTGCATATAAGAGCTCTAGCAATCCTAAAAGGGGTCTTTAAAAATTTTGTTTCATACTCCCCGCTATCCCTTTGGCGCAGTTGCTTCCCTGGTAATAACATCTTCTTAGCACATTCAACATAATTGAGTTTTAGGCTTGTGAGCCATTCTTCTGTCAGAAATACCCTCGGAGCTCGAAGTCTATATGCGTTTGTGATGTGCGCAAGTTGGAATGAAGTGAAACCTTTTCTTGTAGCACTCATAATGATATGAGATTGAACATCATTAGAGGGGAGGATCCACCCTATTACTTCGGAACAAGGAAATATTTCAGGCCTTGCTGCAGCCTTATGAATGCATGAATTTTTAATATTATGATAGATCAGGTCTTCTTCAATGGTGGCTCTTGGAACATTATAGTCTCTGATTAAATGATATTTCTCACCCCATTTGAATTCAGGAGCAATACCCGTGATGTGTTGTGTATCATCGAACTGAGCTTCCAATAATACTTCATGAACTGGTTCATCGTTTGATGCTACCTCAAATACAGTTTTAGATTAGCGTTTAGAACCCCTTTTCTATATCTTGGACTCCTGCTTGTCAATGAAAACATCATTATCTTGGGAAGAATCCATTGAAACCATGAAATGCTATACAATTTCAGTAAAAGCTAGAAAAAAAAATGCAAGTATTTGTAAGAAATAAATAAATTATTTTCATGCAAAAAAACAAGATTATTTATTAAGCTAAATCCATAATCCCCCCATCTGTTCGCTAGGGTTTGAACCGGTGTGTTTGCTAGCACACAAGGGAAAAATGTGTCAACATATGTACAGTCAGGGTGAGCTTGGAGAGGGCCGATAGATTTCTAAAGCTAGGGTTTGAAACTAGACTCCAATGAGAGTGAGAAGAAAAACCATGAGAACTCTCATTTGGGAAAAATAGGCGTGGTGAAAAAAAGGCTTTAACGTACAGAATATTTGATACTAGTCTGGTGGTCCAAACCCTAGGCTCAAAAAGAGACAAAATTAAACTAATAAAACCAATGAGAGGGGTTGAAATAGCCAAAGAATGAGACCATAAGGGTAATAAACCAAATCATGGGCCATTTCCCCAACCATAAGATGCCAAGTGGAGCCCAACAGTTTTGAAACCACCAAACCATAACGAGAGGTACTTACCTAGTGAACAAGCAACAAGTGTACAAGGCTGACTAGAGGTTGGTGAAGAGTGTACCCAGGTAGAGAATATTTTTCCAAGCGGCACGAGCTTGAACGGCTTGGTGTGGTGAAAATGATATGCCAAAACGACGTTCTCATCAATTTAAACAAGCCCCTGAAATCCCAAGTCTACAAAACGGAGCCAAAACAGTGAAAACGTTGCCTTTTATAAAAGTCCATCGACCCATTTCGGTGGATAAAGACGAGTTTCCTTTTACGGTTTCGATGAATAGATTTGAATTTCGGTGATCTTCGATGAGTAAATGAAAAATAGGTGTTTGTTGTTTTCATACTCCCTTAACGTACATACTCAAGGATTTTTCTGAAATTAGTTTGCATAGAATTTTTCCCACCAATTTCATTGCTTGATAAATTTGTGCCTAGTCCATCACCACATCCTTCCCCACTGTCAACTTCATATGTTATGAACTCAATTTTACACACTTAGACTCCTCTTCTTTCTCCTAATAAAAATTTCTTCACCATTATGGGAACGTAGACCTTCCTTTTCAACCACCTTAACACCAAATTTCAAGATAAATTATTCTAAATAGTCCTCACCCTCACCACCTTTCTCAATAGTTACCTTTATTCTTGATTCCATCACCTCCAATAATATATGTAAAACTCGACATCAAATAAGGATAGGGTGGACATGAAATGTCCTTACCACCTCATAATGACCCACCAACTCCACCCCGAACTAGACCACGACTAGCATCTTTCATAGAACTGTAACAAGACCCATTTGAAACCATGACATTCTCACCATTACCATGACTCATATAAGAGAACCCAAAAACCTCCCTCCTCCATGATTTGGTACCTCCAGGTTTTTGTATAGAAGGCTTATGTGAAATCATAGTTCTGACTTAGCAAGCCCCACTATCATCAATCACTACTAGAACATTCTCCATTATTACAACATCAATAGTAATCTCTTTTACAATAGGGGGAACATACTTGTTTGCCTCCACTCCTACACCAATAGCTCCATTAACAAACCAACTAAAAACCACAACATTAGACTTAGCTACAACACTCTACCCTCAAATTCCTCCATTAGAGAGTCAAGTCTTGAGACCTATCACCTCCATTTTCAATCCAAAGTCAAAACCCTTGTACCATATGCTTGTTTGATGATCATCATTATTACATTGGTTCTTGTGAGTGAGGTTTTCCATGTCTTCTTTTGCATACTACATACATCATTCGTTGCTAAGTAATAATGTGCATAGTTATTCCTATTGTTGTTATGGGTTACCTAGGAGTGGGTATTCTATTATATTGTGTGAGCACTATAACCATACAATCTAGATGTCCACATTCCCCCATAAAAAAAGACTTACTACTAGGAGTGGATTTCTCAATGCCAACAAGTTTTTCGATAGTGGAGATATCTCCATTAGATATGGTAATCAACACTAAGATGGAGGCTCAAAGCAAGCAAGTAATTGGATGTTTAAGTTGTTTAAAATAATTAATTAAAATATCACGCCATGCACACAATATTTGACTAAATATTATTTGTTCATCCCCGGGACGACAAATGTCCATTCTCAAGAAGCATTTCCACCACAACATCCACCTTCAAAAAGTATTGCCCTCAGTGCTTATAGTAAGGATCCTCCCTAGGGGTGTAATGCAGGTCAAGTTATGACCCTCCATAAGGGTTTAATGGGGGGAGTGAAAGGCCAATTAGAGTAATAGTGGAGGGCATTCAATGTAAAATGGATTAGGTCCACTATGTTTGTTATTATGAAACAGGGCTCACTATGGTGGTTATTGGAGAATAAATGTAGTGGAGCCTCATTAAAAAGGGTCCACTAGGTAGTTAGGAGGTTGGTATGGTTAGAGTTGTCTTGTGATATATAAATAAGGATGGAGTCTTCCATATGAAGCATGTGCGGAGTATGTTGTATTTGGAGCTTAGCTCATAGGAGGTTGCCCCCTTGGAGATGCAATTGAAAAGGAGTGGATCCTTCCACAAAAGGATCAATTGTAAGGTGGTGCCCTACCTTAAGGGTTTGTATATTAATATAAGTGTGGATATATTCTTAGATATCTTGTATCTGATTGGATATTTCTCATATATATGATACATTGCAGTCAAAGGGCCCATAATGGTTAATAATAGTGTAGGTATGGTGGCCATTCAATGTATGGTGGATTGGGTCCACTATTTTTGCTAGTCTTCAATAAGGCCCACTAGGTAGTTAGCATTGAATAAATGTAATGTGACTTCATTAAAGAAGACCCACTAGGTAGTTAGCATTGAATAAATGTAATGTGGCCTCATTAAAGAAGACCCACTAGCTTGTTACAGTTGGTTATGTTTAGAGTTTTCCAACTAGCTATAAATAAGGATGGAATCCTCCTCATGAATAATGTATTATAGTATATTATATTGGAGCTTAGCTCATTGGGATTTCCCCCCCTCGAAGAGGAAGTGAATAGGAGTTAATCCTTCCATAAAAGGATCATTGTACAAGGTTTCCCTACCTTAAAAGTATTTTTGCACCGAGTGAAACGAGGTGCTCTACAGCCCAGTATGGGAGAGATCCTCTAACGTCATATAACATTATAACGTTAATAGAAAAATAATTAAAAAAATTCATGTCGGCTCATAAAAAAAAAATTATGGAAAATATTTATAAAAAAAAATCCATGTTGGTTCATAAAATAAAATATTATGAAAAGTAATTAAAAAATAAATGTTCGTTTATAAAATAAAAACTTAAAACTTAAACCTGGATCTATCAATCAAGAATGATCAAATTTCTTGAGTTTAAATTTAAAAAAAGAAATACACCTCAAGAAATTGGATCCCTTTCTGTGCTTTATAGATACGAGTTAAGATGGATCTATGCTGGTGACATATAAAGTTAAAAGAAATTTGTTTCATATTCTTAGATATATTGTTTGTAATTCAATTTTAAGAGTTAAAAGATATTTATAATCAACAATAACAAATAACAAATAATATCTCATTCAAACAACTTATAAATGTGTGTGGCCTCTAAGTCTCCATTTATGAATACCATCATGCAAAACTCCTTTGCAAATCTATCATACTTTTTAAAACTATAAACCACAAATATTCATCCATTTTTTTACAAGACACATGTCCTTCACATTCTCTCATTTTGCTTATTCGTTCATGCTGCTACTATGGAGGGTTTCTAAGTCTATTGTCATTCTTTGCCACATGTTGATGTTGTGGCATATGAAATCCTCTGGAGGGTTTCTAAGTCTATTCTCATTCTTTGCCACATGTTGATGTTGTGGCATGGTGAAACCATCTAACAATGACCACAAAAATATTTTCAAACAAAAACTAATTCCTAACCATATAAACAAAAGAAAATATAAGGAAGAATACATACTTAGAATTTTACTAATTCCTAACCATATAAACAAAAGAAAATATAAGGAAGAATACATACTTAGAATTTTATGTAGAAGAAGTTATGATTGCAATCATAATATGACATGAAATAGATACATATTAAAAATCAAATTTTATTTTATATATATATATATATATATTAATATAATTAATTAAAATTTATGTAAGTTTTAGATTATTTTGATGAAATAATAAATATATCATAATAATTGAACTCTATATATATATTTTTTACATTGTAGTGTAATTAATTATAATATGTTTTACATTTTAAAAAATCCATTATCACATTAAAGATATTCAAAATCTAATGTATGAAGGTAATTATTGAAATATTTGAAATTCAAAGACTATCAACTATTTCCTCAATTATTACTCCTACTTTCAAATATTTACTGCACCAAAGTGCCTTTCAAGAAAAACTTGAAATGTCCCTTAAGTCACTCATGCTTCACAAATATTTATGCAATCTATCATTTCACTTATGTACCTACTCTATCATTTCACTTATGTCCGTAAGCTCTCTTTGATGCACGAAGATACCTTTGAAAAAAAACATGATATGTACTTAGACTTTTAGTTTTAAAAATAGCACTTTTTATGATGAAAACTAATAATTTGTAAATAGTTAAATACTATGTCAAATAAATTTAAATTTTTAAAATTTATATTTTAAAATGGAGTAATCTAAACCTATTATGATTTCAATTTTTTTTAGGGGAAACCCCATAGGGTAAACCATTGGCTCTGATTACGGAGCTTAACATGGTGGGGACATCAAGTGAGGCCCTTGCATAGCCACTCGAGGACTTGCCCCCAAGACCTTCTGCTTGCATTACATAGCACTCAACCACTTGAGCTAGTCCACCGGGTTTAGTAAAAAATCCAAATCATAAAACATTTAAGCTATTTTTTAAAATAAAATGCATATAATTCAATTTATTTTACATATATAAGAAAAATAAAATTTAAACATTTAAACAATTTTTTTTGTAAAGTTAGTAGAGTCTATGTATACTAAAAATGGAAAAAAGATACACAAGTTATGGTGGCTAGTCTGCAATTAGGGAAACTAGATCAACCACAGAACAATAGTTTATCTAGTGTGTCCCATATACATAATAACATATAAATTGTTCCAAAAAACCTAACCCTATCTAGTCTTTTCCAATTAGCATACCAAAGTATTTCTAAAAACATAACAGAAAATATAGAAAAACACCTAATCATCATAAAAAATATAACTATGGTGTTAGGAAACTGTGTCAACCCTTCTCTTTACTTTGTTAGTATATTGTTGTTGGACGCAAATGCGTTGTAAGTCGTCCCGTAGTAATTGTTGATCCATAGTTTGTATTGGCCCATGGTATTGACCCATAGTATTGGACGCATATGATTTGTAAGTCGTTCCGTAGTATTACATGTCCCATGGTATTGACCCACAGTATTGGGCATAGACTTAGTATATAAGTGTGTGTTGAGGCCAATGAAGGTACTGTGAAGTTATTTGTATTGAGCTTGCTCAAAGGAGATTGCCCCCTTAAAGTGGTCTGCGATCAATAAAAATATTCTGTGATCTCATATATTGTGCATTTTATCAATTAATTGTTGCAGGTTCCTCACATCTAGTATCAGAGCACTTTCTTGGGCTATTTGGGTGGAATTTCTGCCAAAAAACAATTTCGCATCTGTTGCAGGTTCGGATCTGGGAATAATCCCTAGCCGCTTAACTGTGGGAAGTACTTGGGCAGAAGCCTTAAAACTCATTATGAGGAGTACCACAGGAACCCCGAAGTAGTTGGCCCATTGAGAGGACCTGCCAGCGAAAAGGGCAACAACCCCTACCTGATTGACTAGTTCCCACCCGTGAGGTAAACCAAGAGCTATCGTTTGTGGCAAAGCGGTTATCAGTTTTACCTGAGCCATGGAGTGAGTGGTACTCACCCAATACGCAAGCCGTCAGACAACATTGGTGGCCGAGTGAAACCCCTTAACCGTTAGGAAGCCGAGCATACCTGGGGTCCATATCTATTTTCAGTTGCATTGTTGCCGATCACTTCTGCGCCGTTGTCGATCCATCTGTTTTCGATCACTTTCGCGTCGTTGCAGATCCATCTGTTGCTGATCATTTCCACATCGTTGTAGATCCATTTGTTGTCGATCACTTCCGCGTCGTTTCATATCCAGCCATTTCAAATCCAGCCGTTTTCGAGCCATTCCGAGCCGTTTCAGATCCCGCCATTTTCGATCCATTCCGAAAGCCGTTTCAGATCCACTATGTTTCCCCTGAAACTTCACTGACACCCCTGCAATCCCATTCTGCATATTTCATTCTTGAGGACCCTATCCCAAATTCCACTTCCCAAAACCAGAAATCTCACATTTGTCTATTTTTAGGGTTTGCCATAACTTCTTCGATTTTCACCCAATCGCCTTCAAATTCTGTTACCGCGTTCATTCCCTAATTCTGCTTCTTTTTCCCTATCTAAAAATTTTTCGCATTCTTTCACCCGGCTCTTGAAATCCCCATTTTCTGCTTCCCTATCCATTCGAAAGTGTCCAAAACCTAGTCAAACCCACATTACCCATCAAAATTTTTCCCAAATCCAGATTTTCCTTTACTGAAATAGTTTTTGTTTTTGTTTTTCTACCCCCCCCAAAAAAAATACCCTCTTGGTTATGGTTGTCACCCGCGTAGGAGCCAAAAACCATGGAGGAAGCATGTGCAGCCATCCAAACCAAACTCTAGGATCTGGATGAAAATTTTCTCGGCCTCCATCTTGAGCATTCAACCATGAACAACGAACGACAGTCCGAGTCTTCATCAGACAATGGGTTCTCTTCTTCCAGCAATTTTCGTGGTCCGAAGCTTGATTTTCCTCGCTTCAATGGTACTGATCCGACTGGATGGATCTATCTTGCAGAACAGTATTTCAGTCTGCATAATACTTTTGATGTCAACAAAGTTCCACTTGCATCCTTTCATTTGGAACAGGAAGCCCTTCAATGGTATCATTGGTACATTAAGGCTCATGACGAACCAAAATGAACAGATTTTTGCCAACTCCTTTTGCAATGATTTGGTCCTAGTGCTTTTGATGACTTCACATGAGCACTCACTAAACTTCTCCAATTTGGCACTGTGAGAGAGTATCAGACATAATTTGAGAAACTAGCCAATCACACAGAAGGATTATCTGATGAATTCTACAGGAGTTGTTTTATCAGTGGTCTTAAGAATGAAATCCGCTCAAAGGTTAAAATGTTCCGTCCTAACACAATTATGGAAGTCCTAGGGTTGGCTAAGTTGGCGAAGGACAAGATCACAGCCCAACAACGCTCCAAATCTACTTTTGTTCCATTTAGAAATATGGTTTCTCAACGACCTCCCATCATGCCAGCTCCTCGCTCCACTCCTATCAAGCAATTGTCTGAAGCAGAGATGCGGGCACGTAGAGAAAAAGGGCTTTGTTATAATTGTGATGAGAAATTCACTCGGGGACACAAATGTTTTGAGCAGCAACTCTATCTATTAGATGTGGATTCTCCGCCTACCTCTGAACTTGGTGCAGAAGCTCCCGATACACTGGTTGATCAGGTCGACATTCAGCAGCCACCTGTTGACCCTCTGTCTCCAGATGACCACCCAGAGATATCTCTCCATGCTTTAGCTAGAGTCACCACCCCACAAACAATGTGGGTCAGGGGTTACTTCAAGAAGATCCCTCTTACAATACTCATTGATTCGGGTAGCACTCATAATTTCATTGACCATCGGATCGCCAAACAGGCTGATTGTTCTGTCCATCCTTGCTCCAACTTTGAAGTCATGATTGCCAATGGGGGCACCTTACCTTGCAAGGGGAAGTGTCACAATGTGCGTATCTCTCTGGAAGATTATAACTTGCGCTCTGACATGTTTTCCTTGTCCTTAGGCGGATGTGATGTGGTTTTGGGCGTTCAATGGTTATGCACACTTGGCCCCATCTTATGGGATTTTGCTAAACTTTGGATGCAGTTTTCAATCAATGGGACACAACACAAATTTACAGGATTACAACCAGGGTCTCTCCGCATCATCAGTTCACATCGCCTGAAAAATAAATGTTCGTTTATAAAATAAAAACTTAAAACTTAAACCTGGATCTATCAATCAAGAATGATCAAATTTCTTGAGTTTAAATTTAAAAAAAGAAATACACCTCAATAAATTGGATCCCTTTCAATGCTTGATAGATACGAGTTAAGATGGATCTATACTGTTGACATATGAAGTTAAAAGAAATTTGTTTCATATTCTTAGATATATTGTTCGTAATTCAATTTTAAGAGTTAAAAATATTTATAATCAACAATAACAAATGACAAATAATATCTCATTCAAACAACTTATAAATGTGTGTGGCCTCTAAGTCTCCATTTATGAATACCATCATGCAAAACTCCTTTGCAAATCTATCATACTTTTTAAAACTATAAACCACAAATATTCATCCATTTTTTTACAAGACACATGTCCTTCACTTTCTCTCATTTTGCTTATTCGTTCATGTTGCTACTATGGAGGGTTTCTAAGTCTCATTCTTTGCCACATGTTGATGTTGTGGCATATGAAACCATCTGGAGGGTTTCTAAGTCTATTCTCATTCTTTGCCACGTGTTGATGTTGTGGTTTCACCATCTGACAATGACCACAAAAATATTTTCAAACAAAAACTAAATCCTAACCATATAAACAAAAGAAAAATATAAGGAAGAATACATACTTACAATTTTATGGAGAAGAAGTTATGATTGCAATCATAATATGATATGAACTAGATACATATTAAAAATCAAAATTTTGTTTTTTTATGTTTTTTTATATATTAATATAATTAATTAAAATTTATGTAAGTTTTAGATTATTTTGATGAAATAATAAATATATCATAATAATTGAACTCTATATATATTTTTTACATTGTATTGTAATTAATTATAATATTTTTTACATTTTAAAAAAGCCATTATCACGTTAAAGATATTCAAAATCTAATGTATGAAGGTAATTATTGAAATATTTAAAATTCAAAGACTATCAACTATTTCCTCAATTATTACTCCTACTTTCAAATATTTACTGCACCAAAGTGCCTTTCAAGAAAAACTTGAAATGTCCCTTAAGTCACTCATGCTTCACAAATATTTATGCAATCTATCATTTCACTTATGTACCTACTCTATCATTTCACTTATGTCCGTAAGCTCTCTTTGATGCACGAAGATACCTTTGAAAAAAAACATGATATGTACTTAGACTTTTAGTTTTAAAAATAGCACTTTTTATGATGAAAACTAATAATTTGTAAATAGTTAAATACTATGTCAAATAAATTTATATTTTTAAAATTTATATTTTAAAATGGAGTAATCTAAACCTATTATGATTTCAATTTTTTTTAGGGGAAACCTCATGGGGTAAACCATTGGCTCTGATTACGGAACTTAACATGGTGGGGACATCAAGTGAGGCCCTTGCATAGCCACTCGAGGACTTGCCCCCAAGACCTTCTGCTTGCATTACATAGCACTCAACCACTTGAGCTAGTCCACCGGGTTTAGTAAAAAATCCAAATCATAAAACATTTAAGCTATTTTTTAAAATAAAATGAATATAATTCAATTTATTTTACATATATAAGAAAAATAAAATTTAAACATTTAAACAATTTTTTTTGTAAAGTTAGTAGAGTCTATGTATACTAAAAATGGAAAAAAGATACACAAGTTATGGTGGCTAGTCTGCAATTAGGGAAACTAGATCAACCACAGAACAATAGTTTATCTAGTGTGTCCCATATACATAATAACATATAAATTGTTCCAAAAAACCTAACCCTATCTAGTCTTTTCCAATTAGCATACCAAAGTATTTCTAAAAACATAACAAAAAATAGAGAAAAACACCTAATCATCATAAAAAATATAACTATGGTGTTAGGAAACTGTGTCAACCCTTCTCTTTACTTTGTTAGTATATTGTTGTTGGACGCATATGCGTTGTAAGTCGTCCCGTAGTAATTGTTGATCCATAGTTTGTATTGGCCCATGGTATTGACCCATAGTATTGGACGCATATGATTTGTAAGTCGTTCCGTAGTATTACATGTCCCATGGTATTGACCCATAGTATCGGGCATAGACTTAGTATATAAGTGTGTGTTGAGGCCAATGAAGGTACTGTGAAGTTATTTGTATTGAGCTTGCTCAAAGGAGGTTGCCCCCTCGAAGTGGTCTGTGATCAATAAAAATATTCTGTGATCTCATATATTGTGCATTTTATCAATTAATTGTTGCAGGTTCCTCACATCTAGTATCAGAGCACTTTCTTGGGCTCGTTGGGTGGAATTTCTGCCAAAAAACAATTTCGCATCTGTTGCAGGTTTGGATCTGAGAATAATCCCTAGCCGCTTAACTGTGGGAAGTAATTGGGCAGAAGCCTTAAAACTCATTATGAGAAGTACCACAGGAACCCCGAAGTAGTTGGCCCATTGAGAGGACCTGCCAGCGAAAAGGGCAACAACCCCTACCTGATTGACTAGTTCCCACCCGTGAGGTAAACCAAGAGCTATCGTTTGTGGCAAAGCGGTTATTAGTTTTACCTGAGCCGTGGAGTGAAGGGTACTCACCCAATACGCAAGCCGTCAGACAACATTGGTGGCCGAGTGAAACCCCTTAACCGTTAGGAAGCCGAGCATACCTGGGGTCCATATCTATTTTCAGTTGCACTATTGCTGATCACTTCTGCGCCGTTGTCGATCCATCTGTTTCCGATCACTTTCACGTCATTGCAGATCCATCTGTTTCCGATCATTTCCGCATCTTTGTAGATCCATCTGTTGTCGATCACTTCCGCGTCGTTTCATATCCAGCCGTTTTCGAGCCATTCCGAACCGTTTCAGATCCCGCTGTTTTCGATCCATTCTGAAAGTCGTTTCAGATCCACTATGTTTCCCCTGAAACTTCACTGACACCCCTGCAATCACATTCTGCATATTTCATTCTTGAGGACCCTATCCCAAATTCCACTTCCCAAAACCAGAAATCCCACATTTGTCTATTTTTAGGGTTTGCCATAACTTCTTCGATTTTTACCCAATCGCCTTCAAATTTTGCTACCGCGTTCATTCCCTAATTCTGCTTCTTTTTCCCTATCTAAAAATTTTTCGCATTCTTTCACCCGGCTCTTGAAATCCCCATTTTCTGCTTCCCTATCCATTCGAAAGTGTCCAAAACCTAGTCAAACCCACATTACCCATCAAAAATTTTCCCAAATCCAGATTTTCCTTTACTGAAATAGTTTTTGTTTTTGTTTTTCTACTCCCTCCCAAAAAAATACCCTCTTGGTTATGGTTGTCACCCGCGCAGGAGCCAAAAACCATGGAGGAAGCATGTGCAGCCATCCAAACCAAACTCCAGGATCTGGATGAAAATTTTCTCGGCCTCCATCTTGAGCATTCAGCCATGAACAACAAACGACAGTCCGAGTCTTCATCAGACAATGGGTTCTCTTCTTCCAGCAATTTTCGTGGTCCGAAGCTTGATTTTCCTCGCTTCAATGGTACTGATCCGACTGGATGGATCTATCTTGCAGAAAAGTATTTCAGTCTGCATAATAATTTTGATGTCAACAAAGTTCCACTTGCATCCTTTCATTTGGAATAGGAAGCCCTTCAATGGTATCGTTGGTACATTAACGCTCATGACGAGCCAAAATGAACAGATTTTTGCCAACTCCTTTTGCAATGATTTGGTCCTAGTGCTTTTGATGACTTCACATGAGCACTCACTAAACTTCTCCAATTTGGCACTGTGAGAGAGTATCAGACATAATTTGAGAAACTAGCCAATCACACAGAAGGATTATCTAATGAATTCTACAGGAGTTGTTTTATCAGTGGTCTTAAGAATGAAATCTGCTCAAAGGTTAAAATGTTCCATCCCAACACAATGATGGAAGTCCTAGGGTTGACTAAGTTGGCGAAGGACAAGATCACAGCCCAACAACGCTCCAAATCTACTTTTGTTCCATTCAGAAATATGGTTTCTCAACGACCTCCCATCATGCCAGCTCCTCGCTCCACTCCTATCAAGCATTTGTCTGAAGCAGAGATGCGGGCACATAGAGAAAAAGGGCTTTGTTATAATTGTGATGAGAAATTCACTTGGGGACACAAATGTTTTGAGCAACAACTCTATCTATTAGATGTGGATTCTCCGCCTACCTTTGAACTTGTTGCAGAAGCTCCCGATACACTGGTTGATCAGGTCAACATTCAGCAACCACCTGTTGACCCTCTGTCTCCAGATGACCACCCAGAGATATCTCTCCATGCTTTAGCTAGAGTCACCACCCCACAAACAATGTGGGTCAGGGGTTACTTCAAGAAGATCCCTCTTACAATACTCATTGATTCGGGTAGCACTCATAATTTCATTGACCATCGGATCGCCAAACAGGTTGATTGTTCTGTCCATCCTTGCTCCAACTTTGAAGTCATGATTGCCAATGGGGGCACCTTACCTTGCAAGGGGAAGTGTCATAATGTGTGTATCTCTCTGGAAGATTATAACTTGCGCTCTGACATGTTTTCCTTGTCCTTAGGCGGATTTGATGTGGTTTTGGGCGTTCAATGGTTACGCACACTTGGCCCCATCTTATGGGATTTTGCTAAACTTTGGATGCAGTTTTCAATCAATGGGACACAACACAAATTTACAGGATTACAACCAGGGTCTCTCTGCATCATCAGTTCACATCGCCTGGAAAATATCCTTAAGAAGAATTCACACGGTGTCATTGCTCAACTCCATTCTATTCATATGCACCCATCAACGGTCTCCACTACTTCCTTGAATATATATGCAGGTGTCTTTGCTGAACTAGTGAGCTTGTGGCCTTCACGAGACCTTTCCAGTCAGAATTTAGCCGCATCTACATCTAAGAAGGAAATGATCACTATTTTGCATGCAGTACAGAAGTGGCAGCCATACCTATTAGGGAATTATTTATGCATCAAGACTGATCACCAAAGTCTGAAAAAATTCCTAAGACACCTGAAATGGGTTAGCCAACTCATGGGTTATACCTGTGCGATCACTTCCAAGAAGGGTAAGGACAATCTAGTGGTGAATGCTCCTTCTCGCACATTTGATGACCCAATTTTTCTTTCAGCTATTTCTATGCTTGTTCCACATTGGTTGTAATCTATTCAACAGGGATATGTCTTCTATGAACTCCATGCTTCTTCATCGGCAGGGCACTTTGGGTTCCTCAAAACGTATTACCGGGAACAGTGTAACTTCTTTTGGTCGGGACTGAACATGACAATTCAACAAATGGTGGCTGACTGTGATACTTGCCAGGTCAACATGGGTGAAACGACACTCCTTCCGGGACTGCTCGAACCCTTTCCCATCCCTACACCGATTTGGCTAGCTATTTCTATGGATTTCCTTGAGGCGCTCCGGGGGTACAATACCACATCTAAAATGACACCATATGAAGCAATCTATGGACAGACACCTCCAGTTCTTCTTCCATCCACCCTCAGCAATTCCCCGGTTTAGGAAATTGACTCGGTTCTTCGAAACCGCGACCATATTCTTCTCATTTTACAGGACAATCTTCACATGGCAAGAATTCAAATGAAACAACACGCCGATCAGCACCATTCTGAGCGCACTTTTCAAGCATGTGATATGGTTCTTCTTCGTCTACAGCCTTCCAAGCAATCCTCCCTGAAACTCAAAAAGCATCAACTTCTCTCTCAATCTATCACAGGGTATTAATTCAGTGGCACAGAATGCACCCAGAGGATGCTACAGGGGAACCACTCCTTCAGATTCCGCATTAATTTCCATATCTAAAGCTTTGAGGACAAAGCTTTTTCTAAGGGAGAGGGGATGTTAGGAACCCATGTCAACCCTTCTCTTTATTTTGTTAGTATATTGTTGTTGGACGCATATGCTTTGTAATTCGTCCCGTAGTAATTGTTGATCCATAGTTTGTATTAGCCCATGGTATTGACCCATAGTATTGGACGCATATACTTTGTAAGTCGTCTTGTAGTATTATATGTTCCATGGTATTGACCCATAGTATTGGGCATAGACTTAGTATATAAGTGTGTGTTGAGGCCAATGAAGGTACCGTTAAGTTATTTGTATTGAGATTGCTCAAACGAGGTTGCCCCCTCGAAGTGGCCTGCGATCAATAAAACTATTCTGTGATCTCATATATTGTGCATTTTATCAATTAATTGTTGCAGGTTCCTCACATATGGGCACCTTAGACTCCTAGGGAGTCTTGCTAGGTTGGTCTTGAGAAGGAGTCTTCTTGACGACCATGCATGTGGTTGCCTTGGCAAGGACATTGATCTTTGCTTCCAAACTCATGATTGCTTTGGCAATTAAGTGGAGCTTGGCATCCACTCTCATAATCTATCCCTGCATCTCATCCATCTACAATAGTGTCTCCATTTTATCTTCATTTCTATCCATCATGGCTCTTCCCATGAGCGCCTTCATGTACTTGTATAAGGCCATAGTTTTAGCATATTTTGTCTCCCTGGTGCAAGAAGAACCTTCATTAGTAACCTAGGGTTCCATCTCCTGCTGAGTCCCTACAACCCCCACAATCCTCCGCTCTACCTGAACCCAATTCACATCTCCCTCAATGTCCCTCTAGACTGAAAGAGAAACAAACCATATGAAATTATCCTTGGTTTCCTGAATTTCCCTCTGCGCTCGCGACATGTAGGTGTTTCGATGGTCATTGACCTAGCTACGGTGTTGCGTCTAATCATAATGTCGATCACACCCTCGTTATTCCTTGCTTCCTCATCCACGACTTGCGGATCCCTAACTGGAGCTCCTTGGTACATGTGCGCATCTGCAACAACAACTTCACCACCATAATCAGAAATATGTCCCAATATAAGCTATCAAAGACCGAAGCTCATCACCCATAGTTCGGGCCAAACATCGACTAGTCCAAGCAATGCGGCCATGCTCCAGTTATGCATCCCTTGTATGTTGCTATCCATCATTACATAACATTGCAAATTGACCCTTGTAAATCTGACCATTAATCTTGTTGGTGGGGTAGCCATCACCTCCCAATTGAGCTCACTTGCACCCATCCTTCTCCACGATTCGTTATCATTCCTCAATCTCTCGTACTAGCTTAGCATCATGCTCACACGAAGCTCCATGTACTCGCCACACTTGTCTCCCACCAAGTGTCCCACTCTTAAAGTGATTGCCATGTGAGAGGTAATCTAGCAAGTGTCCCACACCATGCTCTACACCCATATACATACAATCCTTATTAAATTTTGTATTCTTACAAATAAATGCAAATTAAATTAAATAAATAACATAAAACAACTTTTATAATGTGAAAAAGCATTTTAAAATTGTTTCCATGAATAAAAATTTTAATGTGCATAACTATCTAGTTTTCGATAACGCTATAGTAAATCAAATTCTTCGTAAAGAAGTAGGGAGTAATCTATTTATTCTATTTTTTTTATTTTACGGTATACAAGTCAGCGTAGAACATGATTTTTAATTATGTATATGTTATTTTTTTTATAAAGTATTGGTAGTTTTAAAAGTATTTTCTATATTATATTTAGAAAAAATTTAAAAAGTTGTGTGTAAAGAATTTGTTATTTTTGTAATACTAAGAAAATTGAAAATAAAAATCAATTTATTTTAAAATATCATATGTTAATATTAAATAACAATTTCAAAATATATATTATAATATTGAATTTCTTAACTTTTAAACTCATCAAATTATGGTGTTTTATAAATATTTTTTTAAAGATTTTTTAAATTAAAAAACAAAATTTGTTAAATAATGAAACTGTTTAGTCACATAAACCTGGAAAATTTATTTTATGTTATAGCTAAAACAATCAATATAATATCGACTGAAAAATGAACTCATCAAATGTTATGTAAAGCAAGAACTATAACTTTAACAAATATGATTTTATAAATATAAATTTACGATCTATTTTCTTATACAAAATTCCAAAACAACCCAATATTTATTTATTTTTCTAGAAATTCAATAAACCTAAATTAATTTCAATTTATTAACTATAATCATATGTAAAAAATTATGAATCTTAATTTTATATTAATATACTATAATTTCAATTTAAAATTTATTAATACATATTATCTTAAAATTTTATATTTACTAAAATTTAAATCAAAATCGTTTGTATGGCAACGTTACATTGTAATCATTAAAATCTCTAACCCATTAAAAACATAATATTTATATTTTAATATATTGTATCATATATATTTTTAATAAAATTATTAAAAAATAATAATCTTTAACTTATTAAAATAATTTTAAATTTTAATATATTATATATTTTTTTTTTATAAAATCATAAAATAAATGGGTTTTAACATTTTATGAGAATCTCCCCATGGCGGGTGTTAGATCTGGCAGATGGAGGAGTGCATGAGGGGCACGTGGCCAGGCCTCAAACCACCCGTGCCACCACCTCAATGCCCTTAGCATGGCCCTTGTTAAATGGGACTCCCACGAGCATTCATCTTGGCAGCTACTTGGGTACAAGCCCACATGATCATACTAGTAGATCGTCGGTGGAGTTTGGTCAGGATGATGAGAATGCAGGTGTGCGAACCTCTTCGTCCAGCTCTCGCCATGATGACAATACTGTTGCGGGATTTCCGACTCAACCCCAGTCTCATCATATCGACAAGTGACTTAATGATACTCCAGCCCATTAAAGGAAGCCTCTCCTTCGCTTCTTCCCCAAGTTTTGGCTTTCGAAATTATGTTGTTTGCTGCATGATTATTCTGTCTACAAGTGAAGCTTGCAATTATCCCTCGATGCAGTGCTATTCTTGGAATTTTTGCGATGAGAAAGCAATTATCTCTTCCAGTCCGATGCCCTCCTTTAATTTGGTGCTCCCTTTGTATTCGCGAACCCTCATGCCTCCTCAGAAGCGTTCGTATTGTCATAGGAAAGCCAAGGAAGCAGGCTCCTCTTCCATCCCCCCAGCCAAGCCCACAAGAACTATGAGAAACATCACCCGCATAGCATGTCTGTACAATCAACAAATTCCAAATGAAATCAAAGAAGAAATTGTTGTAGTAGAAGCCGATGCCAAGGCTATCAGGAATTGCACTCAGGATGAAGAAATTCGTAAGGAGTTTGAATCCCTACTCCCAGACCCAGGCTACGCTCGAGGTAGAGTGGCCCTATATCTGAAGACTCTTGACCTAGCCTGGCAGCAAAAATACCTCATGGGGAATGCTCTCGTTGAAAGAGGTGAAGCTCACCAAGAAATCCTCCTCCAGCTGGACGAGATTACTCGGAATGTGCAACAAATTGCTTCTCACCTCGGCATCAATTTGAACACCAGCAATGAAGCCCCCACAATCCCGGGTTGATTTATGTTTTAATGTTTTTTTGTGAACTTTGTTTTATGAAGAACAGTAGCAGAATTATCTATAGGAACTCATAATGTAAATGGTTCAGTTTAGTGTCATTCTGTGGTAGATTGTCTGACAGCATTCTCTAAGAATCTGAGCCTGTTTTCTTGTTGTTGGGAGGGCTCAGATTCTCTCTTTTCTGCATGTTTTCCCTATGTAGGGAGGGCTATGATATTACTGTTGACTGTATTTCTCTGTTTTCGGCAATAGAAGGATCTTATCTAGCTTACCAAAAAAAATAAAAAATTGAGAATATAATTATAAATACATAAAAATAATATAATTATATTAATTATAATATAATTGTGTGTAAACTGGGGGGGCATGTGCTAGGGATCCTTCTGGATCCTGGAGGAAATATTGTCTTAACCTTTGAGTGGGGATTAGGGAAAGCCACCAATAATCAAGCTGAGCAACATGCCCTTTACCTAGAACTTGAGAATGTTGTTCAGCATGTAATTCAATATGTTGCGATCATCAGAGATTCTCTCCTAATCATCTCCCAAGCAAGGAACAAAATGGAACTAGTGCATAGACTCACACGGAGGCTCCAAAAACATATCAATGGGCTTCTACGATGAATCCCTGATGCCTAGTTGATGCACATCAAATGAGAAAACAATAAAATTGTGGATGTTCTTGCAAAAAAGGTTGTCAGACTGGAAAAAGGAGGCCTAGTTCAAAGTGGGGGCCAACTTACCACTCGTTATATCCCCTAAGAATTATTATTTGCAATTAATAATGGATCATATTGCATTTAATATGATTTCATTAACCGTTAACTTGTTAAGCCGTTGTTACGACTCCCAAAGCTTGGTCATAATGTAGCACGTGGCCTTGCGAATGGAGGAGCATTTGGGAGGCTTGGACATGAAGCTTCCTTGGGAGGCAGGGACATATACACTATCTCCCCCTTGTTGTGGCATCGAAGGTGGGATAAACAACTGGAGTGAAGTGACTGGTTTTGTCTGCAAAATTAGAATGGTGATTTTGGAGTTGGAGGAAGAAGACGCCTTCCCCTATGCCTTGGGGGAGTGGCACTCTGTAGCATTTGTGTGGAATGTATAGAGGAAGGTTTGCATATTGTGGGCATTGTTTAGCGTTATGGTAGCGCAGAGGCATCTCTCTCCCTGCTCTAGAAGGTGTGGGATTCCATAATTGACTTGGGTTTCGTCGGTCTAGAGTTAAGCATGAAGTCAGAGGATTCCATATTGCATAAGTTATCTATAGGCATAAGGGATGTTCACGCAAACATCAGTGATATTCAAAGCAATCTTCAATGGATGAATAGACAATTGGAAGGGGTTTTAGATGCAATTCACCAGATTAAAGTTCATAGTTCCTATCTAGAGCACCTCCTGGACAACGTTGAAGGGAACATACGGGTATATGGAGCTCAAGTTGATACCATGATGAATACTTTGGACCTACATGAAGACTTGTTGGTTGCAAAACAATCTAGGCTCTCGGATCAGATGGAAAGCAAAGAAGATGAGGAAGCTTATGTCCACCAACTCTATGAATCTGCCAACGTATCAAACACCAAGGAGCACGCAGAAGAAAATTGAGAGCCATAGGTCATGGATAGTGGTCACAACACCACTTAAACTTGTTTTTTATGAAGTTTTTTTGCATAATGTTTCTAGGGAAATATGTTAGAATTTATAACAGTTTAGGTGGAGGCATTTTTTGTTTAAAGCTTATAATTTTATGGAAGACTGTAATCAAACCAGATAATACTCAAAAACCTTTGAAACTTCATTTCTAAAAAACTATATTGTTTTGATATATTTTCTTCGGTATTTTATAAATACAAACTTAACCACTTTATATATATATATATATATATATATATATATAATTATTTATGTGTAAAGAATTATAATTATATTGAGGATAGTGAGTTGTTTTTATACCAGGTAGGAGTCTAAGAAAATGATAAAAGGGGATCATGAAAATGAATAATATGATAGACATTAGGAGTAGGGGAGTCAAAGTAATGAGTGAGTTAACAAGTAAATTAAGAAATAATAAATTTGAGTAAAGAGTTTTTTTGTTTTTTTTTCAACGGAAAAATCACTTTCCAGCTGTTCCGAAGGAATCAAGGAAAGCTAACAACGCATGGGAAATCTCAACAAACTTCCTCACATATCGTGGATGGTAGGTCGAGCAAACCGTCAGCGGTAATCCAAGCCAGAAGATGTCTCAACAGAATTGAACCTGAGTAGATGGAATGAAATCCATCAAACCCCACCAACGGACCATCGTATCCTTGACAAATTTGAGTAAAGAGTTAATCAAGATATCATAATCATCCAAATTTTATATTTATTTTCATATAATTAAATAAATTGAATTTTAATAAATATTTTTATTATAAAAAATAATAATAATTTATTTATAAAAATAATGATAATGTATTTTTATTTTTATTTTAGTTAGATATTAAATTGATGTATAATATTTTTTAATTTGTAGAGTAAGTAATTTTTTTCTACATATTAATTTATTATTTAACTTACTAAAATATATATATTATTTTATTTATGATATATTTTGGTAAGCAACTAACATTATATTACTTTCTATAGAACAAAATATGTGCAACAGTTAGGTGGCTGGCTTGCTCAAAGGGAAACCAGGCCACTCATTGATAAATGTTATCATAATTTCTACAGTTCTAAAAAAAACATAGAAGTGATAGTTGTGAAACTAAGGCCATTAAGGCAAGCAAAACTAGACTAGACATCATTTCCACACAACAAAAGAAAATAATTAGACCATCTTCCTAAGCATTGTCAGAAATCGAAATGGCATGCACCTTGGCATATGGAGGAGGCTCGCTTTACTAACCCTCAGGAGGCTTGGGCTTGAACACCATCCCAGTGATGATCTTAGCAAGAGTGGTGATGCAATTAATCAACTCCTTGATGGTCATCGCAATAAGATTCAAATTGGCATTGATTTTCAAGATCTAGTCTCTATTCCAATTAGTATTCTCCTCCAATTGTGTCTGCAACTTGGGTTCTCCACCATAAATATCCATCAAAACCCTCCCCAAAAAAGTATCGCATTTATGATTTAAAAATAAAATATATATTTTTAATTATTAAACCCACCCAAACTATACCCAATACTATAATTCTATTAAAACACACATATATATATTCAATTATTAAACTTAAACTATAGTCATTATTATAATTATGTTACCATTATAAAAACATATTATATTAAAAATTATAAATATAAACAAAACTATAAAAGTTTTGTTATCATCATTTTATATTTCACACTCTGCAAACTAATTATGTCCTCCCAGTTACATCCTTAATTTAGTAAGTCCACATGTACCTTGGCAAAACATAAAAAAGGATCAATAGTCATCCTTTTATACATAAGCCATATTCATAAGTCTTTCTCCACATGTACCTTGGCAAAACATAAAAAAGGATCAATAGTCATCCTTTTATACATAAGCCATATTCATAAGTCTTTCTTCATGTCAGAAGTTTGACACTGGTAGGTCAAGATTGTATGATGATATTCTCTTTATTAAAATTAAATATCTAAAACTTAAATGGGTTTATTTTAAAAGAATAAGGGATAAGGGTTGGTATTATATATGTGGTGATGAACATAATTTATTCCAGTGAAGTAAAAACAAGTTTATGTTTTAATGATAAATTTGAATAATAAAATATAAATGTATTTTTTAGTTGTTCATTTATTAATTAGTATACATAAATTATATATATTTTTATGTTGATTATCAAATGATTTTGTTTATAATATTATTTAATATTAGTATGGTTGTTTATAATATGATTATAATTATTTAGTTTAGAAAACTTTGATATGACAATATAAAAATAATATAAGTTAGTTTTGATATATTAATTTGTTTTATGATCCAAAACAAAAGTTATATTCTTTAAAATGATTATTATAAAAGATTAATAAAAAATAACTCGAATCAGTTAAACAAGTACGTAATATTTGGCCTCTAAGGTTGAATCCACATACATGTATATTGGATTGGTTTATCTTGGGCCTTTATGGATGGTGGTTAGTTCTCCTGGTTTCAATCCTCCTTCATAGCGTCCATGCCCTAGATTGCCTTAACCAAACCTTCATATTTGTGGTCTAAAAGTTCAATTTGTACAAGATGTTCATTGGTGTACACCTCGTTCTTCAATTATTTGGGCTATGAAGGATTTGTTGTGCCAGTATAAATCAACCAATTTGAAATACTTGGTGTCCCTGCTATAGGAAAATATTGTGTCTAGTATCCAGTCCATGAGCTTCACATCAATGTCATCATAAGAGGTATTTCCATGTTTCTCCCTGACTAATTTCTCAATTTGTTCTACATGTTCCTTTATTGCAATTAGGAATTTTTTGTTGTACCTCATTGTTGCTTCCCTAGCCTCTATTTTGGCTCCAGTTTTCTTGATAGGAGAGCTTCCATTGCTAGGGTTTTTGTGTGACCACAGTTGGCCTCTTCTGACTACCATATTTTTGTTACCCTCCATTGTTAGTTTCCCCTCTACTTGTTGGCCATTCATTTTTGCAGACCGACTATGTACTTTAACAAGACCACGAGCTAAGAACTAAGAGATGCTTGGAGGCCAAGTAGGGTGGCTTCTAGCCCTTCTCTCTTTAACCCCACAACTTACCTCTAAAATCAAGCCTATGGTCTAACTATGTAAAGGTTGACCTTCAACCCCAAACAGAGGCCTAGCTCACACTCTTTCACTATATATACCAACACCCTTGTCTATAATAATAAAAAGTTCATAGAGTTTACCTCTTGCCTTCTAAAGTAAATAAGAGAGGCTCCAAGGAGGCTTGAGAGATTTGCAATGCCAGCTTAAACCTGTGGTGTTCCAAACATTGCTAAAAATAATGAAAATAATGTATATGAGACTTAACTATTAATTATCCAATATAAACCTTACTTGAAAAATCTCATCACAAATTGCCTTGCTTCTTACATTAAAAAAAACCAAACTACTTGGATTTATCATTCCCTTACCTACTTGAATCCATCATTCCTACAAATAAGAGGTTAATATTTATACAATCTAAAAATTCGTTCGAAAAACAAAAAAGCCAAACTAAAATGACCTTCAGCAATCTTACCACTTCTCCTACATGCTTCAACACAATAATTCTTAAATCTCAATTAGCACCTTTATTTTGAAGGAACGTGCATCCATACACTTCACTTCCCTAACACCATTTACAAAGATAATTTAATAGATACACTACACTTTCTTTTAAATAAAAAGATGGATAAATAAAAAAATGACAATTATAAAAAGGAACCCTCTTCATGAAACTCCATCTATATCTTTGCTTTTCATTTGGATAAATGTATCTTTACAACTTGAAGGTTATCTTTTAAAGTGATTCTAGTACAACACACTCCACCCGACTTTAGTATTACATAGAATTTGTAAATTACAATTAACTTTAGTTTTGTAGATTACAATTAACTTTAATGATGGAATGAGATTGCATGCACAAATTTTAATTTATTCCATTTAAATTAACTTTAGTTTTGATGATTACAATTAACTTTAGTGATTGAATGAGATTGCATGCACAAACTTTAATTTATTCCATTTAAATAAGTCATGTTTGTGGTCAATAAAATGTTTGATTTAGGGAAGGATTTTAATATTAAATTTAGTTTGAGATAATTTTAAAAACGTTGATTAAAAAAAAATGATATACTTAAAATATATAAAATAAAATAAGATTATTTTAAATATTGTTTAAAATTTTAAAAATATATATTTTAAAAATTAGTAAAATTAATTCAAAAAGAATATTTTTTTTAATAGGAACTAGAAAATGTATTAATATATAATAATAGATATATATATATATTGCTTTCAAACCAATTTTACAGATTTCAATGTCCATTGGATGTAGCTTGGTTGGTTGGGAGGAATGATTGTTACCCTCCCCACATAGGTTCAATTCTTGTAAGTGACATGATGCTCTTGTTGAGCCCCTATGTATTGACTAGCTTTCCTTGATTCCTTCGGAATAGCAGGGAGGTGATTTTTTCCGCTGAGAAAAAAAAAGCAAACGAACAAACTTTAGGGATTTCAATATCAGAGTTGTACAGTACATTTCCATAGACTTTTCCACTTATGTCAGCTCTTTTTGATAATCAAAATTATTGTTTCTTCCAAAACCTATGCTTCTACCTCTTACACTGTAAACTCTAACAAAAAGGATACATAAGTAGATGCAAAAAAAGATAGCAAAAATTTTAGATGAGTTGTCTGAAACATCATTCATGGACCTGGTTGTCTGCTTGGTTCAGCTGTATTGTGGAGACTTCTTCCATCAGGGAGGCCCCATCCTACTCACGCGAAGGACCACTATTGCCTCTATAGAGCCCGTCGAAGTCTACATGAACTTCACTGAGTAATTCTTTCAACTGAACAAAGTGGCCTCATTTCTCTCATTTGCGTTCATCTATTGCTCCTGAAGACGACATTTAATGTCAGTCATAGCAGTCTGCACCTCAGCCTGCAAACCGTTTTGGTTTCTTTCCATACTCAGCAGCCTGTGCGTGATATCCTCTACTTCATTAGTCAAAACCCGAGAGCTTCCTTATGTATCGTCAATGCGGGTGTCAATGCTTGTGATATCAACCGAGATCCTCCTATTTTCCTCCAATACCACTGTAGAAACCTCAAAGACACAACGTAACATATTTTTATAGTCTACCATGATACTCTTTAACTCCCTTATTTCACCCAAAACCTCCTCCATTGCACCATTCTTTGCAATAGAAAACATGGATCTACACCATTCAACCACCTTACACTCCTCTTGATCTTGGGAAACAACAACGTCAAAACTCCTCCCAGAGACATACAAATACCTGGAGCCCTTCTCGACTCTTCCAGACAAGACAGGCATGAGAGAAAGCGAAAGATCATCCATATACATGCACCTGAATGTCGCATGGGAACCACAACAGTTCATACGAGCAAGGGTGGTGTGGAGTAAGGGACCCACCCAGGAATATTTAATGCAAGAAACCGACCGCCTTAACCGCGAACCATCTGTCCATATTTGCAGTACGTAGCCTCCACCATAGCCACTTCCGTCCCATAGCCTTAAAGTGGAGGCCAGGTTGGCCTGGGCCCTCCCTTGAAGCAAGTGATACCATGGAAACATATGACCCCCAATGAGCAAGAGATGAGGCCAACTTAGACTTGAAAGCATGATGTCCATTTGATTAGGGGGGGAGGAATTATCCACCTTTATTTCACCTTGTTTTAACTTACATCATAAGTTGGCAAGCTTGTCAGCGTCTTTATTGCTATGAGTTTGACATGGAAGAATTGAACCTTAGTGATATCAGATATGAAGGCCAAAATTCTCCTTTGGACTCTTCCAATCTCTTTACCTCTATCGGCTAATATGTCTTGCATCTTTTGGATGACAATTTGAGAGTCGCCAAAGGCTTGAAAGGTTCCAATATTTAACGATGTCATCATTTCAATTCCTTGCATCAAGGCCGCCCATTCAACCTAATTGTTCATCCTCTTTCCCAAATCCCAAGCAAAGGTATGGATCTTTTTTCCTCCTTGGTAGAAGATTACCCCTCCCACACCTACCTCCCCTAAAAAAAATACACTTCAATATAAATATCAATCTTTAATTTTTTCCCATATAAAATTATATTTATAACCTTTAAAAAACTATCTAATTTAAAAAATCTTAAATAATTTTATAATAATACATTAAAATTATGTAATGAAAAATAAATACAAAATATAAAAATAATAAATATAGTCATAAAAAAAAACTACTAACCATTATAATAATAATTATATTTCCTTTTTTAATATTGTGAAAAATTACCAGCCATTATAATAATTATTATTATATTTCCTTTTTTAACCATTCTAATAATAATTATATTTTCCTTTTTAACCTTGAGATTGACGGTGACTATTGAGATAATTTAAAAAGGAAAATAAAAATATTTTGTAAACACGTAGTCAATTTAAATAAATATTAACTTATATTAAATTCATTTAGACTCTTTTTTACACATGTTTCAATCAATGTCAACCCTTAATCACCAACCTTAATAATTAAATAAACAAAGCTTCACTTTCAAATTTTAACCATTTTCATCCTTTTTCCACTCAACCATTTTTTGTTATAGGTATAACGTTCACAAACAGCCATTCTCCACAGCCTATACTGTATTGAAATTCCCTAGGGACATGTATAATTACACACACTAATTTGTTTCACTGTGAACAGCTACAACTGTTTTCTTGAATCAATAATAGGCAGATTCACCACTCCAATTGTTTTCTTTAGTTCATAATAGACAGATTCACACATCTACCATATATATATTGGTTCTTATCTTCTATTCCCCTGCAGTAGAATGGTATATTCTACTATTCATTGGATACATGTTGCCTCTGCAAGTGACAGGAAGCACATGCAGCAGCAAAAGTCTAGTCCTGGTGTCTGAATTCTGTGTTTAATGTAGGTGGTACTGGTGGGTTCTGTTTTGGAATGATTTTAGGAATTCACATTCATGCAAGGATAGTGGAGCTAATAATAATAATAATAATGATACAACACATTCAATGATGAAAGTGTGGTGATGGTCATGATGATGGAGGTATTGGGTACAAGAATAATGGCAGTCTGAGAAAAAGCTCATCTGTGGCCTTCTTGTTATTGATGAATACAAGCCTAAAACCATCAGATCATGCAGAAAAAGGGCTCTAGTCTATGTTGGGTACAGATTGACTAAATGGGCTGCATAGTGGCAGGAGAATGACTGTGGATGTCCTTTGCTTTTCTCTGCCATGGTTGGGAAAATGATTAACCATGAAGCTCATGTAGGCATATACACTATAACCCACAAAGGTTTGAAAAATTCATCATCTGATACCAAACTCCATTAGAGCTCTAATGGGTTGTTGGAAGGCTCTGTAAGCATCGCGCTTGCACCATCTATTTTACAAAGAGAGAAACATGGGTTGTCGGAAAGCTGTGAGATCTGTGAGCCCACAGAATCCCTTTTTCTCTCTGATGCATCTCAGACTGTTAGGTTTTTTGCTGATGCTTCATTGCATCAATGGGCTGATATTAAATCCTGACGTTTATACTCTTCTCAGACTGAAACCAACTTTGTCTGGAACAAGGACTAATGTTGCACTGGCCTCATGGAGTGTTTCTCGCCCTCTGTGTGGATGGAGAGGAGTTATGTGGGTATACAATAGTATTTCTGTCAATTGTTCTGTTCCCAAATTTAGGCACAGCGTGGCTTTGGCTTTCAGTCGCAAGGTCTCGGTGCAGGGGATTGATTTGGAAGGAACAGGCTTGAAGGGTACGGTACCAAAGGAGTTGGGCTCTTTTCTATATTTACAGCAGGTGAATCTGAATAACAATAGTCTTACAGGAGAGATGCCTCCAGAGTTGGGAAATGTGCCTAATTTGAGCAGTCTGCAACTCAAGAACAACGGGCTGAATGGAAGCATTCCTACTGCTATTTGGAATCTGTGTGATAACATAGTTGAGCTGATGCTGGGATTCAATGAGCTATCAGGGAGCATTCCTGAACCTGGAAACGGGTCTAATATAGGTTGCCCTCAGCTCCGGAGATTTGAGGTGAATAACAACAGTATAATAGGTACAATCCCCGGCTTCCTTGCTAATTTTATTTCTCTTCAAGAGCTTGATTTGAGTGGGAATTCATTGTCCGGTCAAATACCCGATGAGCTTGCAAATCTGCCAAACCTCACAATTCTCAACCTTGCCCATAACAATCTAAGTGGTCGTATACCGAGTTTTCGGCAGAAATTTGATAAGGATTCCTTTGTAGAAAACAGTGGATCGCTATGTGGGCAGCCTCTGTTAAACCCATGTAGCGTAGCTCCAGCTGCTGCTACTGCTGCTTCTGCGAATGTGACTGCTGCCCAGTTCAATGTCACCAAAGCCCATTTCAAATCTATGAGCACTGGAGCTATTGCTGGAATCATCATTGGATCAATCGCTGTCGTAGTCATTGCCGGTTCTTTGTTAATTGGGTGCTATCATAGGTTCAGCACAGGCGCCATTGACATGTCTTCGTCTTCGTCTGCCCCTTCGAAGAAGGATAAGGAAGAAGACGTGGGCAATGGCAGTGGGAAACTAATAAATTTCCAAGGAGGTGAGCATTTGACAGTGGATGATGTTCTGAATGCAACAGGAGAAGTCTTGGGCAAATCCAGTTATGGAACTGTCTACAAGGCCAGGTTAAGTAGTGGTTGTATGATAGCACTTCGGCTTCTCCGAGATGGGTGTCTGAGAAGCACAGACGAATTCATGCCTGCCATTCAGGAGTTGGGTACTATCAGGCATAAGCATCTTGTTTCTCTGAGAGCATTTTATTCAGGGACAAGAGGCGAGAAATTACTTGCCTATGATTACCTTCCCAGAGGAAGCCTGGCGGAACTGCTACACAGTGAGTTTCATTATCATCTTCTTTGCTTTGGTTGTGATCATAAATTTTAGTACTGTTTCATTATCATCTTCTTTGCTTTGGTTGTGATCATAAATTTTTGTACTGTACAAAACTATGATTTTTTCTGCATTTCAGGCAAGGGAATTTACTTTGATCTTAGCTTCTCTCTGAGTTGTGTTTTAGCCAGAGTTGCACAATGCACAGTTTCTTGTTTTTTTTACTTTGATCTTGGCTTCTCTCTGAGTTGTGTTTTAGCCAGAGTTGCACAATGCACAGTTTCTTGTCTTTTTAGCTACCTAAATGGTTATCCTAAACCGAGTTTCTTGTCTTGTTAGCTACCTAAATGGTTATCCTAAACAGAGTAAGCTAAACTCTACACTGTTTGCATCAAGAATCTGGTGATTTTTCTGGCCAAAATCTGGCTGAAATTGTTTAAATGACAGTTTTGGGTTGCTAGAATTGCATAATCCGGGTGCCCCAGGGGTAATCGAGGTCGCTGAATCCATTCCTGCAACTAAAATTGCAATTCAAACAACCCAAATCACAGTTTCAGCAATTTCACCTTCACCGGATTCCGGTGAAAATCACCGATAAAAATGCAAACAGTCTAGAGTTTAGCCCATTCCATCCTAAACCGGGTTGATGTGATAGCATTTCTCCTCACTCCAATACTATCACTCCAATACTAACGTCACTTAGAAGTGCATGTGTGCTTTGTGGGTCCCTTTGTGATTATTGTCTTTTTATACCTTCTTAATTGCAAGCTTTCTAAAAAGCAGAGGTGTTTTGTGGGTCCACTTGTGATTATTGTCTTTTTTATACCTTCTTAATCGCAAGCTTGCTAAAAAGCAGAGTGGCATGTCCTTTGGTGTCCATTTCATTCTAAGTCAATACGAGCATTTTCTTGCTTTAAAAAATTAGGGAAAAAGACAAAAATGTGTGAGACTGTGATAATATAATCATACATTGGGAACAATGGTAAGACAAGGGTAGTTTATAAAGTACTACACACCAAAGCTTTGCCAATCCAAGCTAGTTTTGGACATGTCCTTTGTTGTCCATTTCATTCCAGGTTAATATGAGCATTTTCTTCCCTTAAAAAAATTAAGGAAAAAGACCAAAATATGTGAGTGTGATAATATAATTATACATTGGGAACAACGGTAAGACAAGGTACTTTATAAAGTCCTACACGCACCAAGCTTTGCCAATCCAAGCTAGCTTTGGCATTAGATTTGCTAGGTTGATGTAATAGCATCCTCTGACTCTTGTATTAAGGTCAAGATTACTAAAATTCAAAGTGGCATATCCCTTGGGCTCTCTCAAGATTACTAAAATTCAAAGTGGCATATCCCTGGGGCTCTCTCTTGTGATTGTTGTGTTTGTGATGCCTTTTTAAGTGCAAGATTACTAAAATTCAAAGTGGCATATCCCTTGTTAAGGATTCCGTTCCACGTCAATATGGTTATTTCCTTATGAGCATGAGTTTGAGTGTATAGTCAATATGGTTATCTCCTTATTAGTATGGGTTATCTCCTTATTAGTATGAGTTTGAGTGTATAATCTCACATTGGCAATAATTATGAGACAAGGGTGATTTATAAAATACTACATGCACCCAAAGCTTTGCCAATCTAGAGGCTGGCTTCGGGGTGCAAGAACCCTGAGTTGCCATGACAGCTTCCTGCCTCACTTTAGTACTAACTTTGCTTTACACTTTAGTACTAACGTTACTTACAGGCACTTGGTTCAATTGAAATGCATTCATTCTCATTCCTTGACATTTAAATTCAGTCCATTCATATATTATGTTCATAATGCAGATACAAACAGGCCTGCTCCTGGATGGGCTAGGCGACACAAAATTGCTTTGGGAGCTGCCAGAGGTCTTGCCTACATTCACACTGGATTCCATAAATCCATCATACATGGGAATATCAAGTCAAAAAATATACTCGTGGATGACAATTATGTTGCCCATCTTTCTGACTATGGTCTTCACAAGCTAATGAACTCAACTGCAAATATTGAGATGTTAGAAGCTGCTGCTTCCCAGGGATATAAAGCACCTGAACTTATCAAGATGAAAAAAGCCAATGCGAAGACTGATATATACAGCTTTGGTATTGTTTTACTTGAAATTCTCACAGGCAGAAGACCCGGTAGTACAAGCTCATCCAACCATATTGTTGATTTGCCAACAGTAGTGAAGAATGCAGTACTTGACGAGAGGATTTCAGAACTCTTTGACCTTGAGCTTTTGCGTGGAATGAGAAGTCCAGCAGATGAAGGTCTTCTGCAAGTTCTGCAGCTTGCAATGGGTTGTTGTGCTCCTTCTCCATCAGTCAGGCCACATATAAAAGAGGTAGTCCGCCAACTTGAGGAGATTAGGCCAAAACCTCAATCCCCACTTCTTGCCCTTTCTCCACAATACAATTCAGATGACAAGAGTAGTAGGGAGTTCTTGTTGGATGGGGGACAAAATTAAAGATGGAGTTTAGTTATCCTTTCCTCCCTAGTTCCGACACTTCTAGAGCTTCTAGATATGCTATAAACTACTACAATGGTTACAGATACCGGAACATATCAAGGGATCTCTTTTTCTTTTCTTGCAAGATATGTCTCAAATTATAGTTTCTTCCCATGGGGAGGGCTTTCTTTACAAAGATTTTATTTGCCTATTTGCTTTTGTCATATCATTGAGAGGAACATCAATTTAGTCCTCTGCTTCTGTAAGATTTCATATTTGTAAATCATGCTGATAGTTGGGAGGACTTTCAGCTTCTGTTTGTGTTTTTCATACCTGAGTAGATTTCCTTTCGTTGTAAAAGTCATGACATAGTAAGAATCATGACAAAAATTGACATGTAGACTTTTAGACTTAGTGGTAAAGATATGCCTATATATATATATATATGAAGGATATGCACTTGCGAAATGTTTTGAAAAAGCACAAACTTTTTTTTGCACTCATTGTATGTTTTTGTTTAGAACTAATGCTGATAAATGAGCACAGATCATGGTGATATGTTTATCATGGTGATATGTTTATGTCAGTCTATAATGCACACACCATAATGACTGGAAGAGATTCCTTGGTAGCGCGCTCGATCAGACGGGTTATTTTCTCACAGATATGTATGAAAAAAGATTCCAAAATCTAAGGTTTTCTAATAGCATTTTATGATGATGATGGTTATCCATATTTGTTGAAACCAACTTTGGTATATTGGATCTTAAGAAAGGTAAGAAATTACTCGGTTTGCTTCAGAATTTTAATTATGTACTCAAAAAACTTTAAAATAAACCTTCCTAAATCATCATAGTTTTGATGATTTTCTCTGGTGAAAAACTGGATAAAAGTGTTTAAAGTTAATATTCCACCAACGTTTAAATACATTAAGGTTTCAACAGTCACGAGAGATTAATAGTCAAGTCGGCTCCTTGTACTATAAAAAAGCTGTTTCTGTTTGCAATTTCTAGGAACCTAAGGTCTGTCACTTTAGTTTAATCATTGATTTTGAGTTGCTGAAGCTCAGGGCTCAAATGTAACCCCGTGATTTTTGTGTTCTCACCGGGCTTGGGAGGTCTGCACCAGCTGCTTAGGAATTTTCATGTCATGCACCTGGCTGGCTACTGAAAGTTTGCATCATTTAGAGTTTGCAAACTGCAACTTCGGAATCTTGAATACTTTGATATATGCAGGATTTAATCATTAAAAAACTTTTTTGCTTTTACGTTTTGTGAAGAAGGATGGAATTTCTACATTTAACATGGATTCAACCCAACAGAGTCCGTACAGACAAAATTACAAGTTCCTGCCCCATAGGATTTCTCCATCCATATATAAAATTTAACACATTCTAGTTAAAGTTTGTGCTGTAAATGCATTTTATTTGTTCTACTATCTATGGTGTTCTAAACATTTGCAAATTACTACTATGAATTTGATTAGAAAACCTTAAAGGACCACATAGCAGAAAACAGAGATTCATCTGATGGAAGCTTTATTTTGATGCAAGGAGCTCTATTATTTGTAATGGATCTTCATTGTGGTAGATTCATGAGAAATCAATATTCTTGTTCAGCTGAGTTGATTTACACCATTATGCTTTGGACTTTGGAAAACCAGAAGAGACTACTTGTGAAAGAGATGGTTGAAAAGCCTCACCCCATCCAAGTGGAAGAAGAGTTATAGAGATCCATGTCCTGGGTTACTGATAGCAGATAGACAAAAGACTCTCTTCCTTGACAAGGTCTCCGCTCCCATTGCCCTGATGCTCAGATTATTCTATATGCCCTGTTTGCATAGAAGGAAGATTGAAAACGTGGAATAGTTTCTAGTTCCACCTATTGTTTAGTCCCAAGCTGTTCCACCTCTCCTCAGTGCCAAAGCCACATTTTTCAGAGAAGAAAGGTGACCTTGGCCTATCCAAAGTGAAGAAATTGTTTCCAGTGAATATTGTTTATGGAACAAGTGATCTTTCTTCCATTGATCGTAGATACAGAAGTAAAGTGAGCTCTGGCCATGCAATCAAAACTTTTGGGATGATAATTTTCTCACCATCAATGTGATGTTTTCTCCTTTTCGGATGATGCATCTTATATTTCATTACTAAACAATTAAGAATACATCAAGAAATATACAAGTTGCTCATGTAGGCAAAAACAGCCAGCATATCCACTTTGGCTACAATCTTGAAAGATTCTACACCTTTCCTGAAAATGTCAATCCTGGCTGAAATCTTAACTGCCAGCGCTAATCTACAATCTGTCAATTCAACCCAGTGAAACAGATTAGTCTCCCCATTAAAGGGCAGACAACCTTGTGTTTTCTATAGAACAAAACTACAAAGTTTTCACATTTGATATTCTTTATAAAACATAAGGGTGACCATTGTGATATGAGCTCTCTAACACATGAATGGCTTGGGTTCTCCAATGTTATTTGTACCAACCTGTGGCATTAAGGCCCGTGTAACTTAAATTGACTTCATGACACTAAAGGTGTAATAACCACTCACTAACCACTAGATTAAACTTGTTCATCCAAAAAAGAAGATGAAACGTGTCGAGACAGAGATGGATACATTTGAGATTTGGATCATTCTGACTCAAATTTAAAATAAAAACCAAGTAAGAAATATGTGAAATGACCATGGGTGCATAAAATTATTTGTAATATGTGCCAAGGACGCGTTTGCATGAATGAGGGCAAAGTAAATAGTATGAACAAATGATTGAGGCTGTGATGTGTCCCAACATGGTGCTCAAGAAAGGAGAATCCCAAGACGGCCTTGGAGAAGGAGGTAGGTTGATACATTCAACCATTATTTTTCAGATTCTAAATAAAAATAGTAGTATTATATAATAATAATATTAAACAGCTTCTTTTTTCTGTTGATATGGTCAATTATGATCATCCTTTTTGGCATGTTGACATGGTCAGTTGTTATCATCCTTATATTTTTCATTTCACTCTAAATCAGAACAATAATATATTTTCTATTTCACTCTAAATCAGAACAGTAAAAAGGCAGATCTCTTCTACAAATCTTCTATTCACCTTTTTCTTCGGCATTTCTTTTAACAGTGCTCTATTTTCTGCATTTACTCTTGTTTTCAGCAAATGAGCATATCAATTGGTATAAGAGCCACAGATCCTATAGATGAAAGATTCAACCTGTTACGCCTCAAAGTATCTGTAGCGTTCCCTACAGATCCACCAGAGTGGGATTATTTTTTTCTATGTAAAGGCCAAGTCTTTGAGAGTTTTTGTATGTAGAGTGTTGATTTGGGGCTAAATACCCTAATCATGTCATGGATGGTCCTCTTGATTTCCATTTCCAGGAGGTACTCGCCCTATAGGGGTTGGTGCCCTTAGGGGGCTAATCACTTGGAAGCATGACCACACTCATTTATTTACCATGTAAAAGGTGATAGCGCTTTGTAAAGGGTTGTGTACCCTATCTAGCACACCTTATTTGTTCACTTGGACCTATTTTGTGATATAAAACCCCACCCCTGGGTTGTATTACCCACAAATTGTACTTCCATATTGAAGAAGCCTATAGGGATAATGTAGGAGGACATTGAGGGCACACATATGTTGGGGTTAGTTGGAGCATGACGTCCTCCTTTTGGCACACCTAGCACTTGTTGTAACCTAATTGCATTATTATTATTATTATGTCATTTAGAGATATTTTATTGTTATTATGAGTGGTTTAGCCCCCAAGTTGTGGGAGAGCAAGCCAAATGTTATATTTTTACATTATCTTGGAGGCTCATTTCTTAAAATTAGGTGAGGCTAGTCTTATATAATTAGCGCCTCCATCTCATTGTAAAAACACAAAAAGGTATGGGTTCATTATTGGTCTTTTCTATTTCTCTTGGTTTATTGGAGCCCTTGATGCTATGTGCACCTCTCTTTGGATGATCTTTCTTTCTTGAAGGTTGATTTGATGAAGTTCTAGGGTTTCTTTTACACATGCTATTGGTAGGTGACCTAAGGCGCTATCTTTCTCATCTTTGTTAAATGTTGGTAAGTTATACTTCTAACATAGTTTAATGGTGCTTTTATGGTGCATTATTCTAAAGTGTTAGGGTTTCTTGCTCATATTTTGTTAACCTCGCATGAGGAGACCTTCCTTCCATACGAGCTCTCCATTTTTACTGGGCCTTGGACTTCTTCTCTTGCCCTAATTAGGCTCTTCTACCTAACTCTTGTGGTTGCTAGTTGATGCACTAATTGCAAGTATTGAAAGCCATTCTAAGAGAAGGACGTTGGTATCGATCTCCCAATGCCCTGGGGATTGAGACAATAATCATATGCCCTATATTTTTAACAAATATATCTACCTTTTATCAATTTACATGTATTTCGCATGCATCTTTATATATTGAAGAACCTTAAAAACTATCGTATTGCTGGAAAAACCCTAAAAAATTAAATAATTTCAAAAAACCAAAAATAAGTCATGAGTTTGTTTTCTGGTCCACCCTAAAAATTCGCCCTAGGGTTTGAGCCACAAACCTAGAGAACGCCCTCATTGGAGGAAGTGCATTGGGAAACATGACATTGCCCAAATTAGGGTTTCTGCAGGGTTTTTTGCATGAGTTCTGACTAGACCATCAAGTGCACCCTAGGCCACTTGATCATCTCCCCTTCATAGCACACTTTTTTGAGGTGGTTCTTTGGGAAGAGTGAAACCGTACCTTGGGATTTGTGAAGTGTGTTGAAGTGGTGATATTTATAGATATCGATTGGTGGATTGAATTAACTCATTTTATATGATTTATGTGTATTTACCATCCATTGTTGACTCCATATAAGGCACTGATCTTATCCATAAGGCTTGTAGAAGCAGGTGTGTTGGTGTCTACAGGTGTTCTTCCTCCATTAAGGACTCTCTCCTGAGTTTAGGAGTTATTCAAAGAAGTTGAGGAGTTAGGTCGTGGTGACTTTGAGTCTAACCCCTCTCATATACTTACCATCACTAGCACAAAGGCATACTTAGTCTGCATTGAAAGGTCTGCAAGTTTGAGCGGTAACACAACCCATCACTACTCTCACACAATGACAAACTAATGCGCTTGGGCCCTTTTTCCTCCGCTAGTGCTTAGTTGTTATAATACTTTAGTTTTGACCCTTGGAATGTATTAAATCAAATTATGTAATATGATGTAGATATGCTAGTAAAGATTCCTAGTGCGGAGCTCAAGGACAATGCCCGAGTGGTGAATGGCTAGCAATGTATGATGTAAATATTTCTATATGGGCCATGTATTAGGCTTGTCATGAGAGCTCAAAGCTATGTAAATATTTATGCTGGAAAATAATAAAATAGTCCAAGATGGTTGTGTAAAGAGCACTAGAGGGGTTATGATTTCACTATAGGGGAAGCAAAAAGGGAACTTGATCCATTCGGCAGTTGGCATTGTTTTCGAATGCTAACATCAACTACAACAAGTCATCGACTTCAACACAACTTCGACAAGTTTCGAACTCAACACGACTTTGACAAACTTAGCAACTTCGACAAGTTCAGCGACCTCAACAGTCTCGCGACGTCGACATGCAGCATCGACTTGTGACTTGCAACTGTCGAACTACGACAGATTGTCTCTTTGTCTTCCAGTCGACTGTAATGGTTGAACTTTCGAAACCATTCTAACTTCTATTGTAACTAAACGTCTCAGCATTCTATATAAGCATGTATAATATTGTAACATACATCTTATCTATCTTGTTTCCAGTAATAGAGAAGAACAATTCGCATTCCTGCATATTGTATGTGTGTATTTGTGTTCATCTGTGAAGTGTATTCCTGCTTTACTTATTCTCTTTCTTATGCTTTCGCCATAACAGAGCCGACTCATTCAGTCGAACTGCTGTCCCCCTCGTGCTTCCTGGGTGCGTGCGGATCATTGGTATCAGAGCAAGTTGTCTTGATTCAGAGCTTAAGTTGTGCGTAGACACTTCCAACGAAGTTACCTGACTTATGTCGGTCCAAACACGCTCGCAAACTCAGCAATCCAAGCAGACACTACCTCCAGAGATGGCAGGAGAAACAGGCGATAGACATGCAATTGATGAGACATAGCAACTCATAGAGCAATAGCTGGCTCAACAACAAACTGAAATGTTCACCCAATTCAATGGGATTCTCACGCGATTTGCTTCGACATCAGGAGAATTTCCGACGAGATCTAACTCCGACAAAATCAGTCCATTCAAAGTGCAAATGAATCTGGACATACCAAATCTAGAAGGCAAGATTGACGCAAAATCCGTCGACAATTGGGTACAACAATTGGAATCCTATTACTCTGTGAATCAACTCTTGGAAGCCAACAAGATCACCATTGCAGCTTTAAAGATGTCAACATCTGTGCACTGCTGGTGGGAGAACCTCTAGACAAAGATGGAGAAAAGCGGAGACCCCATAGACACATGGGAGAAATTTTTCAAACACATCCGAAAGGAGTTTTACCCACCCAAGTACCTTGAACAACAGTATAAGAAGTGGCAACAACTAAGGAAATGGAAAGACTAGTATGTACAGAGTTACACCGACGAGTTCTATCGACTCGTGGCTAGACTTGGCATTTAAGAAGATGAAAAATTGCTTGTTCTAAAGTACGTCAACGGATTGTCCCAATACATTCAGCAGGAGATGGAGTTTCTGACTGTCAATACGCTCGTGGATGCATTCCACTATGCCAGCAAACTCGAAACCAAGTAGAAGGGAAAAGCATGCTTCGCAACTAAATCAACATCAGGAAGACCACCTGACAAGAAGGCACCAGCCGAATTCGACAAGTCGAAATCTTCTCAGCCAACTCCGCCAAAGCCAGATCACGGCAAAAATCCTTTTCACAAAAGGGAACGTAGCAAGAAACCTACTGGGAAATGGTGTGATTACCACCACTCATTTTGGCATGATAAGTCTGAATGCAAAGCTCGGAAGACCTTTTTGGAAAAAGTGTCGACATCCAACGCGTTCGACAAGACTGTGGTAGAATCTGACCCAGAAGCAACGACTCTTTTGACATCGACATCAACAACTCCAGCAGCCTCGACTATCATCGACGAGGAGGAACGAGAGCGCCTATTCCATACATAGATATGGGTTCAAAACAATCCATTGCATCTGATTGTGGACAACGGAAGCCAAAAGAAATTTGTTTCTGAAGAACTTGTGAAGAAACTAGGTCTTGTTACCACTCCGCATCCTCAGCCTTACAACATCAGTTGGATGAAGGTTGGACAAGAGCTAAGGATCACTCGACAATGCAAGCTCACCTACTTCATAAATCCTTTTGAAGATGAAGTACTTTGCGACGTGGCACCACTCTCAGTATTCGACGCCCTGTTTGGGAAACCTTACCTATGGGATCTCCATGGAAGTTACCAGTCATGACCACAAAAGGTGATTATCAGAATTCAGAATCAATGGTACAACATACCAGAACGACAACCTACACCAACGGTTGCAATGATATCTGCTAAGTAGACAAAGAAGCTCATCAATCATGCCCAGAAATTCGCATTGATTATGATAAAGACGCAACATTCTAGGAAGACTGCAGCAACCAGTCAAGTCACCGACCAGTGCAGCTCCCGACAGAAGCAGCATATCGACAATATTCTTGATGAGTACTAGAACCTATTCCAAGTTCCAAACGGAGTACCTCTACATTTCCAGGTAAAACACTCTATTGAACTTGCTCCTGGTTCTTCTTTGCCTAATGCATATGTCTACAGAAGATCCATTGTCGAAAATGAAGAGATTCGCAAGCAAATCGAAGATTTGATTGACAAAGGTCATATCCGACCCAGCTCCTCTCCTTGTGGAAGTCCAGTCGCCCTCATTCCAAAGAAAGACGGGACTTGGCACATGTGCATCAACTATCGAGCACTGAACAAAATTTCGGTGAAGAATTGGTACCCTCTGCCGCAGATAGACGAACTCATCGACTATCTAAAAGGTGATAAGTTCTTTACTAAGCTCGACCTCAAGTCGGGATACCATCAAATTCCAATTGAGCCCTCAGATGTATGGAAAATTGCTTTCAAGACCAAGGAAGTATTGTTTGAATGGTTAGTCATGCCTTTCAACTTAACCAATGCACCTACTACCTTCATGCGGTATATGGATAACATTCTTCGACCTTTCATCGACAAATGGGTCATTGTCTATCTCGACGACATATTTATTTTCAGTCGATCATGGGAAGAACATGTCGGACAGCTTCAACAATTCCTCGACACACTCCAACAACATCGACTCTACTTGAAAATGGACAAATGTTCCTTTGTGATGAACATCATCAAATATTTGGGGTTTGTAATTGACTCTGCGGGCATTCAGGTCGACCTAGACAAAGTACAAATTCTCAAATATTGGCCTATTCCTCAAAGCATTCAAGAACTAAGAAGTTTTCTTGGTTTGGCGAATTTCTATCAACGATTCATACTCGACTTCAGTCACATAGCCTGGCCCTTGAATCAGTTGACGAAGGGAAGTGGGAAAACTGTCTTCAAATGGACACCGACACCACAAGCAGCTTTTGAATAGCTCAAACACAAGCTTTGTACTGCATCAGTACTTGTGTTACCTGTCTTGCATCATCCCTTTGAGATTGAGACGGACGCATCGGACTCTTCCTTGGGCGCAGTGATCATTTAGACTGGTCACCCAGTTGCTTTTCATTCCGAAACTTTTAACGACACTGTTAGAAGATATTCGACATATGAAAAAGAACTGTACGCCATTGTGCAAGCTCTTAAGCAATGGAGGCATTACATCCTTGGAAAGGAAACGGTCATCCTCACTGACCATAAGCCTCTATAGTTTGCTCCGACCTAGTCAAAAATACAAACAACTCGACAACTCAAGTGGATTAATTACCTGCAACAATTCCAGTTGGTAATTAAGTATCGGAAAGGTAAAGCTAACGTCGTTGCCGATTGTCTAAACTAACCACCCATTACTCTCCTTTTTACAGTGATGAGTATGCAGGGATACGACACCACTACTTGGCCTTAGTTGTATCAGGAAGACATCGAATTTTCACTAGTCTATCGACAACTTCAGATTGACAAGTCGTCGACCGTCAACTATTTCCTGAAAGACACCTTGCTATACAAGCTTGGAAAGCTTTGTGTACCAACCTGTGAGCATTGACAACAACTCATTTGGGACGCACACTACAATAAGAATGCAGGACACTTTGGAGTAGCAAAGACCCTTGCTATTCTATAGAAGTATTTCTTTTGTCATTCACTTAAAACTAACGTCAACAAGTACATTCGATCATGCGTGGTTTGTGCCATTGCTAAACTGCCTAATCGACGACAAGGATTGTACAGACCTTTGCCAGTTCCTAGTCGACCATGGGAATCTATTTCTATGGACTACTTGACAGGATATCCTACTACCAAATATCAGCATGACGTGATCTTAGTAGTAGTCGACAGATTTTCCAAGATGGCCATTCTCATTCCATGCAAGAAGACGACGACAGTGCAGCAAACCGCTCAGCTCTTCTTCACACATGTTTGGAAACACTTTGGTTTACCGACAGCCATTATTTCTGACCGAGGTGCCAGATTCGTCAACATATTTTGGAAGACTCTTTGGCAACAGCTCGACACAAGACTCTCATTGTCGACAGCTTTCCATCCTCAGACAGACGGACAAATGGAAGTTGTGAATCACTTGGGAGTACAACTGCTTCGCATGTACAACCACAAGTATCGACGAACATGGAATGAAAGTCTTCCATACATATAGCACGGCTACAACTGTGCTCAACATAGCTCTACAGAAAAGATTCCATTTGAGATATGTTATGGATTTCAACCCTCCAGCGCCTATTGACTTGATCAGCTCCTCGACACAGTCGAACGACATCGACTACAGCCAACGGGAAGTTGAAAAAGCATTTAAGTTTCGAGATCAAATCTGTGACATCTAGCGACAAGCACAGGACATGTTGCAACAAGCAAATGCGAAAGCTAAGGCCTGACATGACAAGCACCGTATCCCTCATTCATTCCAAATTGGGGATAAGGTCTAGTTACATCTCAAGAAGGAATGCTTCACTGATCCATACAAGAAACTAAAACCTTTGCGATATGGTCCATACAGTATTCTTCAGTAGATTGGAGAAAACGCTTTCCAGCTCAACATTCCTACATGCCTGGGTCTTCATCCAGTCTTTAATGTGGATCTACTTCGACCATACCATGCACCACTGTTGGAACAAAACGACTTGCAAACAACAGAACCCGACGACATCCATCCAGATGTTCAGGAGCCTCTTCCGTGAAACACTATTGTGGGACGACGAGTACACCATATAAGGACGAATACAATTCCCTTGTTTTAGGTTGCTAAATCCGGACAGATCCCAACACAAGGAAAATGGTAATCTGCTATTGAACTGACCGACAAGTTTCCTCACTTAAAGGATCAAACAATGGGGACCATTGTTTCTTAAGGAAGGAGGTCTGATCCATTCAGCAGTTGGCATTGTTATCGAATGCTAAAATCAACTACGACAAGTCATCGACTTCGACACAACTTCGACAAGTTCCGAACTCGACACGACTTCGACGAACTCAACAACTTCAACAAGTTCAGTGACCTCAACAGTCTCGCGACGTCGACATGCAACATCGACTTGTGACTTGCGATTGTTGAACTACAATAGATTGTCTCTTTCTCTTCCAGTCGACTGTAACAGTTGAACTTCTGAAACCGTTGAACTTCTAAAACCGTTCTAACTTCTATTGTAACTGAACGTAACGGGAAGGCACCCAAACGTCTCAACATTCTATATAAGCATGTATAATATTGTAACATACATCTTATCTATCTTGTTCCAGTAATAGAGAAGAACAATTTGCATTCTTGCATATTGTCTGTGTGTATTTGTGTTCATCTATGTAGTGTATTCCTGCTTTGCTTATTCTCTTTCTTATGCTTCCGCCATAACAGAGCCGACTCATTAATTCAAACTGTTGTCCCCCTCATGCTTCCTAGGCGTGTTCGGATCAGAACCTATGGGAGAGTAAACCCTCTTTTGCCAAGTTTCGGCCTTAGAAATCATCTTTTCTTGGGATGTGCCTTAAATGATCCTTTTACTTTTTTTTACTTATCAAATCCAATCATTGAATACATGTGTGAGGTTGGTGGGAAACTCTTTTCATGTAATTATCGAAGCATGGGATGAATATACTTATGGAAATTGTAAGAGTTCTTCATTCTATGGTCAAAAGTGATGCCAGTTGTCTTTTCACCAATCCTATTATGTCCAATTGACGCTATCACTCACTCTTCATTCCAAAATTCATACACTACGTAGTTTCATGTTGTTTTCTCCATTGACAATTACATACTAAGAAAGTAACCAAAAATTAGCTTTGCGAGGAGGAAATTGCAGACATAGTGAATAATGATGGTTGTAGGTGAGCATAGTGGCTAAGAAAGTTAGGAAACCTTTACCCAATACCCACTGTTTATTTGTTGCTCCCTAAATGCTTGAGAAAACATGAATTGATTTTACAGAAGATTCTATAAAAGCATATAGTAGGTTGGACTCTTTCTACACACACTAAAGAGCACTGTAAGGGATGAGCACTCTAAGAGACCGTTAAATAGAGAAAGGGTAGGATTTCCTTTTGTTGTGTGGGGCAGTGGAAGAGAGTTCCATGGTTGGGATTGATGAATGGGTCTAATGTAGTGCTCATGGTGAGCAGATAGGCTAAGCATGAGAGCAAATTGGTTCAGTTGAGAGAGAGAAGGATGTAGTTGTTTCCTTCACCCTGGTAGACTCATATCCTGGCTTGGAATTGGTATCTGCAGTTGATACCTATGGTTGGGTGGAAAATCACTTACACAACCAATTTCTTAGATCTTCTTCAATTAAAAGAGAAGTGTTATTAGCTATCTATGAATATGCAAAACTATCTTTATTTTCTATTATGAAATCACGTTATTATGCATGTTGTGGGTTTGAATTGGTTGTTATTCAGTTGTATTTTATATTTTTGTACTTGCACATGCATTCTTTAATATATGTCATACATGGGAAGCTTAAATTAGTTTTGAAATCGAATAATTGCCTCTATGGGGCAGAATTTGAAATATGGAAGTCATAAATACCCATCCTATGGTCGAAATGATGGATGGGGATGTTACAACTACTCATTCAAAGTAGTGCACATGGGCATCTATTGCATCCACTAGATCTTTCAAAAACACAAGGTAGACTAGCATGCATGGATCTCAACGTCCTCCGCTGGCTCTTCCTCAAAATCTTGGTGTTGCTCTTTGCAATGTCAATCAACACACTAGTTTTTTCAAAAGACCTTCGTTGGACCACCTTTCTTCAAATACAAATAGAAAGGAAATATCCATCTCCAGATTAGGCTCAAGATATTGATTTGAAGATGTCCAAAATTCAACAATTGCAACTCCACTAGTCTCAGAAAATGATCCACAAGCTCATCAGTTTGCTCAAGGATTCACCTGCATATCACCAGGCCCTTTCCAATAGGAAACATTTTCCCCAAATATAATGATTATTTTCTCTTCTCAATGAAACATGACAGAAGTAGACAAACTAGAAATCACGACACTACACCTATCAAATACAACTCTCACTTGGTGACATATCATGGACTCTTCAACATCCCCCATCAAGCACATTTCTACCCTCTCGGGTATCACCAATAGTTATTGGCATATTGGTTACATCTTAGGTAATTCCATGGGCAAATAGTTTAGCAATACATTGATGGCTTCACCAAGTTATAGTTTGAACTTCATATCCTAGATGCATAATAGGTATTTTTAAATTTATGTTTGGTTTATTACCTCCTTTTAATGTTGAGGTAGCTATGGTTAAAACAATTACCTTGTATCATGCATTCCACCAAGTGTTCGATGTTATAAAAAAACTTTAACCTGAAGTATTACTCTTTGGATTAACCTCGATACAATCTCAACCATTTCAACCAAGCACCCTGCCCTACCATTACCACCTCACCATCATCCCAACAAACATTGCTACCCTACCAATACCACCTCACCCTCACAACCCAACTGTTAATTTTTGAGCATTAATTCAATATACTCTAGGATCTTTACTGAGAGAATAACATGTACAGCATATCAAGTATAACAATGCATATCAATCACACCAAGCAATCACATGAGACAATAGACACACAAAGTTTCACTGGGGAAAACCATAAAGGTGAAAAACCCCACAACTGCCTCAGAGATAGAAAGAGCAATGATACAACCATACAAGAGATAGTTTTCTGCTAGCAGCTAATCCTCCTCCTCAACTAGTGCGCCACTTTTTGAGTGATGTAGGAGTGAATAATGAGATGAACAAATAGAGATCTCCCGCTCTCTATTTATACTTGTCCTGACTTGCCTATTACACTAGCAGGGCCGACTTCTCTAGAAGAGTCTAATAACCCATGGTTACATTAATCCGGGCCGACCCCACACTTGGTGGTCTAGTAACCCATCACAGCAAGTTACGACACTTGTCAATACAAATGACGACACTTCCGTATAGAGGAATAATAACATCTCTATAGGAGTACAATATACATAGGTGAAAGACATTCCGAAGTTACATATACATCAACACTCCCTCTTAACTAGGAAGGTATTTCTCGATACATATCTGCTAGCACAAGTCTTCTTATCTGGATCATCGTCAGCGAATCATCGTCCTCGAATCATCGTCATTGTCACAGCTGCTGCTATCTAAATCAATCTCCAATCTACTCGTCATAGGAAGTTCTACAGAGCCAGTCCTTTTTCATACTGGATGTAGGCCCACCACCTGCAGGTCTTCATCATCACTGGCCATACTATGGAATCATCGGGACTTATTACGTGCGTCACAATGCCTCGAAAGAGTATCCCATGACCATTTATGTGCCAAAGCACGACCGGAAAGATCTCCCAGGTCCACTTACATGTGACTGTCACAAAACCTTAAAAGAGTGTCTAGCATAGCAAGAACTCTAGAGAGCATCCGAGGCCTTTTACGTGACTAGCACAACCTGTCTGGATCTCCAAGACGTATTACATGTGACCCCCACCACAAAACCTTAAAAGAGTGTCAATCAAGAACTCTAAAGAGCATCTGAGGCCTTTTACGTGACTAGCACAACCTGTCCAGATCTCCAGTACTTATGACATGTGGTCATGGAAATACCTCGAAAGAGCATCCCAGGCTGTTACGAGCACACAGCTCTACCTGTCGGATCTCCCAGGTCTACTTATATGCCATAGGACAATGCCTCGAAAGAGAATCTCAGGCTGTTACGAGCACACAGCTCTACTTGTCGGATTCCCAGGTCTACTTATATGTCCGCCAGAGCAATGCCTCGAAAGAGCATCCCATGCTGTTATGAGCACACAGCTCTACCTGTCGGATCTACCATGCCTACTTATATGCTCATCTGCACAACCTATACATGGCCACAGAGTATCATCCTGATACTCACCATACATCATCCTGATGTACATCAACACATGATCATCCTGATCATCATCATAGCATCATCCTGATACATATCATCTGGAGCAACATCCTGAAGTTCGTCATCCATGATCATCTTGATCATACTGTGCATCCACCTGATGCATACCAAGTATCTACCTGATACATATCAGTGTATCCACCTGATACATACACAAATAGATGATCCATCTGATCATAACAAGCATCCAACAAGATGCATATACATATACATGATCCAACTGATCATAACAAGCATCCAACATGATGCATATACATAACAATAACTAGAGCATCGTCCTGATTCTCATCATCCAGCGTTTACATCCACAGCCATGTGAGGGATCCTCTTCTCACCATGCTTGGAATGGCTCCAGCAAATGTGTCCATCACTTCTTCCTCGAAGTGTCGTTAATCTGTAGAACACCAAGCCTCTCTCTGAAGTACTCGAACTTCACTCTGGCTAGTGGTTTCGTTAGCACATCTGCAACCTGCTCATCCGTCGCAACATACAGGAGCTTCACTGCTCCTCTCTGCACCATATCCCTGATATAGTGATATTTGATCTCAATGTGCTTCAACCTGTCGTGGAACACTGGGTTCTCAGACAACTTCACACAACTATGGTTGTCACAAAAGATACCAGTAGCATCCAACGGGAGATCAAATAACTCAAATAGTAGCTTCCTCAACCATACTGCCTCACAACTAGCTGAACAAGTTGCAACATACTCTGCCTCGGTTGTACTCAGTGCTACGCTCGACTGCTTCCTGCTAAACCAAGAGATCACACCTAATCCCATACTAAAGCAACACCCAAAAGTGCTCTTCCTATCTGCAGCATTGCCTGCACAGTCTGAATCAACATAACCCTGCAGGTTAAACTTTTGATTCGCATCATACTTGAGACCATAATAAACTGTACCCTTCAGGTACCTCAGAATATGCTTTACAACAATCAGGTGAACACCCCTCGGATTTGTCAGGAACTGGCTCAATGTGTTCACCGCAAAGAAAATATCTGGTCTTGTGTTCATCGGGTACATCAAGGACCCAATCATCTGACGATACATAGTGACATCAACCTGTTCAGATGAAGCATCACACAGAAGCTTCAAGTTCGATGCCATAGGTGTGGCCATGGCCTTGCAGTCCATCATCCCGAACCTCTTCAGGATCTCTATTGCATACTTCCCTTGTCCAAGGAAGATCCCATCTGCACTCTACCACACCTCCATGCCTAGAAAATAGTGCATCATCCCCAAGTCCTTCATCTCGAACTTGGCAGCAAGCTTCCTCTTGGTATTAGCAATCAAACTATCTTCTCCTCTAACAAACAGGTCATCCACATACAGAAGTAGTATCATTGGATTGCCTTCCTCAACCTTGTAGTAAAGGTTGGAATCTGCTTTACTTTTGGTAAATCCCAAACTGGATAGAAAGCTGTCTATCCTACCATACCAAGTCCTAGGAGCTTGCTTCAAGCCATACAAGGCTTTCTTCAATCTGCACACATATGACTCCCTGTCATGTGTCTCAAAACCAAGTGGCTGCTCCACATACACTTCCTCCTCGACTACACCATTCAAGAAAGCTGTCTTGACATCCATCTGGTGTATTTTCTATTTCATCACTGTAGCCAGAGCAAGTACTAATATGATGGAAGTGTACCTGGCTACAGGAGTAAAAGTTTCTTCATAGTCTATCCCCTCTTTCTGGGAGAAGCCACGAGCTACAAATCTCGCTTTGTATTTCTCTATGCTGCAATCTGCAGCATGCTTGATCTTATAGATCCACTTGGAAGTCACAACAGACTTCCCTTCAGGTCTTGGGACCACATCCCAAACATCATTCTTCATGATCGACTGGTACTCTTCGATCATTACTTCATCCCGGATCCTGGGAACTTCAGATTCTTCAATAGATAGCTTTGTTGCTGAACAAATGTTGTAGTCCTTCTTTTGTAGGTATACGATCTTTCCTACAAAGCAAGTTAAATTGCATGATTAGAAACATCTCACAGCTTGCAAAACAAATTCTTACACATAAAGAAATATGTCATACAGTCATGCAATTGTTTTAGCCAATGCTTCAATACAACATTTATCCATATCCCGTAACTTTCTAGATGCCTTCCAATCTCTACCAAAACATTGTTAAGAGTGTGAACAACTCCCTATATGTCAGCAAAGAGGTTTCATTCTAGATAAGTAGCAATGGAATGTTGTACAGTGCCATAGGCCATTTACCCATTACTTGCATATTAGTAGTATCTTGTTCATCAATGTAATTATTCTAATATGCATAATACACAACCTAAGTCTAGGAACATAAGCATATACATCATTGAATAACATTATTTAAACAAACATAATATACAAGAAATGACAATTCAAATACTTATCTTTGTTTGTTTGTTGGGTGGACTCCCTCTGAATCTTTGCTTCCTTGCAGGAGTTGTTGGAGTCCTATTCGGAAGTAACTTCTTCTACTCCTTTCTGTTGTAAATTGTAAGGAGTGGTGAACTCCCTCTTAATCCATGAATCACTGCATAGCTTCTTGAAATCACCTGAAGTGAATTCTCCGCCATTTGTCGAATTTGAATGTCTTGATCTTCTTATCAGTTTGATTTTCCATCAAGGCTTTGAATTCCTTGAACTTATCAAACACTTCATCTTTGTTCTTCAAGAAGTAAACCCAAGTCTTCATAGAGAAATCATCAATGAAAGAGAAATAGTATACATACCCACTCAGAGAACTGGATGACATCGGACTACATACATCGGAGTGGATAATTTCCAAGATTCCTTTTGCTTTGCTTTCACTGCTTGGAAATGCCTTCTTAATGTTCTTTCTTTTTGCACATCCTTTGCAAACACCTTCATGCTTTGACTTGATTTCAGGAAGACCTTCTACAGCTTTGCTTGCAATTGGTAGTGCTCTATAGTGCACATGTGCAAGCCTTCTATGCCAAAGTTCACTTGGCTCCATGGATTCATGTACCATGGCATGTTCAGGTTGTCCTTTGAATTTGTACAATCCTCCCTCTTGCTCTCCAATCACCACTACATCATCTATGGTTTTACCCTTTGGCCACATTAGGACTTGGCCATCTACAAATGCAACCCTAATGCCTTTTGTATCCAATGCAGATATGGAGAGTAGATTCTTCTTGAGCCCAGGTACATATAGTACATCTTTCATCTTCAAGGACTTTCCAGAGTCTAGGTTGTAGGAGGCTTCACCACTTCCTTTGATAGGATATTGATAGTCATCCCCAAGTTTCACCTTATGGGGTGACTCATGTTCAGATAGATTTATAAAAGATTCTTTAAAACCAGTCATGTGTTTGGAAGCCCCACTATCAATAAGCCAATCATTACATCCATGAGAGATAGTACCTGTGAGAGCAAAGATTAGAACATATTCATCTTCGCTTGATGAGTCATCACTTTCTGCTCTAGCCTTTTTCTTGGGAGGTTCATCATCCTCAGCAGCATGAGCATGATACCTCTTCTTGTTGAATTTCTTCTTCTTGCTGGAGTTGTTGTTGTTATTCTTTTTGTTCTTAGGACAATCTGCAGCAAAGTGTGCCTTCTCATTGCATGTGAAGCATCTGAGATCTTTCTTATCTTTATGGTGATGGTGGTATGAAGGTCTTCTGTTATGAGATGACTCCTTCTTGAACTTACCTTTCTTGGTATGTGCTATGAGAGCTTGATCTTCATTCCCCATCTTTTCTTCTTGGGCCACAAGCCTAGCTTCTTCTTGAGAGCATTCATCCCACAATCTATTGAAGGAGATCAGTTTCTTTCTTGCACAGATTCCTTGGATAAAGGAATCCCATGACCTAGGTAGGCCATTCAATGTGGTCATAACAACTTCACCATTATCCACTACTTCATCCACAGCTTGATCTGAGTGTTGATGCATATGTAATTTTGGAATGTATTTCATCTATGTATTATTGTACTCCTATAGAGATGTATTATTCCTCTATATGGAAGTGTTGTCATTTGTATTGACAAGTGTCGCAAGTGTCGTAACTTGCTGTGATGGGTTATTAGACCACCTAGTGAGGGGTTGGCCCGGATTAGTTTAATCATGGGTTATTAGATTGAGTTAGACAAGTCGGCCCCACTGGTTTATTAGACAGGACGGGACAAGTATAAATAGAGATCGGGAGATCTCTATTTGATAATCTCATTATCTCACTCTTCGATCACTTGGAAAGTGGTGCACATGTGAGGAGGAGGATCATCTGCTAGGAGAAGACTATCTCTTGTACTTTGGTTGTATCATTGCTCTTTCTATCTCTGAGGAAGTTGTGGGGTTTTCCACCTTTATGGTTTTCCCTAGTGAAACTCTGTGTGTCCATTGTCTTATGTGATTGCTTGATATGCTTGATACATACTTGATATGATTGATATGTTGTACATGTTATTCTCTCAGTAAAGATCCTAGAGTATTTTGAATTAATGCTAAAAAATTAACATGGTATCAGAGCTTCCCTGAGAAGAAGACATTGTGCAGTGGCGGAAATTAGGGTTTCTTGTTTATTGGGTTTCTCTACATAGATTTTGGAAAAGCAGTAAGGTAGATTGATTCTACTCATCAAGGAGAATCTATATGTCCAATCAGAATTCAATTCTGAGCACTTTCAGTTTTGGCCCTAAAAATTAGGGTTTCTACAAAAATAAGAATATCTGAAATCTGAAGACATAGCTGGAAGCTCCTTGGAAAAATCAAATTTTAGAGCTTTGGATCGAGATTTTTGGTTGGGTGAAGCTCCAGGAAACTCAAACCCTAATTCAGAGTCCTCCCTAGTGAATCCGGGAAGACTAAAAGGCATTTCTGAAGGGTGAAACTTTGTAGATCTCAAAATCTAAATATACCAGGCTGATCAGCTCATCAAGGCGCATCTTTCTATCCTTTCAGAAGTTTGAATTTTTAGGGTTTCTCTGACAAACCTTAATCCGGGACCAGATCCAGTTTTCAGCAAATCAAGTGGTAAGACCTAAATATTTTCTATTTCCATTTGAAGTACTCTTTAAGATGTCTCACCACACCAAGCTTGAGGATAAGCTCGAAGGAGTTGATAACTTCCGAGCATGGAAGTATAGGATTGGGTTAATCTTGGAAGAAAATGAGTTGGACACTTATATAAGTGAAGAGGTCCATGTCCCAGAGGGAGAAGAGGCTAAGGCTCTTCACAAGAAGAACTTGGTCAAGGAAAAGAGAATCAATGATGATTCTATCAAGGACCATCTCATCCCACATGTGTCATTTCTGAAGACACCCAAGGAGATGTTTGATTCCCTGACCAAGCTATTTAAAGGGAAGAACATAAATCGGAAGATGACCTTGCGGAACCAATTGAAAGGGGTAAAGCTTCAGAATGGAGAGACCATTCAATCTTATTTTTCTAAGGTATCTCAGATCAAGGAACAGCTTGAAGTTGTGGATGAAATTGTGGACAATGGTGAAGTTGTCATGACCACACTAAATGGCCTACCTAGATCATGGGATTCCTTTATCCAAGGAATATGTGCAAGAAAGAAGTTGGTCTCCTTCAGTAGACTGTGGGAGGAATGTTCACAAGAAGAAGCAAGGCTTGTGGCCTGAGAAGAAAAGATGGGGAATGAAGATCAAGCTCTTGCATCCCACACCAAGAGAAGCAAGCCCAAGAAGGAGCACTCTCATCACAAGAGATCCAATCACAACCATCAAAAGAATAAGAAGGATCTGAGATGCTTCACATGTAATGAGAAGGGACACTTTGCTGTGGATTGTCCCAAGAAAAAAATGGATAACAACAACAACAACTCCTTCAAGAAGAAGAAGAATAACAAAAGAAGATATCATGCTCATGCTACTGAGGATGATGAACCTCCCAGGAAGAAGGCTAGAGAAGAAAGTGATGACTCATCTAATGAAGATGAATATGTTCTAATTTCAGCCCTCACAGGTACTATTTCTCATGGTTGTAATGATTGGCTGATTGACAATGGGGCTTCTAAACACATGACTGGGTTTAAAGAATCTTTTGTAAATCTATCTGAACATGAATCACCCCATAAGGTGAAACTTGGGGATGATTATCAATATCCTATCAAAGGAAGTGGGGAAGCCTCCTACAACCTAGAATCGGGAAAGTCTTTGAATATGAAAGATGCGTTATTTGTACCTGGGCTCAAGAAGAACCTACTCTCCATCTCTGCATTGATGCAAAAGGCATGAGAGTTGCATTTGTAGATGGCCAAGTCCTAATGTGGCCAAAGGGTAAAACTATTGATGATGCAGTGGTGATTGGAGAGCAAGATGGAGGATTGTACAAATTGAAGGGACAACCTGAACATGCCATGGTACATGAATCCATGGAGCCAAGTGAACTTTGGCATAGAAGGCTTGCACATGTGCATTACAGAGCACTACCAATTGCAAGTAAAGTTGTAGAAGGTCTTCTTGAAATCAAGTCAAAGCATGAAGGTGTTTGTAAAGGATGTGCAAAAGGAAAGAACATTAAGAAGGCATTTCCAAGCAGTGAAAGCAAAGCAAAAGGAATTTTGGAGATTATCCACTCTGATGTATGAGGACCAATGTCATCCATTTCTCTAAGTGGGTATGTATACTATGTCTCTTTCATTAATGATTTCTCTAGGAAGACTTGGGTTTATTTCTTGAATAACAAAGATGAAGTATTTGACAAGATCAAGGAATTCAAAACCTTGATGGAAAATCAAACTAATAAGAAGATCAAGACTTTCAGATCCGACAATGGTGGAGAATTCACTTCATGTGATTTCAAGAAACTATGCAGTGATTCAGGGATTAAGAGGGAGTTTACTGCTCCCTGCAATCCACAACAGAATGGAGTTGCAGAAAGGAAGAATAGAACAATCATGGAAGCAGCATGGGCAATGTTGCATGACTAGGATCTACCTATGCATCTATGGGCAGCAGCAACAAGGACAGCTGTATATGTGCAAAACAAAACACCTCACAAGATATTGGACAACAAGACACTAGAAGAAGTCTTCACTGGTAAGAAACTTGAAATCAGCCATCTCAAGATATTTGGTTGTCCAGTATATACACATGTTCCAAAGGAAAAGAGGACAAAGCTAGATCCTTCAGGAAATAAGGGTATCTTTGTGGGGTACAGTGAAAGCTCTAAGGCTTACAGAATATACTTTCCAAGGATCAAGAAGATTGATGTCAGCAGGGATGTAACATTTAATGAAAACTCATCTTTCATCAAGTCAAGGAAGGCACCTGTTGAAGATCATGAAGAACCAAAGGAAACCAGATTTCAAGATACTACCATGACTGAAGCAATTCCAGAAGCAGATCATGAAATTGAAGATCCACAAGAATCTGTAAATCCACCCTGTGAGAAGGACTCTCAAAAGAGGAAACCTGCATGGGCTAGAGAGCTCATTCAAGATGCAGAAAGGTATGGCATTCCAGAAGAAGAACACAAAGCAAGGAAGAGAACTAGATCACACACCAGTTATGTTGCCTTACTCTGTGACATTATGAACAAAGAACCTTCCAGTTATGAGGAAGCAGCTGAAAAGAAAGAATGGAAGGATTCCATGGTCGAGGAATACCAGTCGATCATGAAGAATGATGATTGGGATGTGGTCCCAAGACCTGAAGGGAAGTCTGTTGTGACTTCCAAGTGGATCTACAAGATCAAGCATGCTGCAGATGGCAGCATAGAGAAATACAAAGAAAGATTTGTAGCTCGTGGCTTCTCCCAGAAAGAGGGGATAGACTATGAAGAAAATTTTGCTCCTGTAGCCAGGTACACTTCCATCAGATCAGTACTTGCTCTGGCTGCAGTGATGAAATGGAAGATACACCAAATGGATGTCAAGACAACTTTCTTGAATGGTGTAGTCGAAGAGGAAGTGTATGTGGAGCAGCCACTTGGTTTTGAGACACATGATAGAGAGTCATATGTGTGCAGGTTGAAGAAAGCCTTGTATGGCTTGAAGCAAGCTCCTAGGACTTGGTATGGTAAGATGGACAACTTTCTATCCAGTTTGGACTTTACCAAGAGTAAAGCAGATTCCAACCTTTACTACAAGGTTGAGGAAGGCAATCCAGTGATACTACTTCTATATGTGGATGACCTGTTTGTTACAGGATAAGATAGTTTGATTGTTGATACCAAGGGGAAACTTGCTTCTGAGTTCAAGATGAAGAACTTAGGGATGATGCACTATTTTCTAGGCATGGAGGTGTGGCAGAGTGCAGATGGGATCTTCCTTGGACAAGTGAATTATGCAGTAGAGATCCTGAAGAGGTTTGGGATGATGGACTGCAAGGCCATGGCCACACTTATGGCATCGAACCTGAAGCTTCTGTGTGATGCTTCATCTGATCCGGTTGATGTCATGATGTATTGTCAGATGATTGGGTCCTTGATGTACCTGACGAACACGAGACCAGATATTTGCTTTGTGGTGAACACATTGAGCCAGTTCCTGACAGATCCGAAGAGTGTTCACCTGGTTGTTGTAAAGCATATTCTAAGGTACCTGAAGGGTACAGTTGATTATGGGCTCAAGTATGATGTGAATCAAAAGTTTAACCTGCAGGGTTATGTTGATTCAGATTAGGCAAGCAGTGTTGCAGATAGGAAGAGCACATCTGGGTGCTGCTTCAGTATGGGATCAGGTATGATCTCTTGGTTTAGAAGGAAGAAGTCCTGCGTAGCACTGAGTATAGCCGAAGAAGAGTATGTTGCAGCTTGTTCGGCCAGTTGTGAGGCAGTATGGCTCCGGAAGCTACTGTCTGAGTTATTTGATATCCTGTTGGAGGCTACTAGTATCTTTTGTGACAACCAGAGTTGTGTGAAGTTGTCTGAGAACCCGGTGTTCCACAACAAGTCGAAGCACATCGAGATCAAATATCACTATATCAGGGATATGGTGCAGAGAGGAGCAGTGAAGCTCCTGTATGTTACGGAAAATGAGCAGATTGCAGATGTGTTGACGAAACCACTAGCCAGAGTGAAGTTCGAGTACTTCAGAGAGAGGCTTGGTGTTCTTCAGATAGACGACACTTCGAGGAAGAAGTGATGGACACATTTGTTGGAGCCATTCCAAACATGGTGAGAGGAGGATCCTTCACATGGCTATGGATGTAAGCATTGGATGATGAGCATTAGAACGATGCTCCAGTTACTACTCTGTATATGCATCATGTTGGATGCTTGTAATGATCAGTTGGATCATGTCTATGTATATGCATCATGTTGGATGCTTGTTATGATCAGTTGGATCATGTATATGTATATGCATCATGTTCGATGCTTGTTATGATCAGATGGATCATTTATTTGTGTATGTATCAGGTGGATACATTGTAGGATCAGGTAGATCATGTATGACGATATGTATCAGGTATGCATTAGGTGGATGCACTGTATGATTAGGATGATCATGGATGACGAGCTTTAGGATGTTGCTCCAGATGATATGTATCAGGATGATGTTATGATGATGATTAGGATGATCATGTGTTGATGTACATCAGGATGATGTATGGAGAGTATCAGGATGATGCTCTGTGGTCGTGGACAGGTTGTGCAGACAAGAATATAATATGGCCCTGGGAGGTTTGCAAATAGTCTTTCGAGGTTTTGCCTATGGCATATAATATGGCCCTAGGATATCTGGCAAATGCTCTTTCGAGGTTTTGCTTGGGAGGACATATAATTTGGCCCTGGGAGGTTTGCAGATAGTCTTTCGAGGTTTTGCTTATGGCATGTAATATGGCCCTGGGATATCTGGCAAATGCTCTTTTGAGGTTTTGTCCTATGGCATGTAATATGTCCCTGGGAGATCCGATAGGTTGGGATGTGTGCCCGTAATAAGTCCTGGGATGCTCTTGCGAGGTTTTGCCATGACGACATGTAATTTGGCCCTGGGAGATCCTATAGGTAGAGCTGTGTGCCCATAACATCCTGGGATGCTCTTGCGAGGTTTTGTGGTGACCACATGTAATATGTCCCTAGGAGATCCTATAGGTAGAGTTGTGTGCTCGTAACAACCTGTGATGCTCTTGCGAGGTTTTGAGGTGAGGTCACATATAATATGTCCCTAGGAGATCCGACAGGTAGAGTTGTGTGCTTGTAACAGCTTGGGATGCTCTTGCGAGGTTTTGTGATGCACATAATAAGTCCTAAGGATTCCACAGTATGGCCAGTGATGAAGACCTGCAGGTGGTGGGCCTACATCCAGTATGAAAAAGGGCTAGCTCTGTAGAACTTCCTATGACGAGTACATCAGAGATTGATTGAGATAGCAGTAGCAGTGACGATGACGATAATCCAAAGAAGAAGACTTGTGCTAGCAGATCTGTGTCAAGAAATACCTTCCTAGTTAAGAGGGAGTGTTGATGTATATGTAAATTCGGAATGTATTTCATCTATGTATTATTGTACTCCTATAGAGATGTATTATTCCTCTATACGGAAGTGTCGTCATTTGTATTGACAAGTGTCGCAAGTGTCGTAACTTCTCGTGATGGGTTATTAGACCACCTAGTGAGGGGTCGACCCCGATTAGTTTAACCATGGGTTATTAGAATGAGTTAGACAAGTCGGCCCCACTAGTTTATTGGGCAAGACAGGACAAGTATAAATAGAGATTGGGAGATCTCTATTTGATCATCTCATTATCTCACTCTTCCATCACTCGGAAAGTTGCACACATGTGAGGAGGAGAATCAGCTACTAGGAGAAGACTATCTCTTGTACTTTGGTTGTATCATTACTCTTTCTATCTCTAAGGAAGTTGTGGGGTTTTTCACCTTTATGGTTTTCCCGAGTGAAACTTTGTGTGTCCATTGTCTTATGTGATTGCTTGATATGCTTGATACATGCTTGATATGATTGATATGTTGTACATGTTATTCTCTCAGTAAAGATCCTAGAGTATGTTGAATTAATGCTCAAAAATTAACACTAATAGACCTTATATAAATAATATTGAATGGTCTCTCCATTCTAAAGCTTGACCCCTTTCAATTGGTTCCGCAGAGTCATCTTCCAATTTATGTTCTTCCCTTCAAATAGCTTGGTCAGGGAATCAAACATCTCCTTGGGTGTCTACAGGGATGACACATGTGGAATGAGATGGTATTTGATAGAATCAGCAACGATCCTCTTTGCCTTGACCAAGTTCTTCTTGTGAAGGGCTTTAGCTTCTTCTCTCTCTGGGACAGGGACCTCAGAGCTTATGTAAGTATCCAATTCATTTTCTTCTAGGATTAACCCAATCCTATACTTCCATGCTCGGAAGTTATTAGACCCTTCAAGCTTGGTGTGGTGAGACATCTTAAATAGTACTTCAAATGGAAATAGAAAATATTTAGGTCTTACCACTTGATTTGCTGAAAACTGGATCTGATCCCAGATTAGGGTTTGTCAAAGAAACCCTAAAAATTCAAAATGTGAATTTCAAATTTCTGAAAGGATAGAAAGATGCACCATGATGAGCTGATCATCCAGGTATACTCAGAAATTGAAAACTGCAAAGTTTCACCCTTCATAAATGCTTTTCAATGTCCCGGATTCACTAGGGAGGACCCTGAATTAGGGTTTGAGTTTCCCAGAGCTTCACCCAACCAGAAATCTCGATCCAAAGCTCTAAACTTCAATTTTCCAAGGATCTTCCAGCTATGTCTTCAGATTTCAGAAATTCTTATTTTTGTGGAACCCCTAATTTTTAGGGCCAAAAATGAAAGTGCTCAGAATTGAATTCTGATTGGACAGAAGGATTCTCCTTGATGAGTAGAGTCAATCTACCTTGCTGCTTTTCCAAAATCTGTGGAGAGAAACCCAATAAACAAGAAACCCTAGTTTCTGCCACTGCACAATGTCTTCTTCTCAGGTTAGCTCTGATACCATGTTAATTTTTTAGCATTAATTCAATATACTCTAGGATCTTTACTGAGAGAATAACATGTATAACATATCAAGTATAACAATGCATATCAATCACACCAAGCAATCACATGAGACAATAGACACACAGAGTTTCACTGGGGAAAACCATAAAGGTGAAAAACCCCACAACTTCCTCAGAGATAGAAAGAGCAATGATGCAACCATACAATAGATAGTCTTCTACTAGCAGCTACTCCTCCTCCTCAACTAGTGTGCCCCTTTCTGAGTGATGTAGGAGTGAACAATGAGATGAACAAATAGAGATCTTCGGCTCTCTATTTATACTTGTCCTAACTTGCCTAGTACACTAGCAGGGCCGACTTCTCTAGAAGAGTCTAATAAACCATGGTTACATTAATCTCGGCCGACCCCGCACTTGGTTGTCTAATAACCCATCACAGTAAGTTTCGACACTTGCGACACTTGTCCATACAAATGATGACACTTCCGTATAGAGGAATAATAACATCTCTATAGGAGTACAATATACATAGGTGAAATACATTCCGAAGTTACATATACATCAACACCAACAAGCACTGCCATTTTCACCATTACAAGCATCACTCCTCCAGTGCGTATTGTTCCCTTCACATCTCTAATGCAACAAGGGCACTATTTATAGATCATCAACCAGAAAAACCCTCATCCAAGGATTCAAACATCGTTTCATATCAAAATCCCACCTCCATCGATCCCAGTTTAGTCTTTATATCTTGTGATTACTCCACTGCCTCTTGCGAGATTGTCTTTACCCCTTCCATCCCCAACCCTACCATCTTCATTGGGTTAATGATGAAAGGCATAAACTACTCATTACCAAACATTCAAGTGTCACCTTCCAAATATTGCCACTCATCAATATTGTTGAATGTTATGTAACACCCCTGAACTATTCTAACCTCATTTTGGGACACCCTTATCATTACAATAGTTGCACTTAGTATGATGGCAAGATTAACACTTACATCCTTACTAAAGATGGCCCAACATTATAAGTTTAAATTTATTATGCCAATCCCCCACTTCATCTTCACCCCATTTGCTATCATACAATGTTGTTGTCAAACAAATCCCCACCAACAAGAGCCTAACCCTTTGTGTGATTTGCCTAGTCGAGGAAGGCAATATTTCTCATCATAATTCAACTACTCAACAAGATGTAGCCTCAACTCCTTCGACCGGTGATTTCTTATAGCCAAAGGAAAATTAGTGACGCCTTGCATTACATCAAATGTTGAACAATGTAGCTACTTTGGGACCATTGTTTCCCTCCTCAACATAACTTTCTTCCACTCCATGCCATAGTGATGCGCTTACAGTGCCATCTACATTGGACCATTGCAATTATATTGAAATGAATTCATAACCATTACCAACAACATATTTAAACTCCCTAGATATCCAATATTTATATGTGCACTTGAAACAATCATCAAGCACACCAAATATGGTTTCGGTCGAGGATCATCCACAAATTCCATATACTTGTTTTTTTAGATGATAAGGTTGTGTGGACATTACCACAAGATTTTGCAGTTGGACATGTCACTTGAGTCATTCCAATTTTATGCCATGGTTGGAATATATTTACTTTAGGGATGATTTCAACACAATGTTTTAGATGCTCACTTTGTAACAACTAAGTGTATAGACTATTAGTTTTCGGGGTTATTTTGAAAGTGTTTACACCATGTTTTGGGTGCTTTATGAGATTTAGGGTACATGATGTATAATTATCCCCTAGATGGTCCATGATAGATTTGCATACTGAAGATGGCTTACTCAATGTTGTGTAATACCCCTCCTAAAGATGGGTGTTAATTAACTAATATTGAACTACTAGTAACTATGTTAATCAAACCCAAAATTCTGAATGTGGATTTTTCTTGTAAAATTTATGTCATATTAGTTTATTTTCTAGCATAATAGATACACTTTTTGGTGATGTATATGTAACTTCGGAATGTATTTCATCTATGTATTTCATATATATTTATTGTACCCTTATAAGAGATGTGTTATTCCTCTATAAGGAAGTGTCGTCATGTGGATTGACAAGTGTCGCAAGTGTGTGTACTTGCCGATGGGTTATTAGACCACCATGTGTGGGGTCGGCCCTAAAATATATATTATATTGTGGATGTATCTAGATAGACAAGTCGGCCCCATAGTGTAACTGGGAAAACAGGTTAGTATAAATAGAGATCGGGAGATCTCTATTTTCATCATTCGGAAAGTCACACTTCTCTCACTCAGAAAGTGGCGCACTAGTGAGGAGGAGGATCATCTGCTACTAGGAGACTATCTCAAGTGTATTTTGGTTTTACTTTGGTTGAGCCATTTCTCTCTCTATCTCTAACGAAGTTGTGGGGTTTTTCACCTTAGGGTTTTCCCCACGGAAACTCTGTGTCTCTTGTCTCTCATGCTTTTGATTCTTGTGATGATTGTCATGCTTATTGTGATTGTTATGCATTGATATACTATATATGTTATTCTCTTAGTAAAGATCCAAGAGTATTGTGAATTAATGCTCAAAATTTAACATGGTATCAGAGCTAACCTCAGAAGAAGACATCTTGCAGTGACGGAAACTTGAGTTTCTTGCTTATTGGGTTTCTCTCCACGGATTTTGGAAAAGAAGTATAGTAGATTGACTCTACTCATCAAGGAGAATCTATCTGTCCAATCAGAATTCAATTCTGAGCATTTTCAGATTTGGCCCTAAAAATTAGGGTTTCCACAAAAATAGGAATTTCTGAAATCTGAAGACATAGTTGGAAGCTCCTTGCAAAAATCAAAGTTTAGAGCTTTGGATCGAGATCGTTGGCTGGGTAGATCTCCGGGAAACTCAAACCCTAATTCAGGGCTCTCCCTAGTGAACCCGGGAGGACAAAAAGGCAAATATGAAGGGTAAAGCTTTGCTGATATCAAATTCTAAATACACCAGGCTGATCAGCTCATCAAGGCGCATCTTTATATCCTTTCAGAAAGTTGAAATTCACATTTTGAATTTTTAGGGTTTTTTCGACAAACCCTAATCGGGACCAGATCCAGTTTTCAGCATTTCAAGTGGTAAGACCTAAATATTTTCTATTTCCATTTGAAGTACTCTTTAAGATGTATCACCACACCAAGCTTGAGGATAAGCTTGAAGGGGCTGATAACTTCCGAGCTTGGAAGTATAGGATTGGGTTCATCCTGGAAGAGAATGAGTTGGACTCATATATAAAAGAACACATCCCTATCCCAGAGGATGAAGAGGCTAAATTATTGCATAAGAAGAACTTGGTCAAGGCAAAGAGAATCATTGCTGATTCTATCAAAGACCATCTCATACCCCATATGTCTTCTCTAAAGACACCCAAGGAGATGTTTGACTCTTTGACCAAGCTATTTGAAGGGAAGAACATAAATCGGAAGATGACCCTATGGAACCAATTGAAAGGAGTAAAGTTTCAGAATGGAGAAACCATTCAATCCTATTTTTCAAGGGTCTCCTAGATCAAGGAACAACTAGAAGCAGTGGATGAAATGGTGGAGAATGGTGAAGTTGTCATGACCACTCTAAATGGCATACCTAGGTCATGGGACTCCTTCATTCAAGGAATCTGTGCAAGAAATAAGTTGATTTCCTTTAGCAGACTACGGGAAGAATGCTCACAAGAAGAAGCAAGGCTTGTGGCACGAGAAGAAAAGATGGGGAATGAAGATCAAGCTCTCACATCTCACACCAAGAAAGGGAAGTCCAAGAGAGAGCCATCTCACTCCAAGAAATCTTCACATCACTTCAAAGAAAGAAGAATATGCTTCACCTATAATGAAAAAGGACATATTGCCATAAATTGTCCTAAGAACAAGAAGGACAACAACAAGTTCAACAAGAAGAAGAAGGGCAACAAAAGAACGTTTCATGCTCATGCTACCAAGGATGATGAAACACCCAAGAAGAAGGCTAGGGAAGAAAGTGATGATAGTAATGATGACTCATCAAGTGAAGAAGAGTATGTTTTAATCTCTGCTCTCATAGGTACTATCTCCCATGGTTGTAATGATTGGTTAATTGACAGTGGGGCTTCCAGACACATGACTGGGTTTAACGAATCTTTTGAGAACCTATCTGAACATGAATCACCCCATAAGGTGAAACTTGGGGATGATTATCAATACCCAATCAAAGGAAGTGGTGAAGCCTCCTACAACCTAGATTCTGGAAAATATTTGAAGATGAAAGAAGTCCTTTATGTACCTGGGCTCAAGAAGAACTTACTCTCCATCTCTGCATTGGATGCAAAAGGTATGAGGGTTGCATTTGTGGATGGCCAAGTCCTAATGTGGCCAAAGGGAAAGACCATAGATGATGAAGTAGTGATTGGAGAGCAAGAGGGAGGTTTGTATAAATTGAAGGGACAACTTGAACATGCCATGGTGCATGAATCTATGGAGCCAAGTGAACTTTGACACAAAATACTTTCTCATATGCACTATAGGACACTTCCAATTGCAAGCAAGGCTGTAGAGGGTCTTCCTGAAATCAAGACCAAACATGAAGGTGTTTGTAAAGGATGTGCAAAACGTAAGAACATTAAGAAGGCTTTCCCAAGCAGTGAAAGCAAGGCAAAGGATATCCTGGAAATCATCCACTCAGATGTATATGGTCCTATGTCATCCAGTTCTCTAAGTGGGTATGTTTACTATGTCTCATTTATTGATGACTTCTCCAGGAAGACTTGGGTATACTTCTTGAAGAACAAAGATGAGGTGTTTGATAAGTTCAAGGAATTCAAAACCTTGATGGAGAATCAAACTGACAAGAAGATCAAAACATTCAGATCCGACAATGGTGGAGAATTCACCTCAGGTGACTTCAATAAGCTTTGCAGTGATTCAGGGATTAAGAGGGAGTTGACTGCTCCTTACAATCCACAACAGAATGGAGTTGCAGAAAGGAAGAACAGAACAATCATGGAAGCAGCAAGGGCAATGATACATGACCAGGATCTACCTATGCATCTATGGGCAGAAGCAGCTAGCACAGCTGTATATGTGCAGAACAGAATACCCCACAAGATATTGGACAACAAGACACCAGAAGAGGTCTTTTCTGGTAAGAAACCTGAAGTCAGCCATCTCAGAATATTTGGTTGTCCAGTATTCACTCATGTCCCAAAGGAAAAGAGGACCAAACTAGATCCTTCAGGAAAGAAGGGTATTTTTGTGGGTTACAATGAAAGCTCAAAGGCTTACAGAATATACTTTCCAGGGTTCAAGAAGATTGATGGCAGCAAGGATGAATATAAGTTCAAGGACAGGTAATCCAGGAAGCAAAGATCAAGAGGGAGCACACTCCAGCAGCCCCTGCAAGGATGCAGATTTTCAGAGGGAGTTGACCATCTTCCTACATTCCACAATAGAAAGGTGTAGAAGAAGCTACTTCGGTAGCTCCTGCCAGGAAGCAAAGACTCAGAGGGAGTCCACCCAACAAACAAACAAATATAAGTATTTCAATTATCATTTCTTGCCTATTTTTGTTTAAATAATATTATGCTTATGTTCCTAGACTTAGGAGATGTATTGTGCATATTAGAATGATTTCATTAATGAACAGTATACTACTAATATGCATGTGATGGGTAAGTGGCCTATGGCACTGTACAACATTCTAGTGCTACTTATCTAGAATGAAACCTCTTTGCTGACATGCTGGGAGTAGTGCAAACTCTTAACAATGTTCTGGTAGAGACTGGAAGGCATCTAGAAAGTTGTGGAACATGGATAAATGTTGTATTGAAGCATTGGCTAAGATAACTGCATGATTGCATGACATATTTCTTTATGAGTAAAGAATTTGTTCTGAAAATTATGAGATGTTTCTAATCATGCAATTTAACTTGTTTTGTAGGAAAGACCATATATCTTCACCTACAAAAGAAGGACTACAACATTTGTTCCAGCAACAAAGATATCTATTGAAGATATTGAAGTTCCCAGGATCTGGGATGAAGAAATGGAATGCCATGATCCGTCGATCATGAAGATTATGTTTGGGATGCAGTCCCAAGACCTGACAGGGAGTCACATGTGTGCAGATTGAAGAAAGCCTTGTATGGCTTGTAGCAAGCTCCCAGAACTTGGTGTGATACAAAGAGGAAGCTTGCTGCTGAGTTCGATATGAAAGATTTGGGAATGATGCATTATTTTCTAGGTATGGAGGTGTGGCAGAGTGCAGGTGGGATCTTCCTTGGTCAAGGGAAGTACACAGTAGATATCCTGAAGAGATTCGGGATGATTGATTGCAAGGCCATGACCAAACCTATGGCATCGAATCTGAAGCTTCTGTGTGATGCTTCATCTGAGCCGGTTGATGTCTCTATGTATCATCAGATGATTAGGTCCTTGATGTACCTGGTGAACACGAGACCAGATATTTGCTTTGCGGTGAACACATTGAGCCAGTTCTTGACAGATCCGAGGAGTGTTCACCTGGTTGTTGTAAAGCATGTTCTGAGGTACCTGAAGGGTACAATTGATTATGGGCTCAAGTATGATGCGAATCAAAAGTTTAACCTACAAGGTTATGTTGATTCAGATTGGGCAGGCAGTGTTGCAGATAGGGATCAAGTGTGATCTCTTGGTTTAGCAGGAAGCAGTCCTGCATAGCACTAAGTACAAGCGAAGCAGAGTATGTTGCGACGGATGAGCAGGTTGCAGATGTATTGACCAAGCCGTTGGCTAGAGTGCAGTTTGAGTACTTCAAAGAGAGGCTTGGTGCACTTCAGATCGAGGTTCCTTCCAAAGGGAAGTGATGAGTCTGGAAGATGTATATGCACATGAGCTTTTCTGACATGGTTGATGTGTTCTCCCTTGGTCGTGATGTAATTGTTGAGCCATTTTTCACATGGTGGTAGATGTGTTCTCCCATGGTGAAAAAGTAAGGGCTGGAGCCTTCCCCGAATGGTGGTGGATGTGTTCTCCCATGTCGGTGGTGTAAGTGTTGGATGATGTGCATCTGGGCTGTGCTTCGTGGACGATGAGATGATCTGAAGAGGACGATGCTATGATGATCAGGAGGATCATGGATGATGAGCATCAGGACGATGCTCCAGTTACTACTCTGTATATGTATATGCATCATGTTGGATGCTTGTTATGATCAGTTGGATCATTGCATCATGTTGGATGCTTGTTATGATTAGTTGGATAATTTATGTATGTATGCATCATGTTGGATGTTGGATATGATCAGTTGGATCATTTGTATGTATTTTGTATATGCATCATGTTGGATGCTTGGACCATGTATCTGTATATCTATCAGGTGGATACTGAGATCATGTATGTTGATATGTATCAGGTGGATACATTGTGTGGATCATGTATCTGTGTATGTATCAAGTGGATACATTGTATGATCAGGTAGATCATGTATGATGATATGTATCAGGTAGATACTTGGTATGCATCAGGTGGATGCAGTGTATGATCAGGATGATCATAGATGACGAGCTTCAGGATGTTGCTCCAGATGACATGCAATAGGATGTTGCAGTGATGATGATCAGGATGATCATGTGTACATCAGGATGATGTATGATGAGTATCAGGATGATACTTTGTGGCCGTGGATCAAGTTGTGCAGATGAGCATGTCTGGGAGATCCTATAGGTCGGAGTTGTGTACCCGTAACAGCCTGGGATGCTCTTTCGAGACATTGCTCTAGGAGGACATGTAATTTGTGCCCTAGGAGATTTCAAGTCGAAGTTGTGTACCCGTAACATCTTGAGATGCTCTTGCGAGGTTTTGTCCTATGGCATGTAATTTTCTCTTGGGAAATCTGGACAGGATGAAAAAGGCCTCAGATGCTTCAGCCAGGTTTTGCCATGACCACATGTAATTTTCTCCTGGGAGATCTAGACAGGATGAAAAAGGCCTCAGATGCTTCAGCCAGGTTGTGTGGTGGACCACATGTAATGTGCTCCTAGGAGATCCGACAGGTAGAGCTGTGTGCTCGTAACAGCCTGGGATGCTTCAGCCAGGTTTTGTGGTGAGATCACATGTAATGTGCTCCTGGGAGATCCGACAGGTAGAGCTGTGTGCTCGTAACAGCCTGGGATGCTTTAGCCAGGTTTTGTGATGGGTCACATGTAATGTGCTCCTGGGAGATCCGACGGGTAGAGCTGTGTGCTCGTAATAGCCTGGGATGTTGCAGCCAGGTTTTGTGACGCACGTAATAAGTCCTGAGGATTCCACAGTATGGCCAGTGATGATGAAGACCTGCAGGTGGTGGGCCTACATCCAGTATGAAAAAGGACTGGCTTCGTAGAACTTCCTATGATGAGTAGAGTCAAAGATTGGTTGAGATAGCAGCAGTAGTGACGATGATGATGACGATGCATCAATGACGATGATCACGAGAAGAAGACTTGTCTAGTAGAGCTGTGTCGAGAAATACCTTCCTAGTTAAGAGGGAGTGTTGATGTATATGTAACTTCGGAATGTATTTCATATATATTTATTGTACCCTTATAAGAGATGTGTTATTCCTCTATAAGGAAGTGTCATCATGTGGATTGACAAGTGTCGCAAGTGTGTGTACTTGCCGATGGGTTATTAGACCACCATGTGTGGGGTCGGCCCTGAAATATATATTATATTGTGGATGTATCTAGATAGACAAGTCAGCCCCATAGTATAACTGGGCAAACAGGTTAGTATAAATAGAGATCGGGAGATCTCTATTTTCATCATTCGAAAAGTCACACTTCTCTCACTTAGAAAGTGGCAAACTAGTGAGGAGGAGGATCATCTACTACTAGGAGACTATCTCAAGTGTATTTTGGTTGTACTTTGGTTGAGCCATTGCTCTCTCTATCTCTGAGGAAGTTGTGGGGTTTTTCACCTTAGGGTTTTCCCCACGGAAACTCCGTGTCTCTTGTCTCTCATGCTTTTGATTCTTGTGATGCTTGTCATGCTTATTATGATTGTTATGCATTGATATACTGTATATGTTATTCTCTCAGTAAAGATCCAAGAGTATTGTGAATTAATGCTCAAAATTTAACACTTTTACCATTTTCATCTAATCTAACAATTAATTCTTTCTATTTGTAATGGTTGTTCACGCATAATTTTATAATTTAGTTAAACAATTTAAATCAAGTAAAGATAGTAAATCTACCTCTAGATCTAGTTGATTGAGCATTCTCGGTGGCAATTCCAACAATCTAGTCTTCTAATATTTAATCTATTCAAATAGTGTTTCCCAAACTAGGATTAATCCTCCCAACCAACTAGCATCTCAACTACTACTTCTAGGAAACCTATGGGGTTTCTTAGCACTCTATGCCCACAACTCTAACAACAACAATAGTGACAATTCCAAACTCAACCTCAATGTTTCAATTCCAAGTTAATAACAAACATGGTTTCCTTCCCTCTCTAACCCCAATTTTCTTCCAAGTGTCAATAACACTCTCTATCATCTCCAAAATACCCTTTTAACGTTTTTTTACCATCGCCTTTATTCCCTTCTCAATAAGGGTCCTAGAAAGATCAAAATAATATTTTACCTATCAACATAAGTGATTTGACAACTGACTTAGCGAGGCTAATTTTCAAATTTAATTAAATTCATATCTCATAAATAAAAATATAATAAATGTACATTTATAATAAATACTCTAAAATAAGATAAATTCCAATCACGCCAGTTTATATTTGGTAAGAATTAAATGAACCAAATGCTAAAACGACATGCAAATGAGAGATAAATTATATCAATGAAATTTAATTGAACCTAAATGAAATGTATTAATATAATACAAATGTAAATGTGATGTAATTCATACAACGAAAATGCAAATGAACCTAAATGAAATGCAATTAATACAAATGAAAGGATAATTATAATTATATATTTTAACCCTTACTGCACTCACCATGCATTAACCATTACTAATAACAATAATTTAATAGTTGTAAGCATGCAAGGTATGTATGTATGGCCAACGTTGTCACGTCCCCTCCCATCGATCCAACGCAAGGGAGAGAACACGACACTAAAAATGGGCTTCTAGCCCCATGATCATTAACAACATTCATAGCATAGCAAGTAAAAATACATATGCAGATGTATAAATGCAAGAAACACAGCAAAAATAAAATTCTTGCTACACACACACATCTAGTATGCATAAACAAGCATGATGATCACATCCATCATTCATAGACACATATATAAATGTTCATTGCATTCAGCACTTGAATTTATAATGAATTAAAGCACAACAAAGGTCTCATTGAATACTTATCTTGAAACAATGATGTCCCGAGCAATTGGCTATGCAACTACAATGTTCCACCCAGCCATAGGTCAACTGTGATCATCGATCTCTCAGCACAGCTGCCACCCCCAAGCTGGGCATGATTTTTACAAGGAAAGGGAACAACAGACTCACACATAGCCAAATATACACCAAAAATGAGCCAAGCCAATCCACATTTGGGTTTATCATGCTGATAAGGCAGTAGAAAGGAATAATTGCTAAGCTAGTGAGCTCAACCACAGATCTATTGGTACCTCTACAAGATCTAGCTAGCTTGGCACCCACAATACCTACACACCCAACACAATTAGGAAGTATTCTCTTCACTACTACACAGTCTCTCAAGCCATACATTCCCATCTAGTGCTCTTCAAGGTGTGCATAATAAAGTAGCCAAAGCCCTTTGATCTTTCCGTGAGGTTACTCTCTTCACTAGGTTTAACAAGCCAATTCTAATCCTCTTCCACTCCTACTTTCTTACTCACAAGTTCAACCCAAAACATGGATGCACATAACAGCAAAACACAAGTGTTGGGAATGAATAAAAATGTTTTAATTGTGTGATTCCAAAAATGTGGTTTCCATGAGTTTCCAAAATCGTGGGCACCCAAAAACGAACTGTTAGAGGGGGAATCAACCCTTGGGGAGAAAAATCGATTTCACAACACGTTTATGGGCATTCAAGGGGTGGAAACGACCTATATAAACCCATAAATCATGACTCTCTTCCTCCCAGCCACTCTGCAAGACAAAAGCGACTTCCCAGCTGTGGAAAATGAGGGAAACATGAGGGGAAAACGCCCAAGAAGCTCAAACTGCGTGAGGGAACAAAGACCATGGGTGAATAATGGCTTGGGGAGCAATTTCGTGGGTTTTTTCTTGCCCTAGAAGCCAAAACACGATTTTCAAAATTGATGGCTTGCCCATACACAAAATTGGGCAGCCATACCTCTCCATTCCCCAAGCATTAACTACCTCAACCAAATCTTGGAAGAAATAAATGATTGGGTGCATAAGTCAAAATGGGTAGTTGAGGGTTTATGGTTCTCTCATTGACACTTGGATTGACACTATTGGCTCAAGGGTTTGAATATTTTCCCTCCCTATTCCTTGTAAAACTCATGCCCCCATACTCTTATTGCATTGCATAGCTAGTTGTAGGTATTTTATTAAAATGCAAATTTACATGGCGTTGTAATTTCTATTGTGCCTGGCTAGCATGAGAACCATATGCATCGATTTTTAATTTCCAATACATAAAACGCTAAATCGATGGTGGGGCCTTGAGCTCCTCACCACAATTTTATAATGATATTTACAACATTTACAATTTGAATGCAATAGGGTCAAAATCGGGATATTACAAACATACACATAGTTTGTGTGTATAGTAAAGATAACCATCACCACCTTTAATGCATAGTTCGTGAATGATCGTAACCACACATACAAGATGGTAATCCAATAAACACAACATTATAAAATCTTACTAAGTGACAATACACTAGTACCAATTGAACATTATACTCAAATTTATAGGCTTAACGAATTAAACAAATGATTTAAACACTGAAAGGAACCAAGCACAAAACTAAAGTGGCATCTATAATTCCTAACATCCTTACTATTTTGAATCATCATTCCTTCCTAACCTACTTCCATCTTCCACTTCCTTATCTATTCCTCTACAAAAATATGTTGGAGCATCAACTATATTGACCTAACCCCATATATAATCCATACGCAGAAACATCAACTAAATCAACCTAACTTCCCCAACATGTAGTCGCTAATCACCATCACTGTAACATCCCTCTTTTTATTCAAGCTTACTTTTGTAATTTAAAAATGTAACTATTGTTTCTGGTGAGGAGCTCAAGGCCAATGCCCCACTAGTAAACCTTGTAGTATGATTTTTGTTTCCTAGTGGTAATGATTGTTTAATAGACTAGGTGATTGAAGGTTGTGATGCAACTAGACAATGGGAAAACGAATCCACTAAGGGGAGAGAGGCCGACTGGCTAGGAAGCCATACAAGTATTAGATATTGACATTGGATGTCATCTTGGTGCCATAGGCACTTAGAGGAAAGTAACGGGTCATTTTTCTCTAGAATTCAAACCTTAAGTGTCGTCTTAAGGTGGGAGAGTCCTAAATTGTTAGTTAGTTAACAATAGATTGGTGATCCTAACTAGAATTAAGTATCCTAAACTTCGTTTTATTTTATACCTAGATCGACAAGAAGGTGAAGGACTTTTAGTATTATTAATTACTCCAAATTAATAGATAAGGAGATTTGGCCTAGGAAGGAAGTTATGCTTATAACTTTATTTATGATGCATCGATATAGATGTATTATACAACATTAAATGCATTCATATAAATATGTGTGTGTGTGTGTGTGTGTGTGTGTGTGTGTGTGTGTGTGTTGAGAGGGGAGGGGATTTACCTTCTCTTTAGTGATAAACCAAATAAAAAATTTAATGCTTAAGTTATGGCACAAAAATATTATAATGATCAATAAGAGAGATTTAAGTATTATAAATATACTTCCAAAGGAAATATAGTCTATATGGGTTAGTCGTGGGAGTGAAGAATCTCGAGGAGAGATTTGGGGAGGTTTGTCTCCTTAAGGGAGAAAACCGATTTTTCTAAGCTGCCACTTGTCCCATGCCAATCTAGAAAACTACCCTGTTTCAATTCGATGAGGTGAAGACCACTCCTTAAAAAGGGAGGGAACTCGTCAAAGGGGGGAAGCATTGTTCACTGGGAGTTTTACTTTGGGAAGTTGCAAACTCTGTAAGAAGAGAGGGTCCCTAGAGTCGAAGAGGGGAAATTATTCGCTAAGAGCAGATAAGCTCTGTGATAAGCAGTTGGACCGATGATTACAATAGGAATCTAAGCAATAAAGGTCAGTACACAATTATTTGCCCTGCGTTTTCGCTTTGTTAATGTATTGTATATATATTTTACTGGTATTACTTCTGTGTTGAAGTATTTTACCCCACCACCGAGGACAGATTTGGCCTCTGTTTTAGATCGATGATATCGATCTATAATGGATTTTGTTGATGTGTTTTCGCTTGTTAATGCATTCTATATATTTTTTCATGTCCCAAAATTGGTATTGGGTCACAATGGCCATATTCATTAGTGTTTGTCAAATTAATGCTAAAGGTCAAATAATTGCCAAGGAGGGAAATTACTAGTTTCCTAGGTTTGGGGTGGAAGCTTTGGGATTGTGAATAATGGGGATAATAAATGATGTTGGAACATTAGGATGGCATAAATATTTAATAAAGGAGATAAATAAATATATACAAGTGAAAATCAAAGTGGCATTTGATCATGAAGACACATGGAGGAAATGGGACCCACACAAGCTAGAATGTATGTGGCACATGGCATCCTCTTCTTGCAATTTCGAATCTATGGGAAGCCTAATGTTCTTGGGATGAGTTATAAGTTCAATAATACTTTTCATGAGTCAATGAGGTCGAAATATAGAGGAAGAGTAACTCCCATGGAAGAGGAAGAGGCAATTTGGAGTTAGTGAGACACTTAGGCTAGATTCCCTAGCTCTATGACAACAATGATGAAGATGCTATGACACCTATGACACAGATCAGACCTGAAGGCTGACATATGACATATATGACATGCCAGGGCTAAAAATAGACTCCAAGAGGGCGCTCAAGGGTCTTAGGGCAGCTAAGATGCTTCCACATGTGATTTGGTGGAAGTGGGAGACTAGGAATTGTTGTACAAGTGGCGTTCTTTGGAATCCCTTCCCAACTTGAGTTGGCATGAGTCTCTTGGAAGGAATTCGACCCATGGAGGACATTAGAAGTTTATAAATGTCAATAACAAAGAATGAAACCAGATTTTGATCATTTGTATAATTTGCAATTGCATTTGTGAAGAGGGGGAGCTCGTGGATGACTAGTTTCTTACCTTAGCCAATTTCGAGGGTGAAAGATTCCCATCCAAGTTGGAAATTGGAAAGGCCATTCAGACCTTTCATTTGGAGCTTTAATGGAGTCTTTATTTGCAGGTGTAATCTACAGTGCAGCTCATGGTTTCTTCTATTGCAGCTCACTCCTTCAACCATTTCCAGTTTTGATGACATATTCTTGATCCTTGAGGGAGGGCGTTTTTGGTGATCTATTGTACTCTTTGGGGGAGATTCTAATGCCCCATTTATTTTTTAATATGAATTAAATACTTTTTTCTTCATCTCCAGAAATTTTCAGGTCGAAATTCCAAGTAGAAATGTATAAATCTCAATTTTAATGAAAGGACAGTGCCATTTCCCCACTACCTTGTTGTGAATCAATGTAATGCTAATGATTTCGAATGAATGGATGATTCTATGATAAATTTGTGATTAATGGACTGCCATGGATGTATTTTACAAGTTTCATGTACTGTACTTGAGCATTTGAAGTATTTTTACTCAGTTTAATTGCATTGGGAGAAGAAATAGTGCCATTTCCCCAAGGGTCGAATTGGTGATTTTTGCAGTTGAATGGGAGAGGGTTAGAACAGATATAATAATCAATTAATTGTGCACGTGAGACCTTAAAAACATACTTAATACATTCCCTTCCTAGGTTCAGAAATTTTAGTGGGTTTGGAGGCATTTGGGAAGCCATTTTCAGTACTTACCCCAGGGGGATTTGAACCCCAAATTACTAGTAAAATTGCATACTTGGTCCAGAATCTTAAGAGAATTTGCAGAGGTATTTTGGTGGCCATATGTCATCCCTGAACATCATATTCAAGTCCTAATATTGTTCATACACCTTCCTTGAATATTTGAAGGCATTTGGAATCAATTTGGGACCTAGAGACCAATACTAGTCAAAGGGAAATCACTAGTAAAGTTACCTATATTGACCAAAGTTGAAAGAGAATTTGCAGAAGTATTTTAAAGGTTCAAAGGCATCCCTGAAACACATATTTATGTTCTAATATCATTCATATACCTTCTCATAAGATTTGGGATCATTTGGGGCAAATTTGGGACCTAGAGATCAAAACTAGTCAAAGGTCTAACTAGGGAAAAAAGTGGAAAATTGCCATTTTAATAAAATTCCTAACAAGGGACATTACATATATTTTACTGGTATTACTTTTGCGTTGAATAATTTTACCCCAGCATCGAGGACAGAGTTGATCTTTGTTTTAGATCGATGATAGTGATCTGTAATGGATTTTGTTGATGTGTTTTTGCTTGTTATCACCCACAACCAATAACAGAGTTAAACTCTGTATCAGATTGAAGATATTGATAATTGTTGGCTTCTGTGGATGCGTTTCACTTTATTAATATGTTATACTCGTATTTTTACTTCTGCGATTGAAGTATTTCACCCACAACCGATAACAGAGTTAATCTCTGTATCAGATCAAAGATATCGATCATTAATGGCTCATGTGGATGCGTTTCACTTTATTAATATATTAAACTGGTATTTTTACTTATGTGTTGAAGTATTTCACCCACAACCAATAACAAAGTTAATATCTATATCAGATCGATGATATCGATCATTAATGGCTGGTTAACTGTTGATCTGACATGTTTATTTATCAAGGGATTATGATAATATCTAAATATTTCTGCACTTGTGATAGGTCATTTAGGAAATATAGCATACTAGCATTCTATTTTGGCCAGCCCGATTGATCGCCATACATAAATGTATTTAGGTATATATATACCACAGGTTGATCTACAACTATTACAGGCTTCTAATAGTTGTTTAAGTGTATTAGGTGTAACTCACAAACTCTAGGCGATCTATTTTCCCTTGGTTAAATATCTTAGTAATGGAAGGTATGCATCTCGTATAGAATGGGAGAAGGAAGGGATATATTCTCAACACCCTTGTGTCAAGTATTTTAGGTTATAGGAAACTATAAGAGGTTAACTAGTTGTCAAAACAGTTAAGGGTCTTATTGCATTCAAGTCAAGAGGGAAGGTTATCAATGAAGGAGAATTTCTCCTCCCTAGTGGATTTGTCGCCTAGCTCGGGGGCAACCTCTCGGTGGGAAAACATACACCGGACAGAGAGTTGAATGGTTGGGTGGAAATTTGAAGTCAATCCTTCAATCATCCAAGTCTAATTAATTATGATAATTGCTTTCAGTTAAATATGTTGTTATAGTTGATTATTGTAAGAAAGTTTGTTTTATGTGAGATTTGTATATATTTAATTGTTGAATACTCGTTTTATGTTGGATGTTAGTTGGTCAATGTATATTGTCATGAATCCTCCTTTTTTGTTTCATTGCTCTCATATATATATATATAATATATATAATATAATATATATATATAATATATATAATACTAATATATAATATATTAATATATATATATAATATATTAATATATATATATATATATATATATATATATATTTGATGTTATTGTTGTGTTAATATCTGATATATTAGTGTGACGATGAATAGGATATGAGAATGAAATGTGGTAACACTCCATATGTATGTTTAGCTAGTCATAAGGTTCGCGGGAGGATATTACACATTATCTACTTTTACATGTGTATTCCAACGAACAATCCTATTGACGTAAAATTATTTCAAGTCAATTTTATGCAAGAGTTATCATACGAGTTGCATTATTGATCGAATTCAGTTGCATGTGTGTTTGATTGATGATCATGAAAACAAAGTGTGCTAAAGGAGGAAAGACGAAATCTAGATGGTTTATGAAATTTGTATGATGCATGTTATCTAAATATGTACCTTTCAAAATAGTAGAGTTATGTTATTAACATGGTGAATAAGGCATGAAAGGCCTAGGTGTAGTTAACAATTATTAAATTGCACAAGTATATGGATAGCAGTATATTATCATGATCATAGTATAAACTTAAATGGTAGTAGGTATCAAGGAATGTGTACTAAGATATGATGTAGACTCTTAGTACAATTTGGATGATGTGTACCTATATAAGGGAGCTATCCTTAATACGAATGTTGTACCTAGGAGGATGGTTATTAAAGGTTCCCTTAGTAACTAATATGCATCCTTTGCACACAAATGATTAATGGTCTTAGAGTATCTTGTTTATGTAAGCATGGTGGGATATTCATATGAATAGTGATTAAACGTGTAACGAGTTTCAATTTAAAAGGAGTTCATATTAATTTAAATGAAGGGTATTAATCCGTGTAAATTTAAGGGGTTAGAAATTAACGTAATTGCTTGGAAGTTTTGACAGGAATCTATTTGTTTCCCTTCCTCAAGATCGCATCGAGGATACGAGAGTTGTTACACATATTATAATCTTGGATATCATCTAACAATGATATCATGCCTTAAAAATGATTAGACACTCTTATGGTAAAGAGTAGCGAAGGATGGAAGATATAAATAATTAGGATGTTTTATGTTATATCGCTAATGCGTATAATTGGTTAATGACTAGGGAAGGAAAATTTATGTCCAAATTTTTCAAAAATAACACCAGGAATATGGTTATGTTACAATTCGTATTAGAGCAAGGTTACAGCACTCGGGCCTATTTGGGATCAGCATGAGGTAAGAGAATACGAATTTGTTGAACTAACGAAGTAACTGTATTGGTAAGGAGGAATGAATGAAGGAGCGAATTTGATGAATTCATCTGCAAAGTTCTGCAAGAGGTAACCAATAAGATAGATTGAATACAATGACAAAGTCGTCTATGAATTACAAGTAAGTATTTTCCTTGTGTTTTATTTCTGAAGCATATGTTCATAACTAACTAATGGAATTCGAATTAAAGGCATATTTCACAAAAGGTACATACACTTGCTTTAGAATGTTGGTAGGATCATAATTCTATGATAAGATGTGTTGAATTACTAAATAAGAATAAACCATTACAAACTGATATCATGTAGACTTATACTAGGATAAGATACTATAATCCAGGAGAAGTGTATAATGATACTGTAAATGTTCAATCCTATAAAAGCTGAGTAGTTACATTTGGATGAGTAAACCTAGTATAGTAGTGAAAGGAGAACTTAATTCCCATAAATGAATATGTGTACATACTCCTATAGGACCTACACATTTTTAGAAGTTTATTGGTAAACTACTATGTTGTTTAGTAAATATTTCAGATGGCTATGATCTCATTAAAAGTATCATATTTATTATGATGTGTGGGAACCTTGTACATGAGCTTACATCAAGACTTATAAGAATCGATTTAGTCAATGACTTTAAAGGAAAGATTTAGCAACCAGTATGAAGGTATGTTTATGATGGTAAATGTATTATTATTAGTTGCAATGCTTCTGAGTGAGGATAACTAGACATGATAACATCAATCAAGACTGGAAAATATGTACCCGATACTCAACAAATAGAAGGCTATGTGTCGTTATGTTTTAGTGTTACGGTCTTTGGATTTAATTGGATTTAATTGTAGATATATGGAGTTCTTCTATAAAGTTATAATCCAAAGAGGTACTATGGTGCATAATGTTGCTTTTCAAGATTTATGAATAAGGTTCTCAACATGCATGTTAATTTATCCTCAATTTGCAAAGAAGTATCAAGTAGATCCTTTGTTATGATTTGTTTGCATTCTACTTTTCTAATACAGACTATTATGTGCATTACCTGTGACTTCTCTTCAAATTAGAATGCATTATTATTACTCAGAGGGAGTGAACGTATTTGATTAGATAAAGTTCATCTTGGATACCTTTAAGTATAATGACTGCATTTAGCTACTACCGCATAGAGACACTGGTATTGTTTATTGCGTTAATACATGTTGACGCTCTTTCATATCGGCATGGATCCAGTAGTTATGGAATCCACCCAGAACGTAATCTAAGCATTTTCTACTCTTGAGTATAAGTAGCTAGAATGAATTTCGCATGTCCTTAGTCTTAATGCTTGATAAGTATAGTTAAGGAATTAGTTGACCGAAAAGTTTTGAATTGATGTTATTGATTATAAATTGAAGGAGACAATTTATTTATTTAAAGAAAATTTGTATACCCTTTTTTTTCTGTAAAATGCTAGTATGGGTATGTCATATGTTTTCATTCACCGATAGCTATCCAAGGGATAGATGAGAAAAATATGTTTAGATGTTATTAATATTCGAATATAATAAGTGGATGGATGTCGTATATTTATAGTGAAATAATTGAATAAAGGTTATGTACTAACTTTGCAGGATTATAACATGATTTTGAATGACACCATAGTCAAATGGAATGTTGATTATAATCCACTTGTAAGAATATTTGAGTTAAACCACTCAAGAGTGAGTGATGATTTATATTTACATCTTATTATAATTGTTGGGTTACAAGATTGTATGAACCATGGTTAGAGAAAGATTTCCTAATTGATGGTATATTTATGTATTAATGGAAAAACAAAAGCAGTATATGTCATTGTACATACAATAGAGTGACTCAAAATCATATTGAAACTAACTGTGAAGTTGTAAGTGATTCTAAGAACTTGGAAATGGCAATGAAGTCACAATAAGTTCCAAGTCTGTATGTCGCAAGTAGTCAAAAGTTGTGATTGACAGTAAATGTAGACCAAATGAATATTAATAATAATAATATGATCACGGATGATGAATGATAACCCCAAGTGGAAAAATTGATGATCCAGCTCTACTTTGCTAAAAAACAAATCCTAGACTCAAGCAAGAGAGCTTGAGTGGAAAAATTTCCTGGACTCAAGCCTAGGGGGCTTGAGTGGAAATGAGAAAGAGTCTGTGATATGAATGGCAAGACCTAGGCACACAATTTAAACATCTGGAAGACAAGACGTTGTTTGATGTTTTTGAGAAGGAAAACTTTTGACTAGCAATCAAAAGAGGAGTAATCTCAAAATTTAAGCCTCTAAGACCACTCATAAATTGGTGACAGCTCTCGAGGGAGAGATCTGTATTCAGCAGAATGTTGTTGAAGTTCAAAAACCCAGAAGAAATTTTTGTGTTCAGCAAACTATTGTTGGAATTTTTTAATCTCCATAATGTAACAATGGAACATATCTTAAGAACTGCCAAGTAAGTAGGCTGTTAACTTCCCTAATATATGAATATTAGGAGTGCAAATAATACTTAAGTAATACAAAATTCACTCAAGGAGGAGGATGAATGATGATTGTGAATTTTATTGCTTAAAATATGTGAGTTAAAAGCTACTAACTTGTGAATGAAGGTAAACGTCTAGCACGAGCTAAGGACTAGCTAAATTATCCAGGTATTGGAGGTAACGGACATCCTCCAAAAGGATAAGTAAAATAATGCTTTACCTATGCAATCTTTTCGTTTATATTGAAAATGAACAAATGTTAAAAAAGACTTATGCTTACCTTATGATTAAAATTGAAAAATGGTATAATTATGTTATACTGAAAGATTTTAGAGTAGCTTGTATGAGTTGTGCAAGGTGCAGGTTGTGAAAGAAAAATGAACAATGACGACACAGGCAGAATCTCGAAGATAGTTAGGAGCATCAAAAAGTATATGCCAAAGAAAGACATACAGAAAGTATGGAAGATAGAAGGAGGACAAAGATACGTGAACACCAAGGACAGTGTCATTCTTAAGGGGGAAAGGATGTAACATCCCTCTTTTTATTCTCCTACTTTTGTAATTTAAAAATGTAACTATTGTTTCTGGTGAGGAGCTCAAGGCCAAGGCCCCACCAATAAACCTTGTAGTATGATTTTTGTTTCCTAGTGGTAATGATTGTTTAATAGACTAGGTGACTGAAGGTTGTGACACAACTAGACAACGGGCAAATGAATCCACTTGGGGGAGAGAGGCCGACTGGCTAGGAAGCCATGAAAGTATGAGATATTGACGTTGGATGTCATCTTGGTGCCATAGGCACTTAGAGGAAAGTAACGGGTCATTTTTCTCTAGAATTCAAACCTTAAGTGTCATCTTAAGGCGGGAGAGTCCTAAATTGTTAGTTAGTTAACGATAGATTGGTGATCCTAACTAGAATTAAGTATCCTAAACTTTGTTTTATTTTATCCCTAGATTGACAAGAAGGCAGAGGAATTTTAGTATTATTAATTACTCCAAGTTAATAGATAAGGAGATTTGGCCTATGAAGGAAGTTACGCTTATAACTTTATTTATGATGCATCGATATACATGTATTATACAACATTAAATACATTCATATATATATATATGTGTGTGTGTGTGTGTGTGTGTGTGTGTGTGTGTGTGTTTGTTGAGAGGGGAGGGGGTTTACCTTCTCTTAAGTGATAAATCAAATAGAAATTTTAATGCTTATGTTATGGCAACAAAAATATTATAATGATCAATATATAAGAGAGATTTAAGTATTATAAAAATACTTCCAAAGGAAATATAGTCTATACGGGTTAGTCATGGGAGTGAAGAATCTCGAGGAGAGATTTGGGGAGGTTTGTCTCCTTAAGGGAGAAAACTAATTTTTCTAAGCTACCACTTGTCCCGCGCCAATCCAAAAAACTACCCTGTTTCAATTCAATGAGGTGAAGACCACTCCTTAAAAAGGGAGGGAACTTGTTGAAGGGGGGAAGCACTGTTCACCGTGAGTTTTACTCTGGGAAATTGCAAACTTTGTAAGAAGAGAGGGTCCCTGGAGTTGAAGAGGGGAAATTCTTTGCTAAGAGCAGATAAGCTCTGTGATAAACATTTGGACCGATGATTACAGTAGGAATCTAAGCGGTAAAGGTCAGTACACAATTATTTGCCTTGCATTTTCGCTTTGTTAATGTATTGCATATATATTTTACTGGTATTACTTATGCATTGAAGTATTTTACCCCACCACCGAGGACAAAGTGGACCTCTGTTTTAGATCAATGATATCGATCTATAATGGATTTTGTTGATGCGTTTTCGCTTGTTAATGCATTGTTATATATATTTTACTGGTATTACTTCTGCATTGAAGTATTTTACCCCACTCATTAGAGAAATTTTGAGGTCAAAAAAGGGCCTCAAAACAAAGAAAATGTACTATAAAATACAACCAATCACATTCTAGTAGATGACATCATCCCCCTTGGTGAGGTGGCATTGCATGAGTTAAGAATGCTTATTTGTCAAATTTTCTATGGTGGATGAAAACACATAGTTAACCAAGGTAGTGGTGTAAGTACTTTTAAGTCATAAAGTAAAGTACTCATAATGATAGTCTTTTCATAAAATAATATTATTGTCATTTTCAAGTAAAGTACTCATAATGAATGTCTTTTCACACTTTCACATAAAATAATATTATTGTCATTTTCAAGTGAAGTACTCTTAATTCATAAAGAAAGTCCTTTCACATTTTTTTATAAAATAATATATTATCATTTTTATTTTTTTATTTTTAAATTATATATTCACTCCATTCTATTTAATAACATAATGTCAAACTAATAAAGAATAATAATAGATTTAATAAATAATAATAATAATAATAATAATGCAATGTGGATTATAATAATATTATTGACATTTTACATGTAAATAAATTCTCAATTAAATTACATTATTAAATTCATGAGAAAAGTACTAAATATAAAAAGTCAACATAAAATTAAAAAAAAACTCTTAAAAATGTTTTTATTATTTAATTTCATTTGCAAGTTCAAGACAAATAAATGTTAAAGGACAATACATTTTTGGGAATTTACAATGAATCTTAGTCACATCAATGTAGTCTTATTTAATTAATTTTATTTCTAGTGAATTTTGAAAAGTAACTCAATCATGGTTATTTATATTGTGCATAGAAAATAGTGTGGGAGGTGACTTGTCATATATGCCTACCCCATAAAACCTCCAATTCATAATATTTTAATATATCTCATATTTTTGTAGTACATCTCTTAGGAGGCCCTTTTTTGACCTCAAAATCTCTCTAATGAACGAGGACAGAGTTGACCTCTGTTTTTTATCGATGATATCGATCTGTAATGGATTTTGTTGATGTGTTTTCGATTGTTAATGCATTGTTATATATATTTTACTAGTATTAATTATGCGTTGAAGTATTTTACCCCACCACCGAGGACAAAGTTGATCTCTGTTTTAGATCGATGATATCAATCTATAATGGATTTTGTTGATGTGTTTTCACTTGTTAATGCATTGTTATTTATATTTTATTGATATTACTTCTGCGTTGAACTATTTTACCCCATCACCGAGGATAAAGTTGACCTCTGTTTTAGATCGATGATATCGATCTGTAATGGATTTTGTTGATGCGTTTTCGCTTGTTAATGCATTGTATATATAATTTACTGGTATTACTTCTGCGTTGAAGTATTTTACCCCACCACTAAGGACAGAGTTGATCTTTGTTTTAGATCGATGATATTGATCTGTAATGCATTTTGTTGATGTGTTTTCGCTTGTGATCACCCACAACCGATAACTGAGTTAAACTTTGTATCAAATCGAAGATATCGATCATTGTTGGCTTTTGTGGATGCGTTTCACTTTATTAATATGTTATAATGGTATTTTTACTTCTGCGATTGAATTATTTCACCCACAACCAATAACAGATTTAATCTTTGTATCAGATCGAAGATATCGATCATTAATGGCTCTTGTGGATGCGTTTCACTTTATTAATATGTTAAACTAGTATTTTTACTTATGTGTTGAAGTATTTCACCCACAACCGATAACAGAGTTAATCTCTGTATCAGATCGATGATATCGATCATTAATGGTTGGTTAATTGTTGATCTGACATGTTTATTTATCAAGTGATTCTGATAATATCTAAATATTGTTGCACTTGTGATAGGTCATTTATGCAATATAGCATACTAGCATTCTATTTTGTCCAGCCTGGTTGATTGCCATATATAAATGTATATAGGTATATATATACCACAGGTTGATCTATAACTATTACGGGCTTCGAATAGTTGTTTTAGTGTATTAGGTGTAACTCACCAAATCTGGGCGATCTATTTTCCCTTGGTTAAATATCTTAGTAATGGAAGGTATGCATCTCATATAGAATGGGAGAAGAAGGGATATATTCTCAACACCCTTGTGTCAAGTCTTTTAGGTTATAGGAAACTATAAAAGCCTTACTAGTTTTCAAAAGAGTTAAGGGTCTTATTGCGTTCAAGTCGAGAGGGAAGGTTCTCGATAAAGGAGAATTTCTCCTCCCTAGTCGATTTGTCGCCTATCTCGGGGGCATCCTCTCGATGGGAAAACATACACCCGACAGAGAGTTGAATGGTTGGGTGGAAAGTTGAAGTCAATCCTTCAGTCATCCAAGTCTAATTAATTCTAATAATTACTTTCAGCTAAATATGTTGTTATAGTTGATTATTGTAAGAAGGTATGTTTTATGTGAGATTTGTATATATTTAATTGTTGAATACTCATTTTATGTTGGATGTTAGTTGGTCAATGTATATTGTCATGAATCCTCCTTTGTTGTTTCATTGCTCTCATATATATATATATATATATATATATATATATATATATGATGTTATGGCTGTGTTAATATTTGATATATTAGTGTGACGATGAATAGGATATGAGAATGAAATGTGGTAACACTCCATATGCCATGTTTAGCTAGTCACAAGGTTCGCAGGAGGATATTACACATTGTCTACATTTACATGTGTATTCCAATGAACAATCCTATTGACGTAGGATTATTTAAAATCGATTTTATGCAAGAGTTATCATACGAGTTTCATTATTGATCGAATTCAGTTGCATGTGTGTTTGACTGATGATCATGAAAACAAAGTGTGCTAAAGGGGGAAAGACGAAATCTAGATGGTTTATGAAAATTGTATGATGCATGTGATCTAAAGACATACCTTTTAAAATAGTAGATTTATGTTATTAACATGGTGAATAAGGCATGAAAGGCCTAGGTGTAGTTAACAATTATTAAATTGCACGAGTATATGGACATTGGATAGTAGTATATTATCATGATCATAGTATAAACTTAAATGGTAGTAGGCATCAAGGAATTTGTACTAAGATATGATGTAGACTCTTAGTACAATTTGGATAACATGTACCTATATAAGGGAGCTATCCTTAATACGAATGTTGTACCTAGGAGGATGGTTATTAAAGGTTCCCTTAGTAACTAATATGCATCCTTTGCACACAAATGATGAATGGTCTTAGAGTATCTTGTTTATGTAGGCATGGTGGGATATTCATATGAATAGTGCTTAAACGTGTAACGAGTGTCAAGTTAAAAGGGGTTCATATTAATTTAAATGAAGGGCATTAATCCGTGTAAATTTAAGTGGTTATAAATTAATGGAATTTCTTGGAAGTTTTGACTGGAATCTATTTGTTTCCCTTCCTCAAGATCGCATCGAGGATACAAGAGTTGTTACATGGATTATAATCTTGGATATCATCTAACAATGATATCATGCCTTAAAAATTATTAGACATTGTTATGGTAAAGAGTAGAGAATGATGGAAGATATAAAGAATTAGGATGTTTTATGTTATTTCGCTAATGCGTATAATTGGTTAATGACTAGGGAAGGAAATTTTATGTCCAAATTTTTCAAAAATAACAGCAGGAATATGGTTATGTTATAATCACACAACTTGGGGAGTGTGACTTGACACGAACCGCCCACAACTTCAGGTTTCAAAGGATAAACAGTGGGTAATACACCCACCCCTTCTATTGGAACTAGGTTCAACGCCCTATCAATAATCACATTGTGTTGGTATTGTTGTTCGTAGGGTTACATCATCATATGACTAGTTTGGGTGACCTAGTTTCTTGTAAAAGCCTACAATAGCCCATATATCATAGCAATTTATCAAACTAACAATTAATTCACGAATTAATGCTTCAGAGCTTACCCTTTTATCTTTTGATGTCAAAGATATTGAGATCACTTGAGTATCACAAGTCTTTGGCTATTACTTAGCCACTCTAACGTATGGGTTAGTCTCATCAAAACATAAGATCATGCATAACCTTTCAATGTTTCCAGGTAATGACCAAGTTATCAAATATCAAATAATGTAAACAAGCTAATATATTCATCATGTGCATGGCTTCCATTTTTTCATTTAATCATAACATAAATGGGTATCTACATACCCTAGATTTGCATATTGGAAGTAAATCACACAAATGTCATCATTAATAATATAAATGATAAGATCAAAACATAACGTGTGCATGTATGTAGGTTCATAAATCGACAAATATAGTTTTCTCATTCGAACTAAGTTCAACAAATAATAAGCAAAGAAATACAAAATAAGTTTTAATGTTGTTTAGTTGTCAAATCAATATATAGGGCGTTAGAGGTAGTTTCATCTCAGTTGGGTTATTGTATGACATTCTTTCATGGAGCATTGGAGATCTTCAAACAACATGGTGACACCTACACGAGCATTTGTCATCATGGAGAAGGGCGTTGAGCCCTAGGAAACATGGAATAGCTTGGATGCTTGCATGAAGGCATGGAGTGGACTTCAGGATGTGTGGGTTGCAACAGTATTCATGCAAAGGGAGTGAAACCTAATACCTTTCAAACTTGCACTCAAAATGGTAAAGCCCTAAAACACAAAGTGCAATTCCCAATGAATTTAGCAAGGCTACCCACTATCACTACAATAGTCTGTCCCCTCACTTTACATTGACTTTCCTCTGGCACAATAGGGGCTTCTCTAACTTAGGATTACTAAAGCTTATTAAAAGGAGGTTCAAGATGATTATGAAGATGTAGCTTTAATCAAATGGAAATAGTAAACAAAGTTGTATAAACAGAGTTATGGGAGGATCAACACTAATGTCAAATCCAATATTGGACAAATGGAGCCAAAAATCAACCACTAAGGGAAACAACTATGAGATTAAGAGTATCTTGGATAAAGAAACTACAAACACACCTATCTTGCTATCCACAATGCATAAATTTATTTGTAAAAAAAACAAACTATGGAGAAGTTCAAAACATAGCTGAGAGTGCATTTACCCCAAGAAAATATGAATGGTATCCAACTCTTGATTGGGATAGAAGATACACATTAAACATCTCAAATATGAAACACAAAGATATATGAAAGATGAATAAGTCACAATCTATATCTTCTTAACAAAAGTACAATCTTCTTAATAAAGAATAATGTTACCTATTGTTTTCGTGTTTCAACTCCCATTTGTTGCAAGTAATTTAAAATCCATAGTCTTCAACAAATATGCATCATATGCATATTTATAGAATAAAGAAGACTTAAAATTAAGTATTAACCTCTATAACAATACAACCATCCAAAATAACAAGGCTGAGTGGTAGTGTATACCTGTCGACATATTCTTGATTTCCGTAGTGGGTAAAGTATAGTTATGATTCTACATGGCTTATACTTTGGAAAATGTGTAATACTAAATATAACGTAGAAAATCAATAATTCGAGTTTTTTTTCACACAGGAAAAACAGACTTTTTATTAAGTGAAAAAAGTTGTATCAGTAGATATACAATACGACTGCTGTACATACCGTCACCAAAATAGTGATCATTTCAGAAATTTCATCAGCAATTGTTCAAAATCACAGCGAGACAGAACAACAAGACCTCAATAGACCAGTCGTCCCGACGAGCAAGACAAAATCGAAGACTCGACATCTAACCTGACAACAAACAAAGTAGGCACACACAGGGTACAAGCAACACCAGTCCATCCCGACGAGCACAATAGAATCGACGAGTAAGCAGAAAACCTGACTGCAAGCATAACTGTAAAAAACGATAGCAAGAACCTGACCTCAACGAACAGTGATGGTCTAATAGTCCACCACTCGGCCGTTAACCACCTCCTCGACATGTATGATCCCATCCATGACAGTCGTAGACCTCTTAGAAATAACATCAGCCAGAGGGTTGTGAGTTTGGTAAATGTGGGAGATTGAAAACTGAACGAAAGGCTTGATCAGTGCCTTGATCTTCAGCATCCAAGGCCGCAAGACCAACGAATGTAACAGAGACCTCCCACAGGCCCAATCCACAACGCACCGAGAGTCACTGAGCACACAGAGAGACCAAAGGCCCTTACTGTCTGCAATAAACAAGAGGCCCCATAGTGCTAGCAGTTCAGCACGTGTATTAGTTCCAACCCCGGCCGAGAAATGAAGTTGAAACCAATGAGATGGATTTAATTTTAACACCCCGCCAGCCCCACAAAGAGATTTAATGCAAGCACCGTCAAAGTATCCCAGCATAAACTAAAAGGAATCCTTAATAAAATTGTCCTACTTCTGTCGCGGCAGAGTTGGATCCGGCAAATAGTCCTTGAAAGAAGCAATGATACAGCCAACAGTCAAGGCACAGGAAGGAGTCTTGGATTCAAAGATGGCCTTGTTACAAGCCAACCATACTCCCCAAATAGTAAAGGATACCAAAGAAATAAAACCGGAATGTGTTTCCAACCAGCACAAAAAATTGGTCTTAAAGCCACAGTTACCCCACTGGAAGTGAAAATCGTAATGCCTTTCCAATTGAAACCAAACACGCAAGTAGAAAGAATAGGAGCCAAAGAGATGATCCGTCGTTTCCACATCATTAAAACAAAGGCTACACACCCCAGGACCCACAAAGACACGCTTCATCAAGTTGTTCCATGTCAAAATTTTATCATAGCAGACCAGCTAGGTGAAGCATTTAAGCTTCAAAGGCATCCACCCCATCCATAAAAGCTTGTTCCAACCCGAAATAGCACCAACAATGCTATCCCCCATCAGAAACTGGTAAGCCAACTGAGCAGTAACCATGCCAGAAGAACGATTGTGAGCCCAGACCAATGCGTCCTCCCCGTTAGTGAGATGAATGCTCGACCGGAACAAATTCAATACAAAACAGTCCCATTCAGCAGAAAGGGAGGGGACGAGACCGATCCTAGAGGAAGTCTTCCACCGAGTGCATCCATCCACACTAAAGTCTGCAGCTTGTTTGAGGAAAACAATATCCCTCCGGTGTAGAGCCAAGACCAGAGCCTGAGAAAACGAATAGTCCTCCAGTCCAAGAATAGGATCGATCCCAACGAAAAGTTGGACTTCATTCCCAACCGACCAGGCTACGGAGTGATTAATAATGGACATAGATTTTAATAGACTACGCCACAGCAGAGAGGCATTGACAAAGGACCAACGGTTGGAAGGCAACCATAAGGAGGTCTGTAATCTCTTCAAGTATTTAGATCTGACAATCGAACCCCAAAGACCAGTGTTAAAAATGCTTCGCCACAAACTCTTTGCACACGGGGAGCAATTAAACAAGGCCAGATACCGAATACCCCACCCACCCCATTACAGTGGACGGGCCAACTGTTCCCAAGCTGCAAGATGGTAATTTGAACATCCAACACCACCAGACCAAAGGAATTGAAAAATAAGCTGCCAAATAGAAACAATCATGCGGGAGGGAACTTCGAACAAAGAAAACCAGTAGACAGGGATTCCCTGTAAAACAACTTTTTCCAATGTTAACTGACCTCCAAGTTACAGGTACTTAAATGACCATCCAATGATCTTCCTCTAAACCTTAGAGACAAGCCAATTCCAATAATTAGAACTATACCCTGCCGGTTTAATGAAGAAACCTAAGTAACGAAAGCCCTCAAGCAAAGACGAGCTTTTGTAAGGCAGAAATGTGGTAACCCGAGCAACCACCTCAGCCGGAGCATTGTGAAAGTAGAGAAACGATTTATTCAGACTCACCACCATGACAGAGGCCGCACAAAAGGTCGAAATAATGGAGGCATACTGCTGCCAGGTATTAACAGAACCCTGGCCCAAAAGCAAAACATCATCGACAAAGAGCACATGAGTATCCATAATAGAGTGAGTGACATTGATGCCTCCATCAAAGTAACCAAGAAGTTTTTCATGATTTATACTTACATTTATGTCATCATCTGCCTCTTCTCTTTTGGAGCACCCTTGTATTCCTATATAGCCAATGGGACAATCATATATATTCATTTTCCCTCCTTTCCATTAACCATTTCAAGAAGCATTAGATTAAGTTAGGCTTCTTCCACCAATGAGTTGATAGATTTCATTTACATAAAATCCAAATCAAACAATTTAAATTAACACTTTGCTCCAATCTAAGGATCATCCCCTATCTTCAATTTCTTGGCATTCTCACCTCCAAAGCAATTCACTTTCCCACTAGAAAAGATGCATTAACTAAAACTTTCCATACTACAAAACCTCCCTAAATATATTTCCTTTTTTTTTTCTAAAGGAGCCTCAACCTTGCCACCATTGAAATTCAGTTCAATACTTTATTTTCATTACCTTACTCGAAAAACCATGATACAAAGCCAATCTCCAAAACCTATTTGTTATTAGGTTGAAAATCAATTTACTTAATCATATGACTTAATTAATTAATTACTTTATTTTCATTACCTTACTCTAGAAACCATGATACAAAACCAATCTCCAAAACCTATTTGTTATTAGGTTGAAAACCAATTTACTTTATCATATGACTTAATTAATTAATTATATATGTGAGAAAAATATTATTATCCCTGCCGCAAGCAAGGTTATTATGCATTCAATAATGAGTTGACCATATATTAGTTTGTTCGGACTAAAAATATGTTTTTTCCATTTGCCAAAGAGATTAAGGCAAAGAGTTTCCCACAATGAAGAATGTCTTTGCTATGTCGATATTGTAATGTGCATACGCATCAATTCATTGACTTGTCAAAGACTTATACATGGGTGTATAAAATTCTTAATCAAAAGTGAATTAACAACAATTTTAAGTAAACTAATTTTAAGCAATATTAACTTTAGGAAATAATAATAACTTTAGCTTATCTTAATTATCTAGAGCACTAAATTTTGATTAAAAAAAACATAAAATAATAAATTATATATCAACAAATATTTTAAATTTATTTTATTTATTTAGATAAAATAAAAGTTCAAAAAATGTGTTTCATTATCATTAATTTAAAATGATTTTACCTAGAAAGTATAATGAAATTAATTGTAACCATGAATCACAATAAAAATATAAGATGTACATATGCACATATGCACATATGGTGATTCACTCTTGCATGTCGTATATATGACAATTATATACTTCACATTGACTATGTTAACGACTTTTATGAGCATATTATTCTAAATCAAAAGCAAATTAATACCTTACCAAATTTAAGCATTTTCACATGCATAGCTCACGATTTTATTAGTTGTGATTTGTATGCACATTTTTTTTAATGAATGCATGTTGATACAAATCATTGTTCTTGCGACTTTTGACATTCACCTTTCTAACTCATTAATATTAATAGAATAACAATGTTTATATTAAGAATTATAAAAGCTTCAATGGTGCTAAAATTTTAAATAGATCCATATTACATGTTGTTTACTCTCTTGAAATGTAATTAGGCTATTCATGTTATATTGGGTTTAGTCTTTTGATACGCAATTTAACTATCCCCAACCTAAGCTCCAGGAATCAGGTTATCTATATTATATCATCTTCACTCTTTTGAAATGCACATACAATTTGATTATCTCTAAACTAAATGGCACCCGCGATGTAATTATGCTATCCATATCCATGTTACAGTGCCTTCATTATCTTGAAATGCAATTTAGCTATCCCTAAACTAAGCGGCGGGGACTAGCTACTACGTAGCACTTGTTTTATTTGTGACAAATTAAATTAATAAATTATGTTTACGAAAACGGTGAAAATGGATTATGAAGTCGTCAATGACATAGAACTACTTTGAATTATTGAAAATATTCATAACTTTGGGTGCACTATCGGTTTCATCTCTAGCTTTCCAATTATCCATGCTCCAGCAATTGTCAGTGAAACGTTGAATGTCCTTCCATTGCTGAACGCTTAGATTTTCCAAGGCGTTGTTGTGAGAAGCAATGAAGAGCCATATAAGCCTCAAAAATGTTGTGTTGGGAAAGCTCCTAAAATTTTTAAAGGTTGGAGATAATATTACAAACTATATAGTTGTTGTTCATAAAATGTGGGTGTGAAGTTTTTTTTTTAACAGAAACAGGGTATGTAGATTTGTATTCAAAAAGGTTGTGCACAACCATTCATTACAAAAAAGGAGAGCCTTGTAACAGAGGCAGATTTCAAAATGGGAATTATATGTAATCTCAATTTGGCTCTGTTATAATTCCTGAGTTGTTGCCTATTTATTGATAGAAGGAACACTGCGGAAGAATTTTAAAACTCGACAGTTTCAAACCTTTCAAGCAGGTTCATCATCAGGGGAAGCAAATCTCACTCTTTTTTAGCACGGGAGAGGAGGTATAAATGATGTTTGTCTTTGTTTATTAATTGGAACATGTCTGTTTTTAATTTTTTAGGGTTTTGAGCAAACTGTTGTTTAAAATATTATTTAAAAATGTTTAATACTACAGTTCTATATATAAATTTTGAGTAAATTAATGTTTAACCAATTTAATTTAATTTGTAGTATTTTATTAATGTTTCAATGAATTCAAATTTATATAGTTTTTAGCTTTTTTAAATAAAATTATGAAAATTTCAATTTTATAATGTTTTATAATGTTTCAAAATGATTTTTAATGAGTTTTTTAATGTTTAAAATTTTATATAGTGTTTTAGCATTTTTAATAAAGTTAAGAAATTTTTAATTTAATAATATTTTAAAAAATCAATTTTTCTTTGTTTTTAAAGGTGTGATGTTGTGATAAAGTTTTTTTTTTAATTATTTAAATTTTATAAGCTGTAATAAAATATAATTTGATTAATAATTTTGGAAAGTATATTTTAAACTCAATCAAAATGTGTAGTGGCTATTAAGGTTTTATTTAAAGAGTGAGGATTGTTTGAAAAAAAATTGGATAAAAGATGAGGTTTTTAAGTTATCCTAAGTGTTTGATGATTGTTTAACTAAAGTTGCTTTATAAAGTTTTATGAAAATAATTGTGTTGATTTGATCTGCCTTAACTTGTTTTAAGTTTGTGAATTATTAGTTTCCAAGCTTTTTTTAGTTTGAAGCTATCATCTCGGTTGAAATTCCTTTTACATTTTTCAATTTCTATGGCTTCACGAGTTTTTATTCTATGGTATTGAGGAACAATGGCTAAGACCTTTGAGTTTTCTAAGCAAATGTGATGTCTTGTGTTGTGAGCATGTTCTGCCCTGGCTGAGTTTTTTATTCTATGGTATTGAGGAACAATGGCTAAGACCTTTGAGTTTTCTAAGCAAATGTGATGTCTTGTGTTGTGAGCATGTTCTGCCATGGCTGAGTTTTTTATTCTTTCATGTCGAAGGTCTGCACTGTGTTCTTTTAATCTAACTTCGATTGATCTCTTGGTCTCACCTATGTAGGCATCACCGTAAGAGCACGGTGTTTTGTATACACCTTTATGATCTTTAGTTACCACAGAGGAGGGATAAACCCTTACAAATTGGAAATTTAACAGTATGCAAAAAAAATTCAAAAATTTAAACAAAGGTGCCAACCCAACTGAGAAGGAACTGTTGTAGCCATACTTTTGTTGTTGAACCGAGGTTTCTTCAGCAATTCTCATGTCCATGGAAAGAGATTCCTGGCAGTGGCTACATTGTGACATTCTAGCAATTTTTAAAATTTCCTCTTTGATAACATCTACAGAACCCATCAATTCAAACAATTTTCGTTCCAAGTCATCAATTCAGGAATCCTGACAGGATAACTGCTGGGAAATGTACCTCATATCCGTGGTCATCTCCCTGTGAGCTTTTATGCCTGTACAAACTCCATAAACCTTCTGCAGATGAATTTTGAAATCCTCCACGCTTGCTTTCATAAACGCCATTCCATCTACAAGGTCAACCATTGAGTTGCTGTTGTGAATGAATACTGAGTCGTCAGCCAAAGGAGAGGATGCAAGAGGACGAGCAGTGAAGGAGACAGTATCCAGACCTATGAAGACCTAGAGGGGCAAGTTCACATAGGATTCAGAATGTGAAGGACTCGACATAATGCAAATGTTGAGTTAGCGGTGAAGGAAGGAAGTAGAGGCCGCCTTTAATGCTAAAGCATGGCTACTGCCAACAGGAGGACAAACGGGAGTGTGGCCATGTGAAGGCCCACGCGTCCTTTCCAAGGGAATTTCTATTTCGTTGTAAATTCTTTCCTTAACCATTCATGACCGCCCACATAACCGGAGCTTAAGGGATACACTTATGAATTTCCTTCCCATTGCAATACTTAAATGTTTCCATAGGCAGGTTAACCCCTTGGTTTGCAGCTTCGTCTGCTTGCTTTTTATTTTCCCTGAGAATGTGAAGATAAAGGACTTCGGGGGGAGGCTAACTGCTTAATCCTCATTTGGATTCCATTACTTCTAGAATATCCTTTCAGTGTTCCTTACCTCGTTTTTTGAATGACGTGTCTGGAGTCTCCAAAGACCTTGAGTCTATTGATGTTGAGAGATGAGATAATTTCCATGGAGTGATAAAGAGCTAACCATTATTCTTCGTTGTTTGTTTTCTATCCTAATCCCCAAGCATAGGAAATAATTTTGTTTCCTCCTGGATCAAAAATAATCCCTCTCGCACCCACCTCCCCTGAGGGCGTGAAGTTATAACTATTGCCCATGTTAGTAGAATCTCCATTCCATACAAATAGAATGTGGACTTTTAAATTGCAAATCATGGTGACCTACAGATAGATTGCGGCCATACACCTTGAGCCTATACAAGAGTATGTGAGGAATGTTCTCTTCATTAAATGCATCATAATGCCTATGACTTGATCTATGAGGTTATATGTAGCCTGGAACAAAGGCAGAAGTCACAACCCAAGTAAGTTGCATTTACAAAATGAAAATTCTTTATACATAACCAAAAAAATTGCAAGATTGAAATTGTGAGAGTTACTGAGCGTAAAAATTGCAGTGGCCCAATTTCCTTTAGTAGAATACTCCTAATGAACAGTTCATGTGACCTGTTAAACTATGGTGAAAATATCGATGCCTCTTAACTTGGATTTCTTAAATTATGGTCAGATAAATATAGATTAAAGAAGTTGATAATATCAATACAATAGATTAAGCATCTTCTACAACTTAGGCTTCAACTTATATAGAAGAAAATTTGTTAAGTTCCATATTACTACTGCAACTGCTACGAGCCATGCATACCTAGAAAACACAGACAAAACCAAGGCAAGGAAAACATAAAAAGAATTAGAAATTTTTTTAAAAACTTGTTAGCTCTTAAATATTCAAATATCACACATTTATAAAATCATTTGAATTACGAATTGCCCAATTCAAAAGTTGCCTAGTTATATTAAGCAATATTTTGTGGTTTATGATCCTAACCTTGTCCTTGAAGAGATTTTCTTTCATTGTGTCATGCACCCACCATTTCAACACCATATTCTCCAACTCCTTAACCACCATATTGTATATGTTATATTCATCGTTTGCTTCCATTTCCATGGTTTCTGCTTGATACCCAATTGATCTCAAACCCAAAAATGCTTATCAAACACCCAAACGATTGCCTACCCTCAAATAATAAGCAGCAATTCACTAGCAGTAAAACTATAACAAACAATTAGATGAGAGGTTAGTATGGACATATTGGTCATTTCGTAGAGTGTAATAATATAGAGGTAATGTTTTTATGGTAAGGTGACATTCTTGATAATGTTGATTTGACAATTACATGTAGATTGAGGAGGCGGGAAAAGAGTGGCGGTCAGGGCGGCGAATGACAAGCAATGAAGGCGGTGAAGGCAGTGAGGTGAAGGAAGTCGGGAGGAATGAAGCCACATTGAATTCAATCATTAAAGGCCTTTCGTAATTCTTAGAACCCTGTCGTCGGCTGGGTAATAACACCGTCAAGTTCTCTACCAATAGTGTGTAAAACAAATATGGGAGAAAAAAGGAAAAAATATGCAAGAAATAATAAAAAATCCAATCTCTAATGTACGAGTTTGGGAAAACAACAAAAAACATTGCTCAACGTAGAAAGTATTTGCAAGTCAATGCAAATCGAATGTTATTATACACTGCCTATGAGCAGGTATAATAAGCGACTTACTTGGGGGCTACACACAATACCAATCCTTTCAAATTCCTTTTATTTCATCATAATCATAAACATAGGTTGACATTTGAAAAGTTTTGAACTAAACATGTGTTTACATTTTGTTCTCGTCATGTTATGACCCTAGAAATATGGGTATTTGGCCTGCCTTCTCAATTGGTTATTCACAGAGCATGGTTTATGCACCCACAGATTGCTTAGAGGAGGATTTATCTTCGATAGTCGTTGGCCTTCAATCAACCATCAAAGTATGATATTTAACTTTTAGACAATGGGACTATATCAAGGAAGTCAACGATGTCTTACAGCCATCGTCATGCATAATAGTGAAGGTGAAGACCATAAGGAGTGAATATTACCTCTTTTCTTGACTTCTGAGAGCTCAATCCAACCTTGGAATTATCTTCCATATTTTTTGGTCTTCAATCTAATATGCAAAATCCACTTGAAAGGTATCCCTCTAATCCTATGCAGCCTAAGCTCAAGAAGAAGAGAAAGGGCTAGTACTTTGAAACAAGATATATAGCCTTTGTTGATATGGTCTCCCTTAGAGAAAGCAATGATCATCCCTTTCCTTTGAATATCAATGTTATCGGCTATAAATGATGCCCAAAACCCCTCAGAGAATCAACAAATGGGGTTTTCCAACACTCCAAGGGAACAATTTGAAGTTCCTAGGTGTGCCCAAAATAGTTATAACAGCCAACCTTATGCTCGGGTCTTAAAGAGATAAGGTTTCCTCAACGTATCAACACAAGAATGCTAAAAAATCAGGTAAGAAAACACTAAATTGAAGAGCCTCCCTCATGCATGGGATTCAACTATCAAATTGCATGATTTTTTGCTTCAGAAATAGCATAGACATTGAATGAAAGTCTACCCATTTGCATGCTTGTCTTGTTTTGTCTTTTACATTTTGAAATTGTTTGATAAACCTTTATTATGATAAATGCATAAACAATACATGTGAGACCTAGTTTCAATAATATTAATCAATAAAAAAAGAATATATAATAAGAACCTCTAAAATGATTGATTTATCCATGTCATGCTTGTGTATAAGTCTTACGTTTGGATAGTTATAGATTATCCACAAAAAATACAAATCATTAAACCATGTAATTACATGTCATTAACAATGTGGAATGCATATAGATCCCATGAAACTAGATAAACAATCAAGCTTAGAATGCGGGATGCCAATACAAACCCTCTTTTCCCATACTATTGGAAAAGCCATCATGTATGAGAGTTATTATATGGATAACAAATGCACATTAAGTGGATACATATAGCGATCGATGATTTTGACCAAATTCTAAATGGAATATAAATAGCATATATTTATCTTAAACTCAAATTTATCAAGTATCCAGAGGGATCCAATTTTTTGAGGTGTAAATTGTTTATCTTTATTTTTTTACACATTTGAAAAATATTTACACCTCAATGATAGTTTAAGTCTAGTAGTAGATAGAAAAATCGTGTAAGAATTCAGAGAAAGAGATAACCCGATCCCATCATTGCGGCAGCATACAGGGTCATGAAGGAGACAACTATAGAAGCTCCCAAGTTGTTTCATCCCATGAAATTACCTTGAGAAGATCTGAGACATGGTTGTGTATGTGGGTATTTTTGATAGGCTCTCACACGGGGACAATGACAATATGCAAAAGACCATGGATAGGCAATGAATTTGTTAGACAAATTCCCTCTTAAAAAAATGCCTTCAGTGTAATTACACGGATTGGTTGCACTCAAGGTTTTAACTATTGAACGTGATGGTTCATTATTCTCACGTTCCACGACTCATATACTTTTCTTGGTGTATAGAAATGTAATACCCCGGATTTTAAGCCATGGACTTATGGTCTTTTATGTAACTATGGACTTATGCTCATTTGTTTGATGATGTGATTATGGACTTTGGCATTATTATTAATAATATTAATGTTGTTATTGTGATTATTGTTATCATTGAATGTTGTTGCTATTAATTAAATAAATAATTGGTTGAGTAAAGGCAACTAAAAGAGTATGGGAGACCATGGATCTCACGATGTGAGGGGGAATGGGGGACATCTCTAGCACCTTATAACTTGTTGTTGAATGGTAGTCGTTCATCCTAGTTCATTTTGTGCCTTGGTGACTTTAATAGTGTTGGTCACCCAAACATTGTGCAATGGAACCCATTTTCAATTTTTATGAACTATGGAGTTATTATTGCACCTTATACATACTTTAGTGGGCCCCTCTTTCCTAGTGCGCCCTCCTTAGTGTTGAAATATTGTAACTTCAAAGAATATCCTATTTGTACTTTATCCGAAGATGTTTTATTCCTCCATCGGGATCTTAGTATTATATTTAATAATGTAAAGTCATTGAGGTAAATCCTCCCTTGTAAGTCGGGGCAATAGATCCCCCGAGAGTCATTTGTAATGGGGTGTTTAAGTCCCCTAGAGGGGTCGGCCCAGTCAGCAAAGAGATTAAATTATTGAGGCCGACATGTCAAGTGAAAAAGTCAAGTGAATGTAAAGTATAAATAGAGGAGGTATGTTCATCATTTGAACACACACTCACTCACTTGTGAACTCACATAGGAGAGAGAGAGATATGCAAAGGAGGAGAAGGAGCTCTTGTTTGGGGATTTCATCTTTTTACTTTTGATCATCTATATTGAGGAATTTTTGTTGGGTTTTCTACCCCATGAGGGTTTCCCAGGATAAATTGTGTCTCTTGTGTTTATGTTGTGCTTGTTATCTTTCAGTGATCCTGTATATGCTATTGTTGTGAAATTGAATTGAGCACTGATGTTATTTATATTAGCATATTGACTTCTAACTTGGTATCAGAGCTAGCCTGAAGGACGGAAATGTGGAATTTACGAGACTTGTTTCACTTGCGACAATTTGAAAGCTAGGGCTTTGTATAGAAAAACCTAGTCATCGTGTAACTTTCACTATAAATAAATTTTTGCGAAGGTTCCGGATCTGAAACTTAAACAGGACAAAGATGACATGTTCTTGTACATTGTATCTGATTTTCAACCTCATATTCGTTGTACTTTCTGAGATATGATCCGTACAAGTTAGGGTTTATGCCTCTTCCAGAATGCATCCCTAAACAGGTGACCTAGGGAAAAAGGTCATATCTAGGGATTGGAAGCTCCAAATGGAATTCTGTAAAATTTGACAGTCATGGAATGGACTGTAGTTTCACAGGGCTGAGTATCAGAGGCCGAAGTTGAAACAGTGACATGTGGAACTCCATACAAGTTTGCTATGATGTTTCATCCCATAAACAGGTCATGTTGGTAAAATTATCATATCTCTCTCATGGAGAATCCAATGAAGCTCAAATATGTGGGGTTGGAAAGATGATAGGTCAGGATACCACAGGACGAAGTTTCATACCCTGAGGATCCAAAATTTCAGAGATACACGAGAAACAATACGGCACATCTGAAATGGCTCAACAAAGGAAATCAAAGAAGAGGAGGAAGAAGCTCTCACTTAGGGTTTTCAGTTTTTCTTTGGTATGGCATGACCTGATACAATGTTGGAGACACCTGATGCAACATTGGAAACTTTGAATATGAATTTGGAATCCATTCATCATAGATATTAATCTTCCATCAAAATGTTGTGGGAGGAAGGAGATTGAAAATTAGGGTTTCTAAGTAAGAAGAAACCCTAGCAAAATTGGGAGACTCATAGGGAAGAAATTAAGGTGGTTTAAATGGCACTAATATTCTATCATCCTAGCACCATGAACCTATATAATATGTTTACAAGTGATCTACCTTGGATTATTATGGTTTTACCCCTTCTAGAAAAGACTACAAGCAATCTCGACAGGTATGACTTGAGGAGATGCAGGTATGTTTTGAAATTTGTTTCATTTATCTGATGATTAAGTTCATAATATGTTTGTCTTCATATTATTGAGGTTAGTACAATCATGATTAAGTTTAGACTTTTCTAGTCACCTTAGTAAAAGTATGAATGCATGTGAATTATATAAGACATTCATTGATTAGGGTTATGACACTTATGATTGTACTAATGCACCTGTGGTGTTGTATGAGGATGATGTTGTCTGCTAACATGAAAGGTACATAAAGAAAGACAAATCAAGCTCTAGATCAAGAATATATGACCATGATGGCATGAGGACAAAGACTCATCCATAGTCATTGATCACATAGAAGCTCTACTTACGAGGTATGTATGATTTGGTTCTATTATGCTTAACTTATGAGATATGCAGGTGACTAGCACAAAGTCTCTAAATCATTGAAGAGAACAAAGAAGATATTGTTTGGGTATGTTAGACATAACTAGCAAGCATGATAATCCAGGTATGTTTCCCTATATCAAGTTAGAATCCTACTTTGTGTTAGGATCTTATATAAGTATACTTTTGTATGATTGATAATGATTATTCATGAAGTTATCAAGGGTTTATGCATATTATGCTTCTTAGTTTGATTAATGATATGACAAACTAGAAGAGTCCTATGGTCAAATAAGAATATGCATGAGTAAAAAAAGTACTCCCTGGAACCTTGAATACTAACGCTTGTGATAAATACTAATGCTTGTGACCATACATGTTAAGATTATTTAGGATCATAATGTTTTGATAGTACTGAGATTATACTAATGAATGTATGATTATGTATGAGATCTTGAGGATGACACAATGATGAAACTAGTGCACACTTAAGCATGTGTAGTGGTCCAGGATGGATAAAAGTTGAAAGACATATAATCGTGATTCTATCATAAAGGGAAAAATAGAGATCAAGAGGGAGGCAACCACACAAACATAAAAGATAAGTATTTGAGTTGTTATTTGAATTACTTCTTGAAATGATATTGCTCGCAATAGTTGTATGCATATTTGTATTCCTAGAATATATCATGCATAGTGTAAGCATTCATATAGCATTGAACAGTATACTACTAATATGCATATGATGGGTAAGTTGGACAAACATTCCATTGTTGCTTGTCTAGAATGAAACCTCTTTGATAACATACTGGGAGCTGTGCATGCTCTTAATAGTATGTTCTGGTAGAGATGGAAGACATCTAGATAGCCACTGTATGCATACAGGATATGGAAAAGTGTTGTGCCAAAGTATTGGTCAAGATAGTTGCATAACTATTTGAATCATATCAGTATGCATAATAGGTTATCATTTAAATGTCAACATGATTTGATGATTATGAAGTGTCACTAATCATGTAATTGAATTTGATTTGTAGGAAAGATCGTGCGCTACGATCTACAAAAGAAGTATGATGAACACTTGTTCCAAATAACAAGTGATGACTATTGAACAAGAAGACTTACAAATCAAACATACTATAGAAGTACAAAGGAAGGCTCGTGGATAAGGGATTCTCTTAGAAAGAATCATGACGAGATGTTTGCTCCAGTGGCTAGACACACTTCCAGAGATAGATTACACCCATGGATGACAAGATCGTTCTCTTGAATGGTGTAATTGAAGAAGAAGTGCATATCGAGCAAACTCCCAGGATTCGATAGAGAATCACATGATTGAAGAAGGCTTTGTACGGGTTCAACAGGTACCCAGGATCGATAGTCATTTGATGAGCTTGATGATCACCACAGGTGATGCGGATTTCAACCTTTGTTACAAGATTGAAGATGGTTTCTATATACATATGACATCATTCTCTTAGATGGATGCAAGAAGGAACTCACCATAGAGTTCGAGTGATCTTGAGGCTCATATCAGTAGACCCATTTGACGGGAGATGGAACGGATAGATATGCAGAAGATCACTCAATGCATAGTGTGAATGATGTTCAGTCACAGAGGGAGTAGATCTGAGAGTTAAAGAATCCTGGCATGATTCTTGTGATTAGATATGTGGCTGAGATCAAATGAGATTTTTCCTTAGACAAGGAAAATGTGAAGTAGAGATCCGTGATGATGGACGGTGGTTTCTACAGTTTACAGACAGATGATTGGTTCATTGATGTATCTGATGAATACTTGGCTAGATATATGCTTTGCTGTGAACACCCTAAGTCAGTATCTAGTTGAGCTTAGACGTGTTAACCTAGTAGCTGCAAAGCATGTGATGAGGTACCTGAAAGGTACGATATACTTTGGTCTATACTATGTTGGAGATCATGACTACAACTTGTATGGTTATTCAGATGCAGATTGGGCCGGAAGTGTCTTAGACAGGAAGAGCACCTCAGGTAGATGTTATTGTCTGGGATCCGCCATGATCTCATGGTTTAGCAGGAGGAAGTCTTGTGTGGCTCTCAGCACAGCTGAAGCAGAATATATAGCAACTTGCTCTACTAGTTGTGAAGCCATATGGCTTCGGAAGCTATTGTCAGGACTATTTGACTTAGATATGGACTCCACTGTGATCCTGTGTGACAACTAGAGTTGTATCAAGATGGCGGAGAATCCAGTGTTCCATGATAATTCAAAGCGCATAGAGATATGATATTTCTATATACGGGATATGGTGCAGAAAGGAGCTATAAAGCTTGAGTATGTGAGCACTGATGAGCAAGTTGTTGATGTATTGACCAAACCTTTGTCTCAAGTAAAGTTTGAGTATTTCCAAGACAAGCTTGGTGTAGTTCAAAAGGACCCTCCTCGAAAGGGGGAGTGATATCGTCAATGATGATATTTGGATCGACGATGAGGTCGATGATGAGGATACTTGTATCGATGATGAAGGATACATGTATTGATGATGAGGATACTTGTATCAATGATGAAGGATACTTGTATCGATGATGAGGATGCTTGTACCGACAATGAGGTCGATGATGAGGATGCTTGTACCGACGATGAGGTAGATGATGAAGATGCATGTACCGATGATGAGGATACATGTACCGACGATGAGGTCGGTGAGTGGTCCTTATACTTGGTCTAAGTTGACGAGTGGATTGCATCATCCCTGGACTCTATTCCTAAATGAATCTGGAGACTTGTGTCTTCGTGAGTGGTCCTTAGACTTGGTCTAAGTTGACGAGTGGATTGCATCATCCCTGGACTCTAGTCCTAAATGAATCCAAAGATTTATGTCTTCGTGAGTGGTCCTTAGATTTTTTCTAAGTTGACAAGGGGATTGCATCGTCCCTATACATGGTGTGGTGTCTTAAAGTGATAGGGATTGATCATCTCGTAATTGGATCAGGATTGCATCATCCTTGTATTTATGTCCTAAAGTGATAGGGACTGATCATCCCGTAATTGGATCAGGATTGCATCATCCTTGGTTTTATGTACTAAAGTGATAGGGACTGATCATCCCGTAATTGGATCAGGATTGCATCATCCTTGGCTTTATGTCCTTAATTGATAGGGACTGATCATCCCATAAGTGGATCAGGATTGCATCATCCTTGGCTTTGTGTCCTAAAGTGATAGGGATTGATCATCCTGTAAGTGGATTAGGATTGCATCATCCTTGGATTTATGTCCTAAAGTGAGAGGGATTGATCATCCCGTAATTGGATCATGTGTACTGCAGATATTGCTGATGATGTTGATCGAGAGATCCAGATATTGATGATGTTGTTGATTGAGAGATCCAAATGATGTTGTTGATCGAGAGATCCAGATGATGTTGTTGATCGAGAAATCCAGATGATGTTGATGATGATGTTGTTGTTGATCGAGAAATCCAGATGATGTTGTTGTTGTAGTACGGAATATGTTTCAGCAGTCATTCCAGTTGTTGATGATGATTGAAGAAAAATTCCAATGATTTATAGATGTATCACTATGATGTTGTTGATGACCTCTCCTTGCTCCTGCAGATGTTGTTAGAATATCCTTATCGTTAAGGGGGAGTGTTGAAATATTGTAAATTCAAAGAATATTCTATTTGTACTTTATCCAAAGATGTTTTATTCCTCCGTCAGGATGTTATTATTATATTTAATAATGTAAAGTCATTGAGGTAAATACTACCTTGTAAGTCGGGGAAATAGATCCCCTAAGAGTCATTTGTAATGGGGTATTTAAGTCCCCTAGAGGGGTCGGCCCAGTCAGCAAAGAGATTAAATTATTGAGTTCAACCTGTCAAGTGAAAAAAGTCAAGTGAATGTAAAGTATAAATAGAGGAGGTGTGTTCCTCATTTGAACACACAGTCACTCACTTGTGAACTCGCATATGAGAGAGAGAGATCTGCAAAGGAGGAGAAGGATCTCTTGTTTGGGGATTTCATCTTTTTACTTTTGATCATCTATATTGAGGAATTTTTGTTGGGTTTTCTACCCCATGAGGGTTTCCCAGGATAAATTGTGTCTCTTGTGTTTATGATGTGCTTGTTATTCTTTCAGTGATCATGTATATTCTATTGTTTTGAAATTGAATTGAGCACTGATGTTATCTATATTAGCATATTGAGTCTTAACACTTGGGAGAAATTCCCTCCTATTTATGTGGTTTTGTCATTTATGAGCCCTCTCCCAAGATTCTAGGAGCTGTAAGCTAGAATTTAGCTTCCACCTCCTTGATTTGTGCCTACACCTCCATAAGTGCACACCAATCCTCCATTCATACCTATTCTTGTGCTTACATGATATTTATGACCCTATTGGATCCCCTCTCTCACCTAATTCGCTCTCCTCCATGTTTTATAACCCCCCTTATGCATTAGTGTGCCTCCTTGTGCTCTTCATGGCTCCACTTCTTGGTTTTTGATAACTCCTCCTCATGGTGCTAATATGGGAAAGGGAATCTCATAACTAGGCTACCACTCCACTAATTTGAGTTAAGTCTCCATGATGAAGCCCAACCACACTCAAACCCATTCTAGTTGACCGCCTTGGGTTCGAACTTCCCTCCCTAAGCTATTTATACATGTGCTCTCTCCTTGTTGAAGCTAATCTTGAGATTTGGGTCACTTGACTTGTGCCATCTCACCATGTTGGGAATGTTTTTAGTATTGAGCGTGTGTTTAAACTTAGAGTTAGTCTAGTTGTTTTCCTTTGCTTCCATTATATCACTCTACTAGTCCAGGTTCTCGCACAGGAATCCAGGAAATGGGTTGGTGAGAGAAGTCACATCCCATAGGAAGTGGAGACGAACAGGAAAGTAGTAGTGGGAAGCATTGTGGTTCTCAGAAGAGGTAGTTCCAAGAGTTGCTAGAATAAGTATGCCTCTACCCATGGATCCGTGGTCTCAGCTCAGGGGTGATCTGTTCAAACGAGGAAGGCTTGATTGCATCTACTACTAGGAGGAAAGTTGTCATGTTGCAGCCAGTTGCCCTTATTTTGAGATAAGTATTTCTCTTATGTTTCATTTTCATCACATTATTTTATTTGGTATATGTGCAATGGTGGATGAATTGGTTGTTTGCATATTCATGTATTGAATGCTAGGATCTATATGTAGGGAGGATGAACTTCATATAATATGTTTCTACGCTCCTTACCTTCTTTCTATTCTTCTTCCTCTTAGTCATAAATTGTAATTTTCGCTCTATGGTATTGAGAGGGGCACAACAACATGTTCTGGTTCGCCCATTTATGCTGATTTTTTATTCATGAGACATGTTCCATTGTTTCCGTAGCATTGTTTCCAGTAAGGATCTCCTTTCGTTTCGTCAAAAAATATTTATGGATTACCAAGATATGTATGTTTTGGTCCGGCAGTTTTCTGGTGCCAAGATGAGCGCACTTGTCATTTGATTGTAAGAGTTTTGTTTACATATATGTTCTTTGTTGGAGATCCGAGGTTGAGTGATGTATTTTGGATGTAAAAGTGATCAATGGCTGGAGGGTGGCAGCCATATGATCTTATTTTTATTAGTGAGAGATGACTCTAGGGGGAAGTCATTGGGAGCTGATTTTGAGGGTTGTAGTTGCAGCCAGTGTTCTCTATTTGCTATGGTTTCGGTGTGGCTATAGATTGTAGCTTACGGATGTTCTGTATATGTGGTTTTCCTTCATTTATATCCTTACTAATAGCACACACGTGACAACACTGGAAAATAGGTTAATTTGCAAACAATTGATGACATCAATACTTGGTTATTTATAAACTATGTTATTAAACAATCAAAAGTACATGAATTAATTATTCAGACTGAAGATGATGTTTGTCATGCCTTGATCATGTGATTTTTGCGATTACGATACTTAGATCTCACTTTGGAAGTTATTAATTAAGTGTCATAATTAATTATTTAATTAAGTGTCGTAATTAAATAATTAAGTATCGTAACTTTAGTTATAAATCAACCTCTAGAGATAAAAGTTTTAATTATTGGGTTAATGGTTAGTTAGCCTAACCATAATTTATCTATATCCATTGTGATTAAACTTAACTTAGTCTTGATATTAGCACCCTTAACCTTAGTTAAGGGTTAGGGACACTACAAGAAACCTAGAACGTCAAATGAATCCAACCCTATACGCTCACATAGCATCTTTTTCTAGTTCCTTTTACAGTTTTATAAACCCAGTGTTTGGGTTTTTAGATTATTTTCTTTGGTTCTTGACCTACAACCATGTGCTTCAGCATTTCATGGCCCATCTCAAGATTACAATTTCAGCAGATGTCAAACCTACAATATTTAGCTAGTGAACTTCATTAATTGTATATCTTGGAGTGAAGATTCCAGAGGAATAACCAATTTCTACAGCATAGGTTATTATTTAGATGTCCATGCAAGATATTTTTGCCATACTTATATAATGTTGCTTATCATTGTTGACTTAAAGAACTAAATATAAGATCTTCTTTAGTGTGTGCACTCAAATATTTGGTTCTACGTACACCTCTAGAAATTTCTAAATGGCATGTTGAGACCCTGTCAGTGAAGAGGAAGGCAGCATTCCTACCATTGAGAAAAGAAAGTGGGGACACTTGCAACTTAAACTAGGAAGCATTTATGTGCCCTAGGGTTCAAGAAAGGAGAAGATCAAGAAGAATTCCTTGGAGAAGGAGGTTGACACATTCAATCATTAATTTCCAATTTTTATTGAAGTGGTAGTCTAGTAATTTCCAATTTTTTATTGAAGTGTTGATAGAGTCAACTATGATCATCATTTTTGGCATTCAAACCTCACAACAGTGTATTTAATGTTGTTACTGCAATATTATCAACTATTAGATTCACCATTGATTTAGATCCAATCGTCGATATCCCCATAGTAGCAGCATTAAATGCAATGCTACATGGTGCTTCTTAAACACCGTCATTTTTGCTCTATTAACAATGTTAACATGGTAAGTAATGATCATCCTTGTATTCTCTATTTAAGTTTAAATCAAGATCTATTCTTCCACAAATATTCTCATGGACCTACTTTAATCATTTCTCTATATAGCACTCCTTTTTTGTGCATTTCATATGTTGTTTTCAACAAATGGGAATATTAGTCAGAAACTAAAAAGCAAGGAAAAATTAATGGATAATTGATTAGTGACAAAATGATAATATTGTTGGATAGTGGAGTGGGAGTGTCTTAGGCTTTCTGATGTGACCAAGTGATAGGGCAACTAATGTGACCAAGAGATAGGGAAAGCAGAGGTATGACGTGACTATGAGCCAGGGTTTGATTGTTAAGTGCCATATTTCCAAAGGCCGCAGATTCAATTCTCTGAACGTGTTGTGGAAAAAGAGGACCTACCTATACTATGAGAAACCACTAGGGAACATGGAAAGGGATGTTTTCACATCATAGGTAGAGATAATGGGAGGATGGAGCTATAGAAACTATAGGACAGGGTCTAGTAGAACCTTGACAACTCATGATAGCATGAGAAGGAAACCAAAGACCATTCAAAGGGATGCTATATGATAATAGGAGCACTTGATTTTATGTACATTTGTGGATGGTATGGAGTGGCAAGGAATTCTATTCAATGAATGTGGATATCATAGAGGAGATGCCAAAATTAGCATTCCACCTAAAGTTATTAGGATCTAGAAGACAGGTAGGTACATACATTAATACAAGGGAGAGTGAATGTGGGAAGAGAAGAGTGATGGAGAAAGGATAACATGAGGAAATCATCAAATGCATCAACGGATTGAGAAGACTCGTAACCGAGCATTTGGACCACTTTTCAGAATAAAACCAAAGTTCAACTTCCCAACAAAGGCTATTGAATATGGAGGAAGCGAAGTATGGGAATACAAATCTATTTAAGGTAAGTTTGGCTCTAAAAACACCCTAGAAACCACATCCTTTATAGCAAATAATAGTGATTTGTTTGATGAATGTACAAATAGGATCAGAATTGAATATATAACCAGCAAAGTAGATTTAAGGAGTGATAAGGGTGTAGGAGAATTATAGGATTTAGCAAGAATCCCTAACTCAACATAGGAGAGAAAAATATTATATATAAGGAAAAAGAGGGCAAATTTTGTTAAACTTAGTGGAAAAGGATGAAATTGGTAATAGACCTTGAAGTTCTCTATGAAATACTCGTGTGCATAATTTATCGAGTGGGTCTCATTGGGAAATTTTATGTAAGTGTTGCAGTAGAGAAAACACTAAAATATTGGATGGATAAGGTCCCAAAGAGGAAATTAGGGTATATCGCAACTTTTTATCTACTATCAAGAGGGTCCATGACTTTCTTGTTCAAAAAAAGGCAAACAAAGACACGACTAGGGAAATAATATGGATTTGGGATACTTGTACCCTATATGTTTGTTATTAAACTCCATGATTTTATCCATTAAGAGAGAAGGCCAATAGGATGCCATTGTGGGTTAAAATGCCATATCTTCCTTTGAAATGCTGGTAGGATAATATTTTCAATACAACTAGCAACAAAATAGGTGGGTATAAGGAAATAAATGAAAGAAGTAGCGAGATGGAAGGGAAAAAGAGTGCATAGATTCTAGTTGAACTGGATTTGTGAGATGGCTTCCCTAATAGCACTAGTATTGAGGTAGGGGAATTATCTTTTAGGGAAACTATGAATTATATGCATGTACCTTCTAAATGTAGGAAATCCAATAAGCATGGGCATTAAAAAAATGCATGCCCAAATACGAAGCATAAAAATCTACATAACATGCATCTGTTGCTGAGCCATGCAGGCTATAGAAGAAGCACCCTTAGGTATTTAATAAATCGGAATCAACTTAAAAATCACAATAACAAGGAATAGAGAAAGGAACATTTTAAACCAGTTGGAGAGGAAGAGAACTTAAAAAAAACAAATGAGTAGATTCATGGAGGGTCTCAATACCCTGGCAAGGATTGAAAGAGGGTATTTTAATCCTCAAAAATATCCCAAGCGAGATAAGGTCATACTTGATTGAGGCTATGGGGATTGACCAATGGGAATCAACAAAAGGAAAGGAGATAATGGAGGAGGAACAATGTTATTCAAGATACCCAATGAAAGTTGAGTGCTCTAAAAGGATTGAGAACCAATAGGGGGGGGTAGAAGTGAATGGGTTTTCAATAAAAACAAATAAGCAAAAATAAGGTTGGATTAAATAGAGAGTTGACTGGAGATCATGTAAGACCAAATGGAGAAGGGGAGTATAACAAAGTACATGAAAAAGGAGATGGACAAAATGGAAAAGGATATAGCAAGTTATAGCATGGTAAGAAGTGTTATGGTGACAAAAGAGTAGGGTAATATGGTTAAGAAGGGGGTGGGAACACCAAATTCTTTTATTGATATGCACAAGCAAGAAAAAATCAAGATACCATATGGGAAATCAAAGATGAAAATGGAACCATATAGATAGGCCATTACTAGTCATAGCAAGGATGGCAATATCTCACTATAGTGAGATAAATGCAAGCCCAAGAAATCCAAATTCCACAGGGGATATTATAACAATTTTGCTAGTACACTAAGAGAAGAACGAGAAAATTTTGGCCACAATAGTTGAGGGAGAACTTAAAGAGGTATTAGCATCCTCAAGTAAGATAAGGCATGTCAATTATGATGGATGGCCAATGGATTTTTTGATGTGATAGCGAAGAATCTAGTATGTGTGGTAGAAGCATCAAGAAAGAATGGGAAAAGGTTGGAGTCTTTTAACTGAACATTCATTGCTAATATCCCCAAAGGTAGAAAATCTTGAGACCTTCGATTCTTACAAGCATGTCTCCCTCTATAACAAAATTTACAATATTACTTAAGGTGATTGCAAGGAGAATCAAACCAATCCTACCAAAAGTTATAGAGAAGGAATAATTTTGGTTCCTAAAGGGAAGATTGATTTATGATGTAATGGGAGTGACAAAAAATATCCTACACGTTGTCAAGAAGAAGATGTTAATTCTTTTTATAATAAAACTAGACCCATCAAAGGCCTATGACGGGGTTAACTAGACCTATCTTAGATTGTTCATGTTTTACATAGATTTCAATATAAAGGTAGTAACTTGGATGGAGGCCTACTCTGCAATTGTATCATATGTTGTATCGATTAATGGAGCATTGTTTTCCCCTATTCCTATTACTATTTATGTTGATAGTTGAGGGATTAAGCAAGCTTCTAAAGAGTTCAAGGGAAGAAGGGAATTTAAAAGTGGTCAAAATTAAAAGAGTTGTCTTTGTCACCAATGTGTTGTTTGTTGATGAATTCCTTGTTTTCAACGATGGTACCATAAGTAAAGAAAAAACTATCCAAGAGATGATACATATATTTTGCTTTACCTTAGGTATGAAAATTAATTATCATAAGTATATTGTTGTTGTTTAGACAATGGAAGAATCTCAAATTTTGATATTAAATTCTCTTCCTTTTCAACTAAAAGGTTTCATTAAACATGTAAAATATTTGAGTTTCCATTTAAAAATTAATGAATACTATATTAAGAATTAAATGTCGTTTTTTGATAGAGTGGAGAAGAAAAATAAATGCATAGTGTAAGAGATAGCTATCCATACGAAGTAGAATAACCCTCATCAAGTCGATTATTGAAGCATCCTTTGTTCATTAGATGATGATGGTAGCAATCCCAAAGAGCATCCTCAATAAGATTAGGACACTAAATGTTCTAGGTATCTCTAGTCAAGGGAGAGAGATATAATAAGTATTATGTTGGTTAGGTGGAAAAATCCCACAAAGCCAAAGTGAGGTGGGAGATAGAGATTGGAGGACTTAAATATATTCCCAGAGGATTTGGAAGCTAAGCGATTTTGGAAAATATTGTCATGAGAGGGATTATGACAAGTTGTAATGAGACCCATGTATATACACACGTTGAACTACATAGAAGGATGGATCGAAAATCCTAATAAGATGGAGGGTCTATCTATTGTAAGGAATTGATGGAGGCATACAATATCATAGGGGAGAATTTGACACAATTGATAGGAGACAAGGAGAAGGTAAGAATTGGCAGAGCGTCGTATATTGAAGGATGTGAAGCACCACCTAGGTTGTTTCATGGTCTAATAAATTAGTTGCACAATAGAGGTGTGATTTTTCTTATCAGGTGTATATGACTAGATAGAGCAAAGCTTATGGTCGCTTGTATGGAAAACAGTAAGCAGTTGGGAATAGAGGAAACATGAAATGAAGAGTGGGAAAGATTTGGATCAGCTCTCAATACAGAGATAATAAGAGTTACAGAAGAAAAATATGTCATGGTGTGGGCCCCCAACAAAACGGGGGCACATATAAGGTGAACATAGGATACAATGTGGGCGTTAAACATAGTGCAAAATGATTAACTATGTGGGAACAGCATATTCTCTGGAAGATGAAATCCCTTTATGAAACAAGGTTTTTCCTTTTCCTATAAATAATAAAATTCTCACATTGGATAATTTACAAAAGGTATAATGGAATCATCTAGGAAAATGCACTTTATGCAAATATTAGGGAGAGTTGGTGAGACATATTTGTGTCACATATATGTTTGTTGGATAAGTATGGAAAATAATGGCACAGGGAAGAGGAAGATAATATGGACAGTAGTAGGAAGGGGTCCTATCCAATTCGTTGGAGGATGATTAAAAAAGATCACCAAGGCCTTCTAGCATTTGTGATGTGAGTGATGTGTACTATTAGAAGATAAGTCTTGAGTCCCTGTAAGTAACATTCTATAAGATACAAGGATCCTACACAGCATATGGGCAATTATGAAAAAGGCAAAATCTAGGGATACTCATGACCTTGAAATAGATTTTTCATAGGCTTGTGGTTTTTTGATATATTAGTGCAAGGACTCATGGAATGAGTAGAGTAGGAGAATTATAATGAACTAATTATGGGCGGATTCAATTTCAATATGGTATAGATTTTTAAAAAAATAACAAAATATAAATCATAACAGCCATAATGCTTATGGTCATAGCATTGGAAAGTGGAATATGAGATTTATCAGTGATGAATGATTCAAAATTGGTTATTTCATGGATAGATAGTAAAATGGCAATCAAAAACCTCTCAAAGGATGGTAAAATGGTAATCAAAAGACTTTTCAAATTATAAAATGATATATGTATATTTTATTTTAATGAATGAAACAAATTCCAATTTTTTTTAATTTAAATGAATAAATAACTAGAAACTAAGAAAAAAATGAAATATTATTAGGTTGTGTAACAAAGTCAAAATTTATTTTACGCTAGTGAAATGGGTTTACTCTAGGATATGGAGCAAATAATCAAATAGCTTAGTACAAGTTTCACTTATAATTTGAATATAAAATATGATGGGTTTTCAACTATTAATTCATTTAAACATAAAAAATTTAAATAAAGTAGAAGATTGGGGAACATTCTAATAGTTATGTTTTTGGTTAGTGAAAGCACTTTTTCAATATCATTACTCAGATATAGCCAATTGAAAATACACGGTATAAGATTTTCCTTGTCAAATTAATTTTCAAATCCCAACTAGTTAGATCTCCTCTATCCTTGTAGTAAAAAGGTATGTAATTAAATAATAGAAGAAGTATGGTCTATAAGAAGTGTGGTGCTAAGTATAAGTCGAAGATATGATTAGAAATATACTCATATAAAATATATATATTTATTACAATCAAATCTTTTGATTCAATGGATTTTATCTCTTTTCCATTTGCTAAATAATTGCATTATGTGTATAATATTACTATCTCATTTACTAATTTATGATTAACTTATATCTTTATTTTTATTAACCACGTATATTAGCATCACTCCCACATTAGATTGTATATATTGTTGAAACATTATACTCCAACACCCTTTTTTAACACTATAATACAAAGTGACAATAAAAAAAATGTGCAATCATAAGTTATTCTTAAGTAACTTCACTCCTCCACAGTTTGAAATGTGCGCACTCCATCAAATTGGCTCATCCCCCTCATAAAGGTAGTATTCCAATTAATTTTCAAATTCCAACTAGTTAGATCTCCTCTATCCTTGTAGTAAAAAGGTATGTAATTAAATAATAGAAGAAGTATGGTCTATACGAAGTGTGGTGCTAAGTATAAGTCGAAGATATGATTAGAAATATACTCATATAAAATATATATATTTATTACAATCAAATCTTTTGATACAATGGATTTTATCTCTTTTCCATTTGCTAAATAATTGCATTGTGTGTATAATATTACTATCTCATTTACTAATTCATGATTAACTTATATCTTTATTTTTATTAACCACGTATATTAGCATCACTCCCACATTAGATTGTATATATTGTTGAAACATTATACTCCAACACCCTTTTTTAACAGTATAATACAAAGTGACAATAAAAAAAAATGTGCAATCATAAGTTATTCTTAAGTAACTTCACTCCTCCACAGTTTGAAATGTGCGCACTCCATCAAATTGGCTCATCCCCCTCATAAAGGTAGTATTCCAATTAATTTTCAAATTCCAACTAGTTAGATCTCCTCTATCCTTGTAGTAAAAAGGTATGTAATTAAATAATAGAAGAAGTATGGTCTATAAGAAGTGTGGTGCTAAGTATAAGTCGAAGATATGATTAGAAATATACTCATATAAAATATATATATTTATTACAATCAAATCTTTTGATACAATGGATTTTATCTCTTTTCCATTTGCTAAATAATTGCATTATGTGTATAATATTACTATCTCATTTACTAATTCATGATTAACTTATATCTTTATTTTTATTAACCACGTATATTAGCATCACTCCCACATTAGATTGTATATATTGTTGAAACATTATACTCCAACACCCTTTTTTAACACTATAATACAAAGTGACAATAAAAAAAATGTGCAATCATAAGTTATTCTTAAGTAACTTCACTCCTCCACAGTTTGAAATGTGCGCACTCCATCAAATTGGATCATCCCCCTCATAAAGGTAGTATTCATGAATCCTTGAATTCTTAAATTCCCAAATTCTATGAATTCTCAAACTTTTGATTTCCTCGAATTCTCAAACTCTCGAATTAGTGCAACTCTCTAAATTCTTGAGTTCTCAAACTCCCAAATCAATGCTATTCTCAAATTGCTAAATCACTTGAACAACAATCAATGCTAAGTTAAACATTATTTGGAACTACTCTACCTTGGAAATTAAACCACTCAAAATATGACATCACCTTTAATTTTTTGTTACTGCCATATCCTTTATTTCATTGGAATAAACATTTTTGTCCATGTCTTAGAGAGATATATTGTATATCTAATACTATATAAACTAACCAAAACTATCTCAATAAATATGAGATTTACTGAAAAAACTAAAAAAAATTCCCAGTATCACATTGTTTCAAGCTAAAATAAAAGTTGTCGGTAAACTCTTGTATATATCTACCCCCTCTTTAAAATATTTTAGGAAGTAAAAGGAATAACGGTCTATAAGCTATGAATCTTTTTAGAAACTATTCTCTCACAATCTACTCATTGCTATGTTTCCTTATTATTCTTTATAGAAGATATTCCCTCATAATTTGCTTATTATTTCTCTATTTCTTGATATTTTTAATGTTTGTGATTTGCATTTAATTTGTATATTATTTCCTTTATTTAGAAAAACTTGGACAGGGAAAAAAATACTTTTTATTTCATTGTCTATACTGAAAAAATCATCGAAGGAATGAAATTAAAACACATAAAATCCCTTAGAACACAAAAAATCCCCATGCTCTCATCACAACATTTACATTATGTTAATATGTTCATTGCATTTCTAGGGGGCACAATGTTCTCATTGTTGTTTGTTTTCATTTCTCAATTTTTTCTACCTACTTTGCGCTTGTTGACTCACCATATAAATAATTTAAATGATGCATCACTCCTTTTGTAAAATGCTTTGGGAAATGGTGTATGTTCTATTCTAGGTGGCATTGCCTTATGTATATTGGGACACTTGTTGATTAGAGCATGGTTCATTTGTGGCTTGTATTCCCCTACAATGTGTGGGTTGTCTTCTTTGCAAATCCTAGATATCCCTTTCTAAAAATGATAGTCCTATACCCTCCAAATCATGGAGCCTCCTCTCTATAAATGATTCCACTAGTGTTATGCACAAGAAAGATTTGAAATATGATAAAAATGGACTCGTGTAAAATATTTTTTTAATATAATGAAGTCAAATTATACAATACAAATAATACCCTTTTATTTCATTTTCCACATAGTTGTGCTACCTGCTTGACTTAATTGTCTTATTTAATTAACTTAAGTCTAAAACTTTATTATTTGACTTTTATGTTACATTTATTATATTATATTATATTGGAGTGTTATACTCCAATACGGGGCTTAACACTACAATACAAATCTTGATTGATAACAAAAACATAAATTGAAAAATTATTCTTAACGTTACTTCTCCACGGTTCGAAATGATGAGGCACACCATCAAGATATGTCTCACCCTCATAAGAGTAGTATTCCCAAATTCTCAAACTCTTGAATCAATTCAACTCTCTAAATTATTAAGTTCCCAAACTCCTCAAATTCTTGAACTCTCGAATCAACTCAATTCTCAAATTCCCAAAGCTCTTTGACCGACAATCCATATTGAGTTAAACCTTCTATGGTTCCTTTATGTTTTGAAATTCAACCACTCAGAATAAAAATTCATTATTTTCTTTTGTTCTTGTCATTTGTTACATTTGTTTCATTGAGGTTAGTGATTATTTTCACTTTCACAAGGATACATCCGACCTCCACTTGTGATACCCTTGCAGTGGTGTCGTGTTAAGGCCTGGGACAGATCTTTCAATCGCAATAGACGGGAGGGGCTAGAGCCAAGAGGAGCCTGTGAAAATCCTCACAGCAGATCTAAGAGATGATGTATACCTCACAAGAAAGAATTTAGGAATAAGATTAAGAGTGGTCAATGCAATAAGATGAGCAACAGAATAATAATACAGTAGAACTTGGATAGAAGCAAAAATACTTCACACACACTAATTCATTATTCACAAATGGACAAATAAATAATACAATGCATGAGGAATTCGAATGCCAAGGTGGCAATTCGAATTGGCCTTCATGGAGTGATCAAAAGATCACTGGAGTGTCATCGGAGCACAAATAGTAGTCTATCTCATCATCAGTGGAGTCATCAATGCTCAAGTAACTATCAACCATCAGTCAAACTGAGTCTAACTGAGTGTGGTAGGTGTAACTAAGTGTAACTGGAACTAACTGAATGAAGGAGGCTCAGTGGAGGGCGCATGAGGAGCTAACTGGAGTCAGAATGAGCAGTCTAGTCACACTGGAGGTCCATCGGAGTGGTAAGGTCAGTTAAGAGTGAGTCAAGCCTAAAATCAAGGAGAGAACTCAGTTAACTGAAGACAACTGGACTGGTAGGTGAAGAAGAGCACCTTTGTCAAGTGGATGGTGAGATGTGGGCGCATCACTGGCTAGGAGGGCTCAATCTGAGTGGAAATAAGCTCCCGAGTGCTGGAAGGCTAGGGACTAGGTGTTGGAGGTGTCAACATGATGACTGGGCAGCATGCGGATGCATGCAAGACTGAAAATGTAAAGGATGAAAATGCTGGTAGGACTAGGATGGAGTATAGGAATATCCTAACACCCCCCCTTAATCCATCCTGGGCCCTGGTAACTAAGACCAAAGGTCACCCAATACAATGAATAATAACAGTCAATAAACCGAGGAAATGGGGAAAAAACTCATGGGAAAAATACCCCCCCTCAAAATAGACTGTAAGGCACACACAAAAATAAATGCTCCAAACTCAAGCAGTTGTGATGCTTGGTCATATGTCTGGAGGTATCTTCTTCTTGGGAAGAAGTGGATCATGCTCAAGAGGCATGTGCTTTCTTCTTGCTCTTCAGATCGAATGTGATGAAAACAAATCCAAAAGTATGAGGATGATCCTTGAACTTGTGATTCGAATCAGCTGAGGTAGGATCAAATCTATGAATGTGCAGATAGTCTTTTGTCTTCTCCTTCAAACCATCATGGGTGATATTATGCCAAAAAGAACCATCAAATAATAATAAATGTTTTGAATCCAAATCAGATCCAAGACTTAAAGAATGGTTTCTTAAAATCTCCTTTGAACCATTTGAGGTGAGATCTAAACCATTGAATGCATGAGAAATTATCCCAAGCGAATGGAAATGGCCATCAAATATCAGTGTTTGCTTGGAATCCAAATTAGATCCAAGACTTGAATCATGGTTTCTTGAGATCTCCTTTGAACCATTAGAGGTGAGATCAAAACCAATAAGTGCATGAGAAATTATCCCAAGCAAATGGAAATGGCCATTATCTTCAATAACCTTCTGAAAGCATGAAACAATGATCATATAGTAGTACATAAGAGGTGAGTGATCAAGGAGAGCGAGTGCATTACCTCCAATGGCTGATTTTACCTCTGAAACATTCAATAGATCGTGATTCAAACCAACAAACTCTGGTGCAAGAGAGGATTTAGGACCTTCTACAATTTCTAGAGTGTGAGCTGGCACAGAATTCAAAATAGAAGAAATTTGGAGCATGAGTGTAGAATCTGCAAGTTCTTCTTCTTTGTGGCTAACTTCAATATGAGATATGTTTGATACTGATTCATGATCAATGAGATCATCAAGAAGGGCAAATGCATCACTAGGCTTGCTCTTGAAAGGGTTTGGACCAATCCCTTCATTCTGTTTTCCAAATTTGTCATCCAGGTGGGCCCATAGCTCTTTTGGAGATTCAGCATAATTAAGGGAATCGATTACCACACAACGAGACATAGCAAGCTGCATCATTTCTCCAGAGACACTGTCACCTTTATTTAACCATTCATTCTCTTCTTCAGAGGATTCGAACTCTCCTTCAAAACAATAATCAAAGAGATCATGGCTCTTCAAAAATGCTATCATTTTTTGTTTCCATTCATCATAGTTGAATGGAGAAAGAGGAGGGATTTCTTCTGAATACATGGAAGCTGTAGAAGACTTGCAAAAACAATAGAAAATATCTGCAACTGCTATTGCTGCAAAAATACAGAAACTGCTGCAACTGCTGCACTCGAAATCTTGATAATAACCTGCAAAAAACTCTCAGGAATGGAGATAAACAATACTCTCAACATGCTCTGATACCATGTGAAAATCCTCACAGTAGATCTAAGAGATGATGTATACCTCACAAGAAAGAATTTAGGAATAAGATTAAGAGTGGTCAATGCAATAAGATGAGCAACAGAATAATAATACAGTAGAACTTGGATAGAAGCAAAAATACTTCACACACACTAATTCATTATTCACAAATGGACAAATAAATAATACAATGCATGAGGAATTCGAATGCCAAGGTGGCAATTCGAATTGGCCTTCATGGAGTGATCAAAAGATCACTGGAGTGTCATCGGAGCACAACTAGTAGTCTATCTCATCATCAGTGGAGTCATCAATGCTCAAGTAACTGTCAGCCATCAGTCAAACTGAGTCTAACTGAGTGTGGTAGGTGTAACTGAGTGTAAATGGAACTAACTGAATGAAGGAGGCTCAGTGGAGGGCACATGAGGAGCTAACTGGAGTCAGAATGAGCAGTCTAGTCACACTAGAGGTCCATCGGAGTGGTAAGGTCAGTTAAGAGTGAGTCAAGCCTAAAATCAAGGAGAGAACTCAGTTAACTGAAGACAACTGGACTGGTAGGTGAAGAAGGGTGCCTTTGTCAAGTGGATGGTGAGATGTGGGCGCATCACTAGCTAGGAGGGCTCAATCTAAGTGGAAATAAGCTCCTGGGTGTTGGAAGACTAGGGACTACGTGTTGGAGGTGTCAACCTAATGACTGGGCAGCATGCAGAATGCATGCAGGAATGCATGCAGAATGCATGTTGCATGCAGGAATGCATGCAAGACTGAAAATGCAAAGGATAAGAATACTGGTAGGACTAGGATGGAGTATAGGAATATCCTAACAGAGCCATAGAATCCTAACCTAACCTACCACAATAAGTCTAACCTTAAAGAGTAAATTCCACATAGAGTCTTAATAAAGTCATCAAAATCTCAACATATTCTCAAAATGAAAAATTCTATGTATAATCTTTCTATTTGTACCATGATCATTTTCCTTTGCTTCGAAATAAAAAGAGAATATATAAAATATTTGTTTGTTTCAATCCCCACTTCTTTCAATAAGGGGAAAAAAAATATTATTCCATGAAATAAACACTATATATATCTATCATCTTCTTTCAAAAATTTTATATATATATATATCAATGTCAATAATATCTTAAAGCAAGAAATTCAAACAAATACCTCTATTGCTTTCCTTATGGAGTTGTTTTTCTCCATCATTTTCTACTCTCGAATCTCTTTGTTGTTATATCATGCTAAACTTTTAAACAAGAGAAAGATTAGAGACGAGATAAAAATAGAATTACATAAAAAATATGTTTCCATTATAATGAATTCAAATAATACGATAGGGACTATTTCATTTTCCAAGTAGTTGTGCTACATGCATGACCTAAGTGCCTTATTTAATTAACTTATGTCCAACACTTTATTAGTCACTTATAATAAACGTGACCTTTACCTTACATTTATTTAATTAATTATATCATAGCATTATACTCAACAACTAGAATTTCTTTCTTTGAATCATGTGGATATGTTCTTATTCTTCAACATTTAGGATCCATTGGGCGTCCCCTTTGCATTCAATGTTTGACTAGCTTGCTTATTCCATATGGCAATAGTTCTCTCTCTTTATGTGGACCTTCAAATACCTTTAAATCATTGTATTCTCTCATGGTGAATCCTCTTCAAATAATTCCTCTAGATAGAGGTCGAATGCTTCAATTGGTATGATGACTCCTTCACAACAACTTCTTTACATTAATTGATACGGTGGTTCCCTTCTATTTTACTTTATTTTTCAAACCCTTTTTCAATTCAATGTCTTCTCTTTAATGGATTGGCATAGAGTTTTGATATATTTTTGTCACAAAATTCAATTTCATTTCCAACTTCAATAAATGGAGTTTCAATCCCTTCAAAATTGAATTTACTTGGACTTCGGATTTTTCTGCTTGGATACCAAGTTAAACTATTAAGTATACAAGAAAAAAGAATATATGATTAGACACAATCATAAAAAATATATTAATTTATTACAATTAAGTCATATATTAGGTGATTTGGATCCATTTTATTTTATTAATTAAATAGTTTTTATTCCTTAAATCCTTACTACCTCATTTACTAATATCTAATTAACTTATCTTTATACACAAAATTGTATATACAACTAAAACATTATGCTCTAACAAAATGTTTCACAAAGACCTTTAAATCATTGTATTCTCTTATGGTGAATCCTCTTCGATTAATTGCTCTAGATAGAGGTTGAATGCTTCAATTGGTATGATGACTCCTTCACAACAACTTCTTTCCATTAATTGATATGGTGGTTCCCTTCTATTTTACTTTACTTTTCAAACCCTTTTTCAATTCAATGTCTTCTCTTTAATGGATTGGCACAGAATTCTGATATATTTTTGTCACAAAATTCAAATTCATTTCCAACTTCAGTAAATGGAGTTTCAATCCCTTCAAAATTGAATTTACTTGGACTTCAAATTTTTCTGCTTGGATACCATGTTAAACTATTAAGTATACAAGAAAAAAGAAGACATGATTAGACACAATCATATAAAATATATTAATTTATTACAATTAAGTCATATAGTAGGTGATTTGGATCCATTTTATTTTATTAATTAAATAGTTTGTATCCCTTAAATCCTTACTACCTCATTTACTAATATCTAATTAACTTATCTTTATATATAAAGTTGTATATACAACTAAAACATTATGCTCTAACAAAATGTTTCACAAAGACTTTTAAATCATTGTATTCTCTTATGGTGAATCCTCTTCGAGTAATTCCTCTGGATAGAGGTTGAATGCTTCAATTGGTATGATGACTCCTTTGCAACAACTTCTTTCCATTAATTGATATGGTGGTTCCCTTCTATTTTACTTTACTTTTCAAACCATTTTTCAATTCAATGTCTTCTCTTTAATGGATTGGCACGGAATTCTGATATATTTTTGTCACAAAATTCAATTTCATTTCCAACTTTAGTAAATGGAGTTTCAATCCCTTCAAAATTGGACTTCGTATTTTTCTGCTTGGATACCATGTTAAACTATTTAATATACAAGAAAAAAGAAGATATGATTAGACACAATCATATAAAAAATATTAATTTATTACAATTAAGTCATATAGTAGGTGATTTGGATCCATTTTATTTTATTAATTAAATAGTTTTTATCCCTTAAATCCTTACTACCTCATTTACTAATATCTAATTAACTTATCTTTATACATAAAATTGTATATACGACTAAAACATTATGCTCTAACAAAATGTTTCACAATTCTCATTCTAATTCCATACAATATAACTAAAACATTATACTCCAACGTCTTAGAACTCTCATTCTAATTCCAAACAATACTATTAAAATGTTATACTCCAACAAAATGATGTTTCACAACTCTCATTCTAACTCCAAACAAGTGTTGCGGGGAAACTTAGTCCATGCCTTTAAATGAAAAAAGTTAATTGACTAAATTGCACTCGTTCGAAAGGACATAGTGGTAACAATCTTCGAGAATAACCACATAGAATGTGAAGTGAATTCTAATACCTTGGTGTTGCACGAGATTCCTGCAGAATGAATGCATAAGCAAAATGATACACCTAACACTCGAAAAGGCCTAACGCATTGACAATAACACAAATACACATTGAAGAGGTCATTGTGTCACAAGGCAGAGGATTTTCTACTCCATCCCATGAGTGCACAAGCTCTCCATGCACTACCCTGTCCCAGCCGTTCCGCCACCAATGACAAACCTCAATGATCCTGCATAGACAAATGGTCTACCTATCTTCCAAATTGGGCATTGGAGAGCTAAATGCAGGTGTCAACATAAAAGTGAATCCAATATTAAAACGAATTCTTTGTGATTGTGAAGCCAATATTCAAATATCTATATCTAATCATTAAATTTGTGGTGAATTGTCACCTCTACTTTATGAAAGAACTAGCGGCCTCAACAATGTGCTTGTTGAATACCTATATCTAATCATTAAATTTGTGGTGAATTGTCACCTCTACCTTATGAAAGAACTAGCGACCTCATCACTGTGCTTGCTATTTTACATTGTTGGTTGGATTTGTCTACAAACCTTGCTTGTTATTGGATGTTATTGAGAGGATTGTTTAGATGTGGCATATAAGCTCTCATTATCTCTTTTTAAAATTATGAGCACAGAACAGAAATTACTATCAAAAACTCTTTACAATCTTCTCATAAATAAGTATTTCTAAACTCCTCTTATCTATTTTAAATTGCAAATAAATCATTTTATCATAAAAAATAAAATTTGCAAATGCACTTATATTTAAGTAGGAGCAATAATTTCATGATCCAACAAAACAATTTAAAAGAACACTTATATTTAAGTAGGAGCAATAATTTCATGGTCCAACAAAACAATTTAAAAGAGTAGTCATAATTGATATCCAACAAAGCAATTTAAAAGAGTAGTCATAATTAATATCCAATAAAGCAATTTAAAAGAGTGATCCCCAACAAAACAATTTAAAAGAGTGATCCCGAACAAAACAATTTAAAAGAGTAGTCATAATTGATATCCAACAAAACAATTTAAAAGAGTAGTCATAATTAATATCCAATAAAGCAATTTAAAAGAATAATCATAATTGATATACATCATATTTTAGTGCTAATTTATATAACTTAAAATTTATAATAGTTAATAAATTTAAAATACTAAACTATGTTGCATCTCATATAAACATGGAAGAACTTCCTTGTAATATAATATCAAACTATGTTAAACGAATAAATAGAATGATAGTATGCATGGCATACATCGAAACATAACAACACTGCAAATACCACATTAATCATTATATAAAAGAGGTATTTACATGGATTTTCATCTAATAGAGTGTGTAATTGATATGGTTTTGCCTTTTGTAAGTTGCAGTCGACAAAGCATGATCTTTTGTTTTTTTTTATACTTTTCTTTCTTCCCCATAAGGGTTTTGTTTTAAATTTGGCTGGTTGGTGTTATAGAACGAAGGAAGAACTTCATAAGCTAGGGGTGGTCACATTGGAACATATTTTCAGAGAATATAATTCGCAGGTGGATCTACTTTCTAAACAAGCTTTGGCTGGTGAAGATGAACACATAATTTGGGAGGAAATATGTGAGAATCAGTTGATTGACTCTGGCAGCTGCTATTTTTTGGGCTGATTATGCTAGTTTTGCCAAGGACATTTTTATGTCTATTTTTTGGCTTATATTGTATATGTTTTTTAGTTTTCTGAAATACTCTCAGTTGTGGGAGGTAGAAAGGACAGTAGTTATACTGATATCATGTACTATTTGATTCAAGATTGAATATCAATAGTATGTTTTTTTTCGCAGGAAAAAAAAGAGGTGTCTTGGACAGTGGCTTTAATGTTGGTTGGCTATTTATATTTATATTTATACTTCATTTATTCATTAGGCCAAAAAAACCCACCAAAACATGCACTTCTAAGTTTAATTAATTAAATAAGATATCTCTACTCAAGACGAGATATAGGAACTGTGAAAACGGTTGCTTCGTAAATTAGCATTCCATTTCTTCTTGGTTTAGATATGCATATTATCCTAGTATTTAATTTGGCATTCAATCCGACATCCACAAACCCTATGTCCCATATCACATTTTACATTGAATCCATCATTCATACATCATATTTATGCAATGATACAAGTATTTACTAGCACAATCACTTAACTTGTGGTCGGTGAACACCGATAGGTTACAAGTTAAGTGCCATGAACAAGATATTGATTACTTGCTCTCTATGCTTAGTTGCATTCACCTTTGTTTCTACCACTACCTATTATCCATGCATTAGCTATGAGTTATCCATGCATCAACTACCACTTATTTTTATATTTCTTTTTTTTATACTTTTTTGTTTTGAATTTTGAATAACAACCATAAAATCAATCTGGACAGTACACTTATTATATCCTCCTTCAATCTAGGAAAAGCATAGATGGTAGTCCACCCCAAATTCTAAGATATAAACACCTATTGATGTAATTAATACTAAGTGAGTAATATCCCAACGGGTTGTTCCAAGTGTTGGAAACTGATTTAACAACTTGAAGCTCTAATTGTAATTGCTTATAAAGCCTCCATAGAAGTTTTAATTGGATACTAAGATTGCTAAGGCCAAACCCAGATCATGTTAACGAAAACATCCAGATTACGGTGGTATATGGCAGCTTTCAATGCTGATTTTGACTCATATATTAGGCTACCCTGGGTCCTGAACAATTGGTACAAAATCTATCATTTACTATTTGGCTCGAAAAGCTTATCCTATAGGTGCATTCACAATGGAATAAAGATGCAAATGTGATCAGTGACTCATACAGTGTTCAGAGTGTTCAACAGACGCAACTTATACCCAATTGTCAAAAAGTTGGAGTGTCTGCATGCTTTCCAGAGAGCTGAGGGAGCCCGGAAGAAAAGCACATGTTTGTTCAGTTCTTTCTTTTCTTCAGAGATTCGCATACATACAAGATGTTTTATGATCAGCATAGAATTGTTGTGTGTGCTTGCCATGGGATATTATTTACAAATTTAAGGATTTTCTTGGGTGCTTGACATGGCATATTAAATACAAAATTTGAGGGAGAAAAGAAGAGGTGAGGTATATGTTGTGGATTTGGTTGTATCGAGTGTTGAAATTGACTCTTTAATGTAAAAAGATATACGTGTAAACTATATATTCACAAGGATACTGAAACTTATATTTGTGGAGCTATATTGCAGACATATTGTTGCTTCTGTTTTTTATTATCTAAACACAATTATTCCTCAGTCAAATGAAGGGTCTACGTGGGTTGGAAGCTTAACTATGGAGGATTACCATTACAGACTAGGTATGTCCTGGTATTGGCATTACCTCTATGATCTCTCGTGTTCATGGTCTAGGACAAGTGGTATAGGTTGTGCATCAGTAGGATACAAGTTGGTGGGGTCTTGTATGGTCCCATTCCTCTTCCTTAAGTCTGTTAGGATATACGTTTATCTTTGCTGCTATCTCTGATGATTTAGCACCTTAATCGTTCCCTCATTTCCCAATCTTATCCCTAATCCAATCCATGCTAATGTTTCTGCCATGCTTTCCCTGGAGTCAAATGGTCACTAAAGAGAAGAATCTTCTATCATCACAACCATCTATTATATATGTAATTATGAACTTAGTGAAAAGAAATCCAGTTCAAAGAGGGAGGAGAGTAGCAGAGCTGGGTTAACATACTTCTAGCTTTTATCTTACAATGCATTGAAACAACCCATGTCTACATAAGATGCAAAATTATGCAAGTATGACATATCATTCAGGTATAAGAAATACAGAATAATTGATGGTGCATGATCAATGAAGGTGCATATTTGCCCTGTTCTGTACTATATTATGTATAAGCATACTTTTATTGTTACATGTGTGAAATTAGACTCGACAATTTTATCAAGACATTGTAAACTAATTCGAAATCAATATGTCTTATAAGCTTAAAAAAAAAATCCATGATATCTCTCAATGAAGTAGAAATTTAGAGACAAAACCATAATAAAAACAATTTTAACTCCAATACAGATGATTAAACATCAAATAACAACATTTCAATTATATGTTCTAACAAGTAGTAAATGAAGCTTTCAATCATATGTTATAACAACTGGTAAATGAAGCAGTTATAGAACATACCTTAAATCCAGGAAGTTGAAAATATTGCAAGCAACTCCAACGGACATACCAACAATAACAACATTGTAACACAAATTTAGTTAAGGTTATGGGAAGATTTGAGACTAAAATGGCAATGGGCAGTGAACAGGAAATGGCGGTGCAAGCTGACTAACCACCTCAATTTCCAACAGCTTTTAATATCTGCATTAACTAACAACCCCATTTTCCAAGATCTACGTCATCATCCCAGTAATAACGCCTAAAAGTATCAGCCAATAGTTGATCGGAAAATTAATGTGTTGGAAAAAGTAATGGAACAATTAACAAACTATGTAAAAAAACGATCAGAAGATGATATGTAAAGCCAAAGATGGATTAATAGAAAGTCAATACATTGAAAACAATAATGGATTAATATAAAGCCAACACATATCGAAAACAATAATTACCCTAGCCTTTCGACAAGGACTAATAATGATGTCTCAATTGAAGATTTTTTTTTGCTAAAGTAATTTTAATGGTTTAAATCATAAATATAAACATGTGGAGAACTAATCCTTTGGCAGTATAAGTTTGAATAATATCTTCTCATTTTGTTCTTATGTCAAACATGTTAAACACAACTTATATATTAGATAAATCATAAATATGAGCATACAAAGAATAAGATGCAAAGCCTTTATATGATGTGCACAAGCCAAAAGGCTTATGTAAATCATAATCTATTGGCTTTATATTAACTTTATTTATTCTTAAGATAACCATTCAAGCTAGGTAAGGGTCGGCATACTATGATAAGACCAAAATTTAAGTTTTATGGACATCTTGCTTGTCATTTTTATTGTGGTGTTAATCAATAAATAAATATTAATTTTGTAAATAATTACACTGTTGCAAAAGGGACAATAGGAGTGGAGGATTATTTTTAACTTTGAAGTACAAAAAGAAGTAAATTATGTATGGGGATTAAGAATAGTATCCAACAATGAAGCAAAAGTTTTAGCAATTTATCAAGGTTTTAGCATGCTCAAGGAGAAAGGCATGAACAAGATAACAATTATCAATGACTCCATCATCATCAAAGTGTTGTATAGGTAGGTAGCTTCTTTTGCAAAACATTAAGTTTTCACGATGCAAATATAAGATTATTTCTAGGTCAAAGATTCAAAATTTTCATTTTTTTAAGTATTAAAAACATGAAACACACCAGTGGATGTATGAACAATATAGGAGTGCAACTTGAGGCTGCCTTTGTAAAGGATAATGGTGAGGGGGGTGCAACCTTCACACCCCTCCCATAATACCCACATTAATGATAAGGAATTTCTCAGTTCAAGTGTCACCCATGCATGTTGGAAGCAATGGGAAGTTAATGCTCCGACTCACTTCATACCATGCAATTCCCTTATTTTGCAAAGTTAAGAACAATGCCCAAGCATGTAGGCATTTGAACATGGGTTTAATATGGAGAGGGTTCTAGAAGGGTATTTTGCTATGGTTTTTGTTTTACCGTTGCCTCTTATAAAGGCAATAAGGTCTAGGGAAGCAAGAAGGTCTGGGGAAGCTTGGTTAATATGGCTCTAGTCAAACTCTAGCGGCTCTCTTAGACATCTCTATCAAACTGGCACTTATCTCCTCCTTCTATCGATACAAGTCACTATCGCTACCAACATAGCTGTTGCATTTTGTGTGACCTACAAGATGTCCAGCGTGACCTTCAAAGGTGCAAAAAAGAGGTTGAGGCTCAACATAGGGTGGTGAATCCACCACCAAATGGCATCGATGGCAAGAGGAATATGAACAAAAATTAAGGGTGGATAATCAAATCCAAGATGATCATGCTATGGAGATAACGACCCAACTGTTGTAATTGAGGGACACAAAGAAGGAATTCTCTACTTTATGATTATATCTCAAGCATTATCTAGACTTGGATGCTCAACTTGAAGAATTGAAATCTTTGGTTAACAAAGTAGTGGAGCATCTACATATTCCTCGAGAGGTCATGCATCCTCCTCCTTTGGCTTATGTGTTAATGAGATCCTTCACTCAAGGCTTCTCTCAAACTTATGGTGGAACCTTGCTAGCTCAACGCACCCCTAACTTGGTTATGGAAGATATTATAGGAGCTAAAACTCGTACAAAGCAAATTGCAGTGGGCATGCACAATGAAGACATGACAATGGAATCTCAAGTGGGCCCCAGTTGGGTAGAATTTATAGTTTTTCTTGTGAGCCCAAATAGTCAATTTTTGGTTGAGTTCTAATTTTGTTATCTCAATTTGTGAGACAATATACCCATGGGACTACTTATGTTCATAGTGGGGTTATGTAGAATACTTTGGAGGAACAATGATGTATTTATTTTAGTTGGTCATGTCCATCCTATCGATTTTTTGTATTACACCCCTATACAATTCAACTACAATATTCTCTAATTCATAATCTAATTGACGTTGTTTAAAACACCATACATTTTTTTTCAGCGAAAAAAAGCTTACTATTGTTATTTATAAATATAAATCAAATAGTACAACGATGAGCCATTCAAGCATGAATTTGGCTATAGTGTCAGCCTAAACAGACTTGTCCAAAAAAATACCCCACATTGTCAAAAATACCATACAATCTGATACAATAGACGATCAAAAAGAGACAGTCAAAAAAGACACCATTAGTCCAGAAAGTAGACAGAACCATGAGATTCAACCTTGGAGTCCAAGTATTCTTCCCATATTAGCAAACCTTCTTCTGTATCCAAAGCCAATTTTGAAAGTTTTTCTGCCAATGAGTTGTTCTCCCTATAGACATGTTGCAATGTGATGGCCGAACAAAGATCAAATTCATAACGAATTCGATGGCACCAATGGAGTAGAGAGGTGACCTGTAATTTATAGTCACCCATGGCCCATTTAATAGTGACACGAGAATCTCCAAAAATTCACATCCACCAATCCAAAAATATTAGCCACCCTGATGATCATCCATAAAGACAGGATTTAAGCCTTCATATTGGTACCTCTGCCACATTTCAAACAGAAAGTGTAGTAATGATCTTGGTTAAGATAAATGACGCCACCGGCAGCACAATGACCCAAAGTTGCTGCCCCATCAAAAAATAAAATAGGCCTGTCCACCTGTATATTCAGCAATCCAACCTTCCTCTATTTGTTGTTAACCTGCTTCCTTTGATAAATAGCAAATAGCTTCAAACTGGCATTGCACGCCAACGTGATATTTGGAGAAAGATCTTCAAATAAGGAAAGGTTTCTACTATGCCAAACAGCACAACATATAAATATTGGGAGGATATCAAATGATCTATGGGAATTAATCCAGCAATACATACTTGAAATGATATCAGAATTTCCCCAAACCTTATCAATCTTTAATATATGGCACACCCTCCCCCATAAGTTCTTAGCAAACTCATATTGCAGAAACAGATGTATACTACTCTCAGCATTTGCTTTGCACGGACTACACCTGTTAGGACCGATCCAACCTTTCAAGATGAGATTATCCCATGTTTTCAATCTATTCATGAAAACAAACCACATAAAACATTTAAACTTTAAAGGTATCTTCCATTTCCACAAAGACCACCAATGTCTTGGAAATATGCATTTACGTCGGATGATGGCTCTATAAGCCGCCTTGGCAGACACAACCCCAGAACTCTCGTTCCCCAACCATATAATTTTATCTATGTCCAATGTAGACTGTGATAAAAGCAAGATTTAGTAAGGCTTACCTTCATACCAAATGCGCTACATAAAAGCCTGATAATGTTCTGATAATGCTCCCACTTAATGGCTGAGTTCAAACCAGCAATCAAGACATCATCCACAAATTGAATATGCGACAGAAAAATGATATTTTGCCACTTTAAGACCTTGAATCAAACCATCTCTTTTTGCTTGTGAAATTAATAGACTCGGACCATCAATGACCATGAGAAACAATAAAGGGGACAATGAACATCCTTGTCGGATTCCCCTAGAGCAGCTGAAGAACTCTATTGGATCCCCATTCACCAACACCACAATATTCATAGATTTTACACATGCCATAATCCAATTTATAGCCAATGGCGAGATACCAATTTGGATAAGTACAATACGCAGAAAATCCCAATTCACACGATCATAAGCTTTCTCCAGATCCATCTTAAGAATGATAGCTTTCATTTTCTTGACTTTGATAGAATGTATAAGCTCCTGTGTAATACCAACCGCATCTAAAATCTACATGTCTTCCAAAAAACCAAATTGCTCCTTAGATATAAACCTGGACAGAATAGGGTTCAACATCATGGCAATAATTTTTGACACAAATTTATAGGCTAAATTACATAATGCAATGGGCCTATAATCCCCAAAATGATTAGGGTCATTACATTTAGGAATTATTGTGAGAAAAGTAGCATTTAGGGCACCAAAAATGTGGCCAAATCTCCTTGAATATTCCACCATACCCAGAATTTCAGAACCCATGATATCAAAAAAGTGGAGAAACAGTTCCACTTTCCACCCATTGGACCCTGGGCTCTTCTCCTTAACAAACAGTTTAAAAATCTCCTCCACTTCTTCTAAAGTGACTTCCTTCACTAGATCCATAGAATTTTCAGAGTCACAGTATCTAGGGTATAATCTCGCAACCTTGAGTTGATTAAAAAGATCACACACCTTTTGGTCAGTATAGATATTACAAAAATAGTCTTTTGCCACCTCTTGTATCATCTCTTGTCCAACAATCACATAACCGGATCCATCAGTAATACTCCAGATAGAATTAAGATTCATCCTATGTGAAGCATATGAATGAAAAAAAATTGAGTTCTTGTCCCCATGCTCAATCCAAATAGCCCTACTCTTGAGCCGCCATTCCTGTTCCTCCTGCTCCAATATATCCTCATTTTTTGCCTCCAGCTTTTTAAGAACTTCAAACTCAACATCATCCAATGGCAACTCAATATTCCGACTGTGGAGAAAATGAAGCTCATCCTCAACATTGATAAGATCCAACTGATCCAATTTCTTCTGCCTATGAATCCATGCAGTGACTTTTTCTTTCAACATCCTTAACTTGAAACAGAATGAATCCATCGGATTCAATTCAGGATCCACCACCACATTTAACCAATAATCACAAATCATAGTGCAAAATTCCTCCTTAGCCAACCATGAGCTATTGAACTTAAATGGGTAATGTCCTTTATGAACCATATCACTCAACTAGAAAAAAATAGGCCAATGGTCTGAAATTTTATGCTTACCAACCCATGACCTATAATTTCCACCTACCTCCAGAGGTGAAGAATTAATCAAATACTTATCCAATCTCTTATGGATCCCTGCCTCCCCCATCAGACCATTGGTCCAGGTAGGAACCATCACAGCAGGACAGACATCAACCAAGTTGTGAGTCACTAAAAACTCAGAGAAGTAATCCCCCATATCATCCATTCGAGCATGGCAACCCCAAATTTCAGAAGACCATCTGATGAAATTCAAGTCACCTGCAATAATAAGGTTGCTGATATTTAATAAACCAGAAGTACTTAGTGAATTCCAAAATGAAGACCTATCTTAGTAAGGCCCATAACAATTTAAAACAGAGAGCTTTAAATCATTTAATTTACAGCAACCAACAAGTAATATCCCCCATCTCATTTTGTAGGCAAAAAAAAGAGAATTTGTGGATGCCAAGCTCATAGTAGGCCCCCAGACAAACCAGACGAATTAATAGCAGACACTTCCCAACATGGCAGCATTCCAGTAATCTTAGTCACAGCGACGGAGGCATCACACATTGTCTCTTGAAGTAGCAGAATATTAGGCCCAGTAGAATTTACAAGGTTAGATAAGGCCCTGAGCCGAGTAGCCTTCTCAACCCCCCGAATATTCAATGAACAAAAGGACATTAAGAACCCTCCCCCTGGGGATGCCCTGCTCTAAGTCCCCCATCGGTGGTATGTATCAAATCCACAGAAACCGCATCCAAAATTCTGGAAGATAATTGTTTGATAATTCCCCTCCATAAACTAGTCAAGGATACCCATCTCCTTACCCTTCTTACGTCTAATAGTTACATTTTGAAATCTCAAGGTATTAGACGCCTAAACCTCCGGATTTGTTGAAGGGTTCTTAGAATACACAGTTAATGGTGATAAGAAGGATTGGTTCTCATCCACCAAATAACCGAACTCCTTGAGAATATCCCGGTCAATAGTCTCGATAATAGGATCACCCCCAGCATTAGTATGACCCCTAGAACAATGCAACCCCTCAAATAAATTATTCACAGTTGGAACACTCGGCTCAGAAATCCCAACCCCAGTGCTCAAACCAAATAAATCACACTTAACAGACTTTTTAGCCACTCCCTCAAACTCAAAAACAGGAGCAATCAGTCAGGAAATTTCCCCAATAGAGATGCGATGTTCCAAAGACTTCTCCATATCTTCAATAAAATTTAACTCCGCATTTGATAAATCATTAAAGGGGAGATCTGGACTATGGAATGACTTACCCAAAGCACTGATCTCAACTTCTGAAACCAATTTAGGGGTATCTTTTATAATGGACGACTTCCGCTCCAGCTTCTAACCCCTTTTTTTAGTACAATTCACCCTAATATGGCCAATCTGATGGCATTCAAAACATCAAAAAGGGACTTGCATCCACACTCAGGAACCCCATGAGATCTCCAATTCAGTCGGCAATCCTTTGCTCATCTCGAACTCCACCATAACCTTGGCGAATCTTTTATCGCACCCATAGAATGAATTATTGTCAACCCTAATGAACTTGCCTACAGAATTTGCAAGTCCAATCAGAATATTTTTTGTCCAGAGTTCAATAGGCAAACCAGGGATAAGTATCCAAAGATGCCGCCTATTCTAAATCTCTGAAATAGGGTCGAAGGCAAGATGCCATCGCTTTAACCACAAAGACCCATCCTTAAAAATCCAACTTTCCTTCATAACCAACTCCAAATGTTCAAGAGCAGCAAAAATGAACATAATCCACCCATTGATAAGCAAGTTCACCCTCGGAAGCAAACCAATAATTGGTACCCAGGCCTTCTTCATCCATTCAATGATTTCGCCCTTGTGTCCAGAAGTAATTTCAAAACGACCCACCACCGCCCTCAAGGCCAACATCTCAATCCTTTCCAAATTCGTCTCCTGTGAAATGGTGAACTTGTCCAGACCATCCCTCACTTTCATAGCCTTCAGTGTCCTTATGGAACGAGCCTTCTCTCCCCTAAGGCGATATGGTTGCAAGCCATCCTGGGAAACAGAATCCACCAGAGGAGTACCCGCCTTTGAAGGGATCCCCAACACACCAAGATCAGCAATATAACCACTTCCCCATCTCCTGGAGCGCGAGGGGGCAAAATGGGAAGAATGTAGGTTTTCCTCACCAAAATGTACATCTAGGGTTTCCTTACTAGGGCAGATACCACTTGTCCCGACAACATGACCACACGCCCCATTATCCATCAAGACAGATGTCCTTACCAACAGTAAAAAACCGTGAGTGAGAAAGACAATAGACCCCACTGTCTCCACAAATAAAAAAATCAGATAAAAGTAGCCCCAAATCTAGAAATCCAGACAAATTAGAGACAAAGAGATTGAACAATCCCCAAAAAAAAGGTAATGGAGAGCTACTGCAGAAAATGCCGAAAATAAACTGAAAAAATAAGGCAATGGAGAGTTCCTGCAGAAAAAACCGACAAATAAACTGAAACAAACGATAATAATTCCCACTTTTTATTCATTGGTTGGTACTAGAGCTAACCTGCAAACTTTTACCTTTGTATTAGTGCTTCTACACACTTTTACCTAGGGTCTAACCTAGGCATACCTAAGATTCAATTGTGTTTGGTCACTTTCCCAACATTGTTTCCTAGGAAATTAACTCATTGTGGAAATCCAAAATTGCAACCGCTCTCATCTTGGGAGTTGCCCTCTATGTGAAAATTGACATCTACAAAATTTTGAGAAGGCATGAAGAGCTTATTAGTAAGAATAGCACATCAATCTTTTATGTGACAAGCAAGGTGCATGAACAAGAGGACATACACAATAGTACTTAATGGTTATGGCACATTGTTGCGACAAAAGGCAAATTCAAGCTCCTGAAACAAAATGCAATTTGCTTCATAATTTGATTTCTAATTTTAACAAGGATTCTCATTCTATAGCCTCAAATGTAAGAATGTCTATATAATAAGTGCTATAGGAAATCTAAAAGAAAAACAGATTATCTATCTAATGTGAACAAAGACAGACGTGGATGGATTGAACCTGGTTGAAATCAATCCAGCTCCAAAAAGGGACGAGAGGAATCCAACATCAAGCATGTGTTCACTTAATCCCAATGGAATTTAATGTTTTGTAATCATAACTTTTTCTGTCTTGTCAAGTATATACAAACAGAAAAAATAGAAAATAAATATCGCCCTACAAATAACAAGACATCCATTTGATTTATTTTTGAATATTTTAGACATTTACTGAATTGGTCAAGGATGGTTAACCTTAACATTTTTTCACTTCTATGCTAACCAATGCAGCTACAGAAATTTATTAATACAAAACCTGACCACTTATGTTTAAAAAAATTACATTTTTGCAAGACAATTACAATACCTCAAATTCAATAATATGACAAGGAAATATTAGATCATATTAACCTTACAACTCATAGATTATAGCAATATGACAAGGAAATATTAGATCATATTAACCTTACAACTCATAGATTATAGCAATATGACAAGGAAATATTAGATCATATTAACCTTACAACTCATAGATTATAGCAATATGACAAGGAAATATTAGATCATATTAACCTTACAACTCACATTACTAGCAAAACCTGCAAGAGAGCTCTGAACTTATTTTAAAGGAAACCAACATATAAACATACCAAAAGAACCTCATTTACATAACCAAACATGCAAAATCTTAAATGACCAATTTCATATGGAATTTCCACCAAAATGTGCAATCTTAGATGAATATATATTATTTTAAATGACTAAATTAATTTACAATCTTTAAGAATCAAATTCATTCACACTCGTAATGACCAATGCACTATTTCAAATTATACAAACAATGATGTGTGATAAAGCAAAGAATATGATATAAAACAATATTGGACAAGATTAACCTTTACTCGTAAATTACTAACAAAGTCATGTAAAAGAGTTCTACACTTACTTTCATGAAAACTAATTTATAAATAGACACCAAATAAGTTTCATTTACCATCTTAAATGTGACCAACTCCAATATCAAGCACAGATATCCAAAGGAAAGGATAAATCACCATCAACCTTACGCATGTCTTTATTCATCTATCCATATATGTAGAGTGCCAAGAGGGTTGATTTAATCACCATCAACCTTACACATCTGTCTTTATTCGTCTATCCATATATGTAGAGTGCCAAGAGAGTTGGTTTAATCATGGCAGGATATTAAGAAACAATTAAAAAACATATTTGGATAATAATATCAGGCATAAAATCTCCATCTCTTCCCTGCTGGTAGGGATATCAACCAAAGGAAAAATGCAAAATTCTTTCTATCAAGTTTAGAACACAATTCAAAAGTCAAAAATGAAAAATCAAGCATAAGGCACCATCTCTTCCCTGATGATAAACAAATATTAACCAAAGAGAAATGCAAAATTCTTTCTATTAAGTTTAGAACACAGTTCAAAAGTAAAAAATGAAAATCATTTGCCTAACATTATCTAATTAGATTTGTTTTGTCTAGGCCCAAGGATACTCTTGTTCAACATCAAAAGTTTAAAATAATAAATAGATGCAAACAATGGAAACAAGAAAAATGGTGCACCTCAATCTGTTCATTGTATTATAATTGCTCATTGCATTATAAGAGCTTAGCACAGCTTATGCAGTGCAGGTTGATATTTTAACCAGAACGGTGGAAGGAAGCAGATAAAATAGATACTAGAATGAGATTTTCCTGATATCCGCTGTTCACTCAAGGGCTGAATAATATATTACAGAAAAGGGATAAATAGTGTACAACATCCATAAATAGTGGATTTACAAAGCAATAAAGACATCGCCTAAACAAAGCCCAGATTTTGAGACTATACTCAGAATCGGCAACAAGCCTTCTCACTAGTCAAATCAACTTCCACAAGCAAGACATTCATCTTTATTCTCCAATGAACATGCCATCTGAGCTAGCTTTTTTTCTACATCTTCAGTCACAGGTTTGATACTCTCCTGCTACATGCACCAAATCACTTTGCATTTAGAATCAAAACAAGGTCCCTAAGCTAAAAAGGCAATTATCCAACTTAGATGCCAGTAATGGTATCTATTAAAAATAATCTACAATGATTTAAAATCAAACATTGTTACTCCAAACATACCTTTATGTTAGCTGCATCCACAGTAAACTTAATTGCATCCGCTGCAGCCCGTGTACGTAAATAATACATTCCAGTTTTCAGGCCCTGTTCATTATCATGACACATCCAATCTCTCAAAAATGAAGGTATGGCAAGAATGTGTTGAGCACATCAGTGTTAGTGAAAAGAATCAAGATAGTAGCAAAGATAGTAGCAGGGAGACTAGGAAGTAAACTGATGCAGTACCTTTGACCAAGCATAAAAATGCAGAGAAGTAAGCTTTCCGAAGTTAGGCTGGTCCATGTGAATATTAAGGCTTTGGCTCTGATCTATATAACAGCCACGATCAGCTGCCATGTCCACAAGTGTCCGCTGTTTAATCTCCCATACAGTCCTGTTTAAACAATGAAGATGGCAGTTAGATACATTGGGTATTTTACCAGGAATATAATTAGCCTAAAATAGTTGAATATTGTTAAACCTGTAAATATCCTTAAGTTCCTCTGGAAACTCGCTGATGTTTTGAACTGAACCATTGTGATAAATGACCTCATTCTTCAAAGCAGGAGACCATAGCCCCATGTCAGTTAAATCATGAAGAAGATGTTTGTTCACCACCACAAATTCACCACTGTTCAAAATAATAAGTTATTTTAGGTATTGGAATTAGAAAAGACATTGAAAAAATACATACAAAACAAGCAGATTTAAATAATTCTCAAAAAGAACATGGGAATCCCATAAAATAGTTACCTCAACACTCTTCTGCTATAAATATTTGATGTATAAGGTTCAAAGCACTCATTGTTCCCAAGAATTTGACTAGTTGATGCAGTTGGCATAGGAGCAACAAGAAGAGAGTTTCTCACACCATGCTTTGCTATCATGTCCCTTAGCATAGCCCAATCCCAACGATCAGAAGGTTTTACACCCCACATGTCTGGTTGAAGTATTCCCTGTATCATTCAAAACAAAGACAATACTATTACTTTCATAAAATTGGGGAACCTTCTCTCTTAAAAGTAGTTTGCATCAGCCCTAAAATCACTGATAAGCACTGCAAGCTTGTTTTTTTATAGACTAACCTTACTCACAGGGCTCCCAAAGTAGGTTTCATATGGGCCTTCCTTAATAGCAAGCTCAACAGATGCTTTCAGGCTATGATAATAAATTGTTTCAAAAATATCCTTGTTCAACTTTTGAGCCTGCATGCAATATTCGATATTAGAGATATTCAGATCAAACAAAAACTTCTATACACAATCAAAGAGACATTACACTAATCTTTACCCCCCTGACCTCTTCTGATTCAAATGGCATTCCAAGCAGTATAAAGGTGTCAGCAAGACCCTGAACACCTATACCAATTGGCCTATGTCGCATATTTGACAGTTTTGCAGTTTCCACAGGATAATAGTTTACATCGATTATCTTATTGAGGTTGATAGTAACTGTTGATGTGACCTGGTTCAACAATGACATGTTAGATTCCTTTACTTGCAAACAAACCAAAACTAGACACATTGGAGACAACTTCTAAAGACTTGAATGTTCAAAATATCACTTTCTAAAAGGAGATTAACAAGACCAACCTCTGCTAATTTATCAAAATCAAAGTAACGATTCCTCCAACCTCTGCTACCAACTAGCTTAGAGGGTTGAGACTCAAGGGTCATGCCCTGAATGAATAGAATGAGTTAGTTCCAATTTTTAATTAAATTAAGCCCCACAAGAAGGATGTAATTGGCAAATATACCTTTTCTCTGACAAATCTAGGCAGTGCAATAGATGCCAAGTTACAGACTGCTGTTTCTGTTGGACTTGTATATTCAATAATCTCTGTGCAGAGGTTAGAAGATTTGATGGTTCCCAGATTCTGCTGATTGCTTTTCCTGTTACAGCTGTCCTGCATAGCCAGTAAATAATAGCAGGAGACATTCAGTCAATTTTGCATAAGGCATTCATTTTAACCTGTATTAAAGTCATTTAATCCAACATTCTTCAAACTACATACCCTAATAGTATGGATTGCACATGTACCTTAAAGAGCATATATGGATTGCCTGTTTCTATCTGAGCTTCCAGAATAGAAAACCAAAGCTTCTGTGCCTGTACAACCTTTTTTGCCTTACCCTGATTTTGGCAAAAAATGTTATAATCAATTGTTCAATTGCCTAAGAATACAATAAATATACCAACAAAAATGCACACCTCTTGCTCATATTTCATGTACAGTTTTTCAAATTCTTCACCCCAGCAATCAGCAAGCCCAGGGGCTTCATTGGGGCAAAATAATGTCCATGTAGAATTCTCCTGGACCCTCTTCATAAAGAGGTCTGGCACCCAAAGCGCAAAAAATAGATCACGTGCTCTGTTCTCTTCCTATAAAATACACAGCTATAAATCAGTTTTGCTATTTAAAATGACCCCATGTGAAGCCTTTGAAAAAATCACCAAATGAACTACACAGCCAACCTATGTCCATAAGATTTCACGTAATCAATGACTGCTACAGTTTAGATCAACCAGAACTTCAGATTAGGTATGGGAGATTGATACCTTCCCATGGTTCTTTCTCAAATCCAGAAACTCGAAAACATCTGCATGCCATGGCTCTAAGTACATAGCAAAGGCACCTGCAGAAGGCAAAAGAGTCCTATTACTCTTTCTTTCATATATTAACTGAAAGTAACTTTTGATAACCAAAACAAGGTGTAATGAGCACTCACCCTTCCTCTTGCCTCCACCTTGATCAACATATCGAGCAGTATCATTGAATACTCTCAACATTGGCACAATACCATTGGATGTGCCATTTGTTCCTCGGATATAACTACTGGTTGCACGAATGTTATGCACTGAAACACCAAGTCCTCCAGCTGATTTGCTTATTACAGCACATTCCTTTAGGGTATCATATATTCCCTCAATGCTATCATCTTTCATGCAAACGAGGAAGCAACTACTCATCTGCCAAGTAAAGGGAGGAAAATTCAGATGATTCTAGAATAACAATACAAATCCAACTTTACTCCAGCTGCATATCAGGAGCCTACCATCACACATAAGCCCAAATTTTGAAGATAATAAAATCAACTCCACTTTAATCTTTGCATATAAAAAACCATTTTTCATGGATTAATAAAATTGCTGTCATTGTCAAAGCATGTTCCAACCTGTGGCCTTGGTGTCCCAGCATTGAAAAGTGTAGGAGAAGCATGGGTGAACCAACGTTGTGACAATATATGATAAGTTTTGATAGCTGAATCAATGTCATTCTTATGGATCCCTACAGCAACCCTCATTAACATATGTTGAGGCCTCTCAATAACAACTCCATTGGTTTTTAAAAGATATGATCTCTCCAATGTCTTAAAACCAAAATAGTCATAATCAAAATCCCTATCATAGATGATTTCGCTATCCAAACGAGCTGCATTCTGAACATCAATAAGAAAGTTTTACAAAAAAATAGTCAGCCAAGACTTACAAACACATGCACATTTCTGCACCTAGGTAGGCAGATATTTAATGCATAGTTACCTACAAAACCATTGGAAAGTAAAATTAAATTAATATGATTGTTGTTGAACTTGAAAGTGTAAGATATAAGAATAGAACCCAAACCTTCATGATGATTTCATAAACATCATCTGCAATCAAAGGAGCCTTCAAAGCAGATCGTTTATCAACATGAGCATACATTTCCTTTATTCTGTAAAAGCACCCAACAGAAGTGAGGAAATGAAGTTATAGTTAACAACTCTCACAATAATACATGAGCAATATATGAGCATTTTCTTACTTAAGCTTCATCATAATTAACTACAATCAGAAACTACTTTCAAACATAATAAGAGCTTCTTTCCAATTGTAGAAGTCATCTACAATGAAAACTCACAAATCACACAAACACTTACGTCTCAGAGAATGACTTCTTTGTATTCTTGTGAAGATTGGAAACTGTGATTCTGGCAGCCAACTGCAAATCAAAGAGCCAATTAAACCATCAAGCCTAAGTGAAAAAATATTTTTCTAATGAAGCATCACTGTTTTTATATTTTTTCCAAGCTGAAGTCTCATTGATATTTTCTTTTTTTCAAGCTAGGAAAGTTCAAGGCTCAAATGGAATTATGTATTTATTAGAACCCTGAATTCTCACCATGATTGCCTACAAATCAAACCCTCTAGGAGGGTGCATGTTAAAAATTCATTGGTTTACCTCTATGTGCCATGAAGAAATGACAAAACCTACCCATACTCTTATTTTATGTTCTCAAAAATATGAAATATAAAAAGGAATATAAAATGGGAGCAAAACAAGAAATGGAGCTAGAGGGTTTGGGGTGATAATAAAAGCGGACCCATACCCCAATCTAAATGTATAATATGCACATAAACTGATTTGCAATATACCGATAATGTCAAGGCAATGATAGAAACAATAATGAAAATGGAAGCGGGAATAGAATCAAAAAAGGTTCCTCATTCCAGTTACTGGTAACATAGCCTGCATTACTTACAATTGTTAACCAAAACATCAATGGACAATGAACTCTAATAGAAAGAACTTACCTGTGCATAATCGGGATGGTTTGCAGTCATGGCAGCAGCAGTTTCAGCAGCCAACTCATCCAGCTGACTGGTAGTGACACCCTTGTAAACACCAACACAGACTTTTTGTGCAACCAACACAGGATCACAATGCTCCATGTTGAGCCCATAGCTCAACTTCTTCAACCGTGCAGTGATCTTGTCAAAGTGCACAGCCTCCTGCCTGCCATCTCTCTTGATCACATACATTTTCGCTCACTCCAACACAGGAGAATCGCAGACACTCAATCTTAACCCTCAACCTGCACCAAACGAGCTGAATGCACCTGAAACCACATACCATAAATAAGTTCTTTTCGAAAAGCAGTAAATGTACATTTTGTCATTCTATATAAACAAAAAAACAAGCCACTTAAGTAGCCACCACAACCAAAATCAAGATCAGACAGGTCCAATACCAAAATTGTCCATCAACATTACACAGCTACTGGGACATACTACAGTCTATACACGTTTCCGTGCCATTCCATGTAACAAAAGCTGGCCCACATCCCAGAAACACACAATTCGGGGTTCGTCACTCGGGCAGAAGTCAATATGAGTCCAGCCCTGGCCTGGAGATCATCATGATATTTGGAAGTCAACCCCAACCTTCAGGAGCAGGTTCAGGCTCGGAAATTACTAGTTCTTGGCCACCATTTCCAGGTTCCAGAAACTTCTCAGCGTCTGAAATAGCGAGATTAAGCATCGGGAACTTACCGTTCTACTAAGCACGAGCATATAAGCTCTCTTTTGAATCAGGAAAAATGACAGTAAACAGTACCAGAGCCAAAATGCAAGCAAATAAGCCCTATAAACCCTAAACAGTGACAGCAACTAAAACCCTAAAGACCAGATGACCGTCTCCTCCAAAATACTCGCATATAGCCTAAAACTCCAAGTGGGTGTTTATGGAATCACACACCGTGCAGTTGAAACAAAAGCATTGATAAAAAACTAAAGGAAATGAAATGAAAAACTCGCTAACCAAGCTGGTGCCAAAAACCAAGCATGATATCCTAAACCGTAACCGTACAAATAAAATAATGCATACAATAACTCTGCTAAAGGGATTGCCCGCAGCTCCAGAATGCAGCAAAGAAACCATAATGAACAAGGACAGACAAAGATCCAAAGAATGTATGGCTTTCTGTACTGATTTTTCGTTCTAGACTTTAGTCGAATATGTCGCATGCAAACCAAAACTTCTGGAAAAATAAAGAAAGAAATACTCACACGGTGGACTGAGAGGAGCAAGAAAGCCGAAGAGAAAATGCGTTCCTCAAGCTTTCTGTCTGCGCTGATGGTGTTCTTCAGCTCCTGTTAGCAACGAGATAAGGGGAGCCTTCTATTTCAAGTATTGCTCATATTTGTCTTCTTGTGTTTGGTTTCTCGTTGGACTATTTCCCTCCAATTCAAAAGCTCAAACAACGAAAAGGATTAAACTTGTTCCCGCCAAGGACTGAATTATTGGTTCGAAGTTGGGGTTTATGGTTAAAATATGACGAGATTAGGTAGATTCTTATGGGTGTGGCTGGAATTTAATTTTTTAAGTTTTAGCTTGTTAAGTGGATAGGTTTAAAGTGGAGTAGTAAGTATGTTTTTCTTAAATTGCATGAGAACAGGATAAGTGATTTTATGGGATGTCATTTTAAATTCGAAATAAACAATTATAAAAGAAATCAAAAATAAAATGAATATAAAAAAATCAAAAATAACTAGTATTTGATGCATGGATAGATAATTGATAATGCTAAACAACCCCGTTTAAAACTAAAAGAAAGCGGGTGATAACTTGTTCATGGGACTTAACTTGTGATCTATCACTATTCATCGACCACAAGTTAAGTGGAATGTGTTAATTTGTTATGGGGTGTTAAATTTGTACAAAGGTTCAAATTTTTTTAGATTTTATTTCTTCTTAATTTTTTATAAATTTTAGATTAAGATAAATTTATATCGATTATTATTAATATCATTTTTAAATTTTTTTAGATTTTATTTCTTCTTAATTTTTTATAAATTTTAGATTAAGATAAATTTATACCGATTATTATTAATATCATTTTTTTAATATTAAAGTCAACATGAGATAGGTAATTTTAAATTGGTTATTTTTTTTAACCATGGGAAATTGGTAACTTGTTCAGATTACCTAGGTTAGATCCAGGTTCAAATCCAACGACTGCCACTATAATCCCAAGAGTGTATCCAACGACCTGCAAGCCAGATATACCAACAACTTGTAACTCGACAAGGGTCGAGATGTCCCGAAACCCACCAAGGTGAGCCTCTATCTGAGGGGTCGCCTACCCTTCAAGCCTTATCACAATGGGTCAATGTCTCAATGGGGTTTGATACCTGGTGGGGAGAGTGAAAACCACTTGATTCCACCAATAGGTTGCCAAATCCTTGACATTAGATTTGTTATTATTAAATTAATTTTTTAAATGTTAAAGACAACATTTTACATAACGCGTGACACATCTCCCCTGTATTGAAATGAAGAATGTTTTTCTAGATGCAACAATGAGTAATGGAGCCAAGTTCAATACTTGTTATCTCCTTTCTTGGATGGTAATTCAAATTTTTTTTTTACATGTGGTTTTTTTCATTTTTTATTTATAGGGGCATTCATTTTTAGGTGATGTGTTTTATATATATGTCCTAATTTTTATAATTTTTCTCTAAATAAAGGAATTCTTAAAAGCATTACATGTCATTGTTTTCTTTCAAGTAAATGATTTATGTATATATGCGTGTGTGTATGACTTGAGTGGGTCTAATGGTTAAGAACATGTGTTTCATCTTAGGAAATTACATGTTCAAATCCAAAGGGGGGTAGGGTATGTACACATTCATAGACTTTAGTAGTCAAATTGTTACATTGAGGGGGTTTGTTACAGCGAAATCTCGTCATCACTCTGGTAATAAGGTGTGTACCTTTCGATTAATCGTGATCCCTAAAGTGTCAAGTGCCAAATGACTTGAGAAGAGGTTGTGCCTTCCTATTTCCTAGTTTTAAAGCACTAATGCACTCTGCAGGCTTACAACATGCATCGGAGCCTTGATGAAGCACTCTGCACATTGACATGGTGCGTCATTGACTCATGTTGCCTTCATACAGCATGCGTCACCCCTCAATGACACAGGTTTCCCTTGGACAGGGTGCATCACTGTTGATTGAAAGGCAAAAAGAGAAGTTTCGAGAGTCTTCTAAAACAAAGCTCCCGTGGAGGCTTATCCCTACAAATCTGCATAGGTGGTAATCGAACCCCTAACCCTTTGTGATGATCCCATAGCCTTCTCCATAGAATCCTCAACTCTTTCTATCATCTTTGGCATATAAATGCAAGCTCACCTTCATGGAATGGGGGGAGAAGTGAGAGCATCCAAATGTTGTTGAAATTATCTTAGAACTAAATGTCCCTTCTTTATTAGAAACGAGGTTGGATCTTTGAGGCAAAAGACTTGTTGGAAGAAGTTGTGATGTCATGGCACAGTTGTAATCGCTCCCTTTGTACTTGCTTTGATACAGTAATACATATTCTTTCCATAAATATTGTTTGTGTTGAATATTTATAACTCGTTTCCTTGACCACATGTTTAGATTCATCAATATTGCATATTATTATCATTGTACTCCTACTTGTTTGTTGTATGTTGTTTTGGAGCTGAAAATCGAATACTACACCAAACGAGCAGACGCCACCATAGTTGTGAGGTAAGTAATTCCTCTATACTCTTTGTAATTTGATTGATCTGGGAAAGTTTATATGTTATGCTGTGTTTTTTTCTAGATCTACATCATTTAGACTAAAGAGCTTCATCCTTGTCCAGATAGACGAAGTGTCTTCAAACAAAATTGACGACTCCACTAGGGACAATCCATGATCTTTGAAGTCTTTGATTTTCGATTCTCATTTCCTTATAAATCCTCTTAGATCTACCTGATTTGCCTTGTTTCTTTTGGATCTACTCTTTTATGAGTTACTGGGTAATCCAGTCTCATTCTGGGTTCTTTAGTTCGTCCAACTATTTGGTTTCATTTCGGGATCTTTACCTTTTTCAATTATTAATTTTGCTTGCCGCACCTGGGTTGTGTTTTCCCTGCATTACTAGTTCACCGATGCACTTTGTTTGTGGTCAAACTGCGTCACTGATGCACTCTGTCAATGTACAAGAAGCATCACCGATGCACTTTGTCTGTAGGAAACCTGCATCGCTGATAAACTAATGCTCTGGTGTGTATTAGTAGACTGCGTCACCCTCCAGAATTTTCTATTAAAGTCATAAATCCCTAGTTGAAAGTTGGATAAGGTGTTTCATCTAAGATTTGTCCTTTGTTTGTGTCAATCTCGGTTCAGACCTATCAATTACCTATTCTCCTCGCATTTTTTTTTAGATTTAAAGCTCGCCTTAGTTTCTTGTTGAGTCCTAAGTAGTCAAGCAATTGCATGGCTTGTATTGGGTGATTTTGATCCCTCATAGGAGCATCTTGTCTTGTGACTCTTAGAAGCCTATGGTTTGCTTTGCTTTAGGGCTCTAGTTTCTTTCAAATCGTGTTATTGTGAGAACTTTTTCTTGTGTGAATTTTGATTGGATAGTTGTGAGTCTTGAAGTTGGATGCTTGGGTGATTGCTTCTCTTGTTTTCAAAAGTTGCAGAACTTCTCGATCTTTAGTATGTTGATATTTGAAACAAAGTGAGCGAGTTATATTTGAATTTGTTTGAAAGTAGTGTTAAAAGGAATTGAGTTTTCATTCTCTTCATTTTGGAAATATAGTGTTTTGATTTGTTGAGAAGTTATACCTTTTGGGTCTTGGATAATTGTTTGAAAAACTTGAAAGAACTAGAAATTGTTCATGTTTTCTTCCTTTCGATCTTTAAAAAAGAGAAGAATTCTTAGATTGAATCATAAAGTTTGCATTTTCAAGCATTTTTTACAATTAGTGCATGTTCCAAATATCTTTGAAATCATCATTTTGACTCCTTTGCTTCTTTGTTTGAAAGTGAGGTGTTTTCCAAATTAAAAGACTCCATTGTTCTTTTATTTTTTATTTGCATTGTCAAATCTCTTTTGGAAAAAACAAAAAAAAATATTGCTTTGGTGTTATTTTTGGATTTCTTGGGATTGATCGAAAGAATGTCTTTTCATATTTTGGTTTGCTTAAGAAGGAAAGTGAAATAATAGTGTTGCATTTTTTGGAAATATTTTGTTTGTCTCAGCAAAAGAAGAAAGATCTCTCTCCTTCCTATACATAGATCTCATCAAAAGAAAAGTTTGCATCTCATTTAGTTTGTGTGCATGATATTGGGATGTGTCCACACTTCATTAGTCCACTTAACCATCTAAGATAAAATCAAGCACTAGTCTAAGTTAAAAAAATTAGAAACTTGAGTCATAAGTTAGAGACATGTTCCAGCATTTTTAAGTGTAGACGTTGTCGCTTGTTACATGCACTGCATCTCAGGGGCTTGCAGTTTTTCCACGTACTAGTCGGTATATTGAACGGCCTTTCACGTACTTGACGGAATATACAAAGGTTCTTCACGTACTCGATGGTATATATGAAGGCTCATGTCGAACGGTTGTGCATTAGACAGCACTACTACGGATTGGATCTCCCACGTACCTTATGTATATCAATAGACCCCACTAGGATCTCGAAACCATCTGAGACAACCATTGGCCGTAATGACATTGCAATACACGGAGAACAACGCTTGGGGAGCTACTATGCACGTACTGTTAGGTAGTCAGGTAATACGGTTAGGGGTACGGTCCTAATCCTCCCTGGTTAGTGCTCTGGAATATTGGGCCGAGTATTACTGCTGGACCCTACGGTATATCGCGAGTTGCTACATATTGACACTCCTGTGAGGATCCAACTTTTTTCATCCCACCTATTACACAAGTTTGCTTGCGACCTTTAGCTTGGGTAGGACTTGAAGTGTGTCTTTTGATTAGAAGAATTTTAGGTAGAGATTTTCATTATACACTCTAGTTAAGCAACCTTTAAGGAGGTCTCGCATAATACAAAATTTGCCACCTGAATATCCCCTCATCGGAGAAGGAAGCACAGGGGCATATATGGACCAATCCACCACATTTGGTTCACACAAAGAAGGAATTCCAGTTACTGAATCAAGAGGGAATTATTCTCCTCCTGTAAATCCACCTATCACCAATCCTATGGGACCATTGGCGATAGAACAACCTTCTTCGCATGACACATATTTTCACCGTTCACTTGAAGGACACCCTGGAGTCGTCGATTGGATATTTACTCAACCTCTAGGCGACCCGATAGCGATTGCTTTCAGTCCAACTGCTTCATTTTGGGGAACCTCCTTAGGGAAATTTATTTTCGATTTCGGTTCACCATCAACTATGGAGACACCTCCACCTCCGCGTCCTACCCGATTCGTCTCGAACGAAGAATTTTTTGGACCACTTCAAGATACTGTATCTCACTTATGGATACTTGGAGAACATGTAAGGCATCGGAGTTTTCCTTTACTGTCCACTTTGTAAGTAGTAAATCCCGAATACCATTCTCCCATTTATTCTTTTACTCTTTCTTCGTCGGGAATGTTTATGCCCAACATGACCTCCTACGAACCAGGCCAACCATCTTTTCTGCCTGTATCGTATCAAAATCAATTGGTTGGTTCTAGACCTCTTTTGACCTCAATGACTGGGGGGCAACCTTCAAACAATGTTAACTTTGTATCTGGAACACAATCTCCAAGGAAAAATATAATTGGAGGCCAACCTCTAGTTAGTGGTCAAAATATAATGACGGGGAAAACTTCAGTTGGTAGTCAAAACCTAATTGTGGGGCAACCTCTAGTTAGAGGATGAAATTTAACTGGAGGGAAACCTCTAGTCAGTGAACATAATGTAACTGGAGGGAACCTTTCATTTATTGCTTATAATATGGCTAGAGGTCTGCCTCCATCCATGGGACAACCTTCATGGGGACATCATACATGGGGCCCATATACTTGGGCTCAACCTACATGGGTTACACATATCCAGGTAATTAGAATATGGAAATGAGTCAACTCTACCAATCTTCTCCCAGAAACCTTTATCCCGAAGTACCTTACCTTGGAAATACAAACACCCCATGGGGACAGCAGAACTTTCCGTCGACCGGACCACCAACCGGCAGTCCACCCCCACCCCCACCCCCACCACCTATCCCACCTCCACCTCCACCACCTGTCCCACCTCCACTTCCACCATCCGGACAACCCCCCCATTCTGGAGGACCCCCCCATTCTGGAGGACCCCCTCATTCGGGAGGAAACCCACCATCAGGCCAACCTCCTAACATGGGAGGAAACCCACCATCAGGTCAACCTCCTAACATGGGAGGACCCCCACCATATGTCCAACCCCCAGTGGGAGGACCATCGCCATATATGGCTACACCTTATGATCAATCAATTTATGGAACCACTGGTACCCAAATTCCATATCAATATTACCAATATCCACAACCAAACCGATAGTTACCATTTATGGCTACATTAGATCTGTCAGACCTGTCACGTTTGACAAACGATCCCATTCAACATGGCATGAACTGGCCACCCATTCCTATGAAGCTACCATCAGACATACCCAATTATGACGACAAACTCGGTGAGGATACCCAAAACCACATAATGATATATCATTTGTGGTGTTCCTTGAACTCCCTAATGGATGATTCTATTCGTTTGAGGTTGTTTTAAAGAACCCTCACCGAAACGGTCTCCAAATGGTATATTGAATTACCACCACATTCTTTCGCGGACTTTCAATCCTTGGCTATGGCCTTTCTTATGCATTTCCAACTATCCATCCGCTACAAAACCGATATGGATCTTTTAACCTTGATCCGGCAATCTACCTCCACTCATATTTCTGATTATATTCATGAATGTAGGAGAAGACATCGTCTAATTAAGGATCCCATTCCAGATCAATTATTGGTTGATTGGTTCACCAAATCACTATTGCCCATCATAGCCAAAGATGTAATTATGGGCTAGGAGGTTACAGAGGAACAAGTCGTTGCACATGCTCATTACTTAGACCTAGTCTATGCTCAATCTATCAATTTATGTGACATAATTCCCAACGCCCCTCGCCCCACCCACGACCCAATGAAACCAACTACGGGATCACATGCCAATCGCATAATTGGTTCAGTTAAAACCCATCCTGCCACCCAATCAATCGGATCACAAATCCATACGGTTTCAAATCCAACTCAATCACAGGCTGGTAATAACACCAACCATTCACCCAGTCCTGCTCCCATCGCGGAGGTGAATTCAGTCTGATCTGCTTCATCTAAAAAATCCAGTGAGAAGAAGAAAAATAAAGGTAAATCCCAAAAATCTTCTAACCAGCAGGAACAAAAAACCAATCAAGACACCACTGATGCCAAACCAAAACGAAAGGCTAAATATCCATGTTTATTGTGCGGTGATGACCACTTCACGAAAGAATGTACCAATCGTGAAGAAGTCCAAAAGTTCCTAAAAGGAAACCCTCGACCCACAGTTTTAACCGACCCCTTCCCAACACAACAACAACAGATGGTTACACGACAACCAACTCCCTCGCAAGGAGAAACATCCATGACCGCTCATGTTCTCATGATGCGTAGTGAAATGGTTAACTTATCTACCAGGGCACGTACGTACGATTATGTTCCAGAAAAAAGAATCTAGTGGAGGTAATGCTGAAAACTCCTCCACATCCACGTCAACTACCCCTCCTACACAAGGTCCTTTGACAATAGACAAACATATATCAGATGCAGCATTGTGTCCACCTAAAGCACAATTCGAAAAGTGATTTTCAACCCCAACGCCCAGGCCACTTAGAACTACAACATTGTGGAAGATCTGGCCCAGGCACCACGTGCTATGTCGACCCTTGAAGTTTTACAAAACTGTCCTAATCAACGTAAGACTCTGCTATCTGCTATTGGAGTAGTGGATCCAAAATCATCTAACATCATCATGTTTAGACTGAAATACTTTAAGTCGAGGCTTTCCCATCAACTAGCGTTCCAAATCATTACCAATGTCGCTGGGAAAAATATCCATCGTACTATTCTAAACGAAGGAGCCTCTACTTTTGTCATGTCTTTGTCTTGCTGGAGATCCATTGGCTCTCCTGAACTGAATCATTCTCCTACCACTTTGAAAGTGTTTGACGGACGCGGATTCCAACCACAAGAGCTTTTACAATCCTTGGACGTTGAATTAGGAGGTAATATTGTTTCCATTAACGTGGAAGTGGTCGCAGCGCCCTTGGACTACAACTTATTACTTGGTCGAAACTGATTTTACGCTATAACTGCGGTCACATCCTCCGTCTTCCGCATTGTGCAATTTCCCCGTCAAGGGAAAATTGTCACTATTGACCAATTAGATATTTGTACACCTGAAACCACAACTCATCCCGTGGATAATGTCCCTCTTTTAGGGCAGTCTTCACAAATATATGAGAGTGTGGGGTTATGACTCCTTAAAGACTCATCTCTGATGGGAGCCTTAAAGACTCATCTCTGATGGGAGTCTTTCCAACATCTGTCCCCCCCATCACAAATTGCCACAGTGAACATGATCTCATCCATGGCCCTACATTCCTCCAAATCAGCTGGTCCTCAGATTATTCCCGATTTTATTAACGTTAATTTGATTAGAGATCAGATGCCTCTTAGCCCAGGTGAGGCTACTTATAATGACATCACTAGTAGATTTGAACCCAAAATCCGACGAGCAAATCCGACGACCTCCAACGAAATGGACTGTGTCGTCGGATTTTTCTTTGAAAATTACTTTTTTGTGTGTTTTTTTATAAATTTCAAGAGGTTTCCATCGGATATCTGACGTACTTTTGAATATCCGACGAGGCTGGCAGGCTATCCAACGGCTCTGCTAATATCCAACGCCTATTCGGATATTCGACGAAATGGATGTCGGATAACCAACTTCATTTTGAACCTGAAGAGGTCGGATATCCAACGGATTTTTTTCCCAACGGTCACTAGATTAGTGTCGTCGGATATCCGACGTAGGTTTGACTTTTTGACTTTTACAATTTATAAATATCAAACCATTCTGACATGTTTGCCATACCAGCGACGGTTTGTGGATGTTTTTTTGTTCGGCGGACTGTTTTTCGTTGTTTTTGTTATTCAAGTGAGCAAAGTACTCTGGAGCTTCATTTTCTAAGATCGATAATCTTCATTTAAGCTCTTTACGAGAAAATGTCAACTACGAATATTCCTGATCCAGACGAACAAAATCGACAATTGCTTGCTAGATTGTGGGAAGGAGTTGAAAGAAGGGGTGATGGTAAATGCTATTGTCCATGTAATCAATGCAGAGGCTTTAAGAGGAGAAGAATTTTGATCACAACAGCCAAAAAACATTGTAGGGAGCATGGGCATGCCGAGGGGGGACATGAATACCATCCATTTGTAAGTTTGCATTATATATGTTTTTATTTTGATTGCTTTTGCAAATTGATGTATTATTATAATATTTCTTATTTTTGACCAACAATACAATTGTTCGTTGTTCTTTTCATCCCAACAGTACAAAATTTGTTAAATTTTTAATGTATCACATAAATTTTTACATTTTGCGTTTGAATTTCTTATATTAACTTTTATCTATTGATTGTTTCATGTAATTATAAAGGAAAGACATCCTACGGCATATCGTCCGGATCAACAAGTGCTTCCAGAACAAGTACAGGAGGAACATGGAGCTATGAATATTAATGGAGAACAAGTTAATGATCACATTGAAGAAGATGATCATACTGATAACATAGTTGAAGATGATGTTACAAATACTTTGATCCATGATTCATTTAATGTTGGAATGGATGATGATGATGATCATGAAAATGATGAACATTTTGATGATATTCATGATATACCTCTTCTTGACAAGGCATATGAACCCCTTTATGACGGCTCCAAGACAAATCTTCTCTCTGCTATATTGTTGGTAATGAACTTGAAGGTTATGAATGATCTTTCAAACATATCAGTCACACGGATGTTAAGGTATGTAATATATTCCATCACAAAATATATATGATTGTCATGTATTTTATTGTTAATTCATATATAAGTCAAATTACTACGGATGAAATTTGTTTCATTAAAATTATTTCTATATTATATTAACTAGATTTTTATTTTTATTTGTTGTAGCATGATAGGTGAATATTTGTTACCACCTTCAAATATTTTACCTCGCACATATAGAGATTTATCTGCCATCATCAAAGAAATTGGAATGCAGTATGAAGCAATTCATGCATGCCCCGATGATCACGTTCTTTATTACAACCAGCATGAATTTGCAACAGAATGTCCTGAATGTCATATCAGTAGATATCGCACAGATCAAGTAACTAAAAAGGTGCCTTGCAAGGTTCTACGTTATATTCCCATTATTCCCCGTTTGCAACGACTGTTCAGGTGCAAAAACATAGCGCAGTTTATGGATTACCATGCACGGAACAGAATTCAAGACGACATTATTCGGATGCCTGCGGATGGGTCTGCATTTAGAGATATGGAGGAAAAATGGCCTCACTTTAAAGACGAACCTCGTAATCTTAGGATTTCTTTGGCAGCATATGGTGTCAATCCTTTTGCAGAGATGAGATCTGTTTACTCGGTGTGGCCTATTTTTGTTATCAACAACAACATTCCTCCATGGTTGACAATAAAGAGGGAGCACATAATGTTGTCGATGATTATTCCAGGTACGAACACTACAGTTTTTTTTATTGCAGTGGTATATTCTCATTTGTCGGTTTTTGTCTCATAATGTTATATATATATTTAAAGTTTTTCCATTGTGAAATATGGTTTATATATCTAAACAGTACGTCTCATAATCATAATATTTATTTTATATGTTCAAATCAATCAGGTAAGTACCAAGTCAAAGATATGAATGTATATATCGAACCTCTTATTGATGAGCTACTGAAGTTATGGAATGGCATCACTATGTATGACTTATCTAGACCAATACGACAAAGGCAATTCCAATTCCATGCAATGCTTGTATGGATAATACATGATGCCCCAGGGTTAACCCATTTCTATGGTATGTAATTATAAGTTCCACTTTAGTTGCATTTAATTTTACGAACTACTAGTTAATATAATACGCATGCATGTTTTTCTAAATAATCCAATCATTTTTTATATAATTATAATAGACATTAATATTGATATTCCATCTTTTTATTTAGGTCTTCAGATAAAGGGAAAATTTGCATGTCCAGTTTGTGGTCCTAAGATCAAATCTCGTCATTCAAAAAGCTTAGGAAAGGAGGTGTTTGATGAGTATATGCACTTCCTCTCCAAGAATCACAGGTATCGAACTACCGAAAAACATCTTTTCAATGGCAAGCAAGAGACTGCATTAAAACCAAAGAGAATGACACCTCAGCTATGGAAGTTGCAATATAATAGAAATCGTCAAGGTACGTATAATCAATCATTGTATATGATCACATTGTATTTTATTATATTATTGTGTGCTGTTTAGTGTAATTGACATTGATTTAATATTTAATTTCATCATTGTCGTTCATGTGATCATCATGAAGGCATTAATGGGCTTCCACGAGGAATGAAAAGTTATCCTAGACAATTTAGTAGGTTTCCCTATTATGAGCACCTACAAATTGCTCATCTATTTGATACAATGCATATCGGAAAGAATGTGACTGAAACATTATGGCGAATATTGGATGGAAGGAGTGGCAAAGAAAAAATTGTCAAAATTTGCAAAGACATTCAAGATAACAACCATGCAATGAAAGACGCCATTCAATTTCATAGCAACGGAGAGAAAATTAATATAAACTCACTTCCATGGATGTTAACGGACCAGCAAAGTAATGTTGTAAAAGAAGTCATTCGAAAAATTAAATTTCCCACCGGATTTTGTGCGAACATGAAGAATATCATAACAAAGAAAGGTGATTTCGCGGGGGTGAAAACGCACGATTGGCATGTCTTCATGAAGGTAATAATTAATATGGTATGCATTTAATAATTTTTTTTTTCTTTTTCTAGTACTCTTTTTCGATATACTGAAACTATTTGTATATTATTGTTACAGTATGTTCTACCTCTCTCTATCCCGGACAACTTTGACAACAATGTCAAGCAAATAATATATAGTCTCGGGAAATACATGAGGTAAGTGGTGATTTTCTCATGTGCTTACTATTTGTTTAATTCAACATAGAACTTATTCTTAATTTGATTTTCATTCTCTACTTCATGTTACGTAATATAATGACTTTTTTCTTTAATCTCTTGATTGGCCAATTGTCATGTCACTTGTAGATGGTTGTCATCTAAAGAATTCCATAAAGAAGACATAAAGTATTGGAGGAGAGAAATTCCTCGTCTCATGTGTGAAATGCAGAAGCATCTACCTTCAGCATTTTTCAATGCACAGGAACACTACCTCAGACACCAAGTTGAGGAGATTGAACTGTGTGGACCTGCGCACTCAAGGTCCATGTGGATGGTTGAGAGGCACTTGAAATTTATGAAGGGTTTGGTTAGACAACGAGCATATGCTAAGGGTTCTGTGATGGAGGGATATATGGTATACCAAAACATGTTGTACATTAGTGAATATCTTCCTATATTGGTGTCAAAGCTCAATTTACGTTGCATTTGTGATCCATACTCCAAAAACGATTTCGAAGGGGAGTACCCGAAGGGGAAAGGTAGATCGAGGAAGATGAAAGGTAATATAACACATTTCACTGGTGATTTTTATGTTTATATATCATACATATATATTCTATTTTTTAATTTAGTATTTTGCATCATTTTAAATTGTAATTATATACTTTTTCAAGTGACTAATATACATTTTCATTGAATTTTATTTTTATTGTCATCAAACAGTTGGTCGAGAGTGGGATGCGATTCATTTATACATCGCAAACAATCTTGACTGGATGAAGGTATGGATCGAAAAATGTGAACAATCTGGTCATGGAATATCATGGGAAGGTGTGGATCCATTGGTTAAAGCTGCACATCGCAATGGAGACACCAATGTAACACAAAGGGAAATCGATTTAGCAAGAGGTTTAAAAGATAAGCAGGTAAGCACATTAATCAACGACACTATTTATTTATTTTCTTAAATATTGTCGTTGTACATCATGATGGTCATTTTCCTTTTATGGCATTATAATAAACATACACTACTTTATCATAAATATGGTGTGATAATTATGTAATATTTTCCTGTATGGCTTGTTGTACTAGGTAAAACACCATAAGGCTATGTGGTGCAATGGATGTAGATATCGCATCAAAAAGTTGGATGAAACAAAGAAAACATCTGATTGTGGGATATCTGCAGTCTTTGAGGTGACCAATGTTTCTTCTAGAAGTGACAGACATCCAGAACTATCTGAAAATTGATACTATGGGTATCTGGAATACATTCTTCAGTGTGACTTTAACTCCTTCAAGGTATTTATGTTCGTTGTCAAATGGTACAGGTGTCGATTGAATCAACGTGATCCCGATAAAACAATTATTGAACATGATAATGGTTTTACCATGGTAAATACAAGGTTGTTTCAGCCAGGAATGGAGCCCTATGTTCTTCCAACCCAATGTGAACAGGTATTTTACTCTGAGGTTCCAGGTAGAGTGGGTTGGTCATTTGCTGTGAGACACGATCCAAGGGGAAGGCCGGTAAAGTATAACGTCGATGAAGGTAATGAAGACGTTCTCGAAGAAGAAGACGCCGCAGAAGATGATCATGATCAACATGAGTTAGATGATCATGGTCCAGAAGAAGATGTCGAAGAACTTATTGAATCAGATGATGTACTATCAGACAATGTCCATGAAGATGATATTGACGATGACATGTTGATTGTAACTGACATCGACGACGAGGATGATATGGCCAATCCTTACAATGTTGAATCTGGATCATCGGATGATAGTACATACGATGACCCAGATGAAGAAGATGATGAAGACCATTGAAGTTTACGAGGTATGCAGTAATAATAAATTAATTGTTTCGTAGTGAGTTTCCATTTTCCTATATGATATAATTAGAAACATTGCTTGTTTTAGAGTATGTCAAAAAACACATTTAAAGTTTCTAGTGTACATAGATATTTTTGTCGGGTTATGGGGAATTGAGAGTGATGTGAGGGGGGCGAGGGGCCATAAGAGCTTCCACCTTCACGTGGTTGGTCCTGTTTAGTAGAGAATATTAAATTATTCTTGAAATAGAGAGAAGCTTAGTAAGGAAATGCACAATTATCAAGACTCAAACATCATCATCATCATCATCATCGTTGTTGTCATCGTGATCATCTTCATCATCATCTTCATCATCTTCATCATCATCATCATCTTTTTCTTCTTGATCATCATCTTCATCATTCTCATCATCATCATCATCAGCAGCATCATGTTTATCGTCGTCGTCACGGCCACCATCATCATCATCATCATTGTGATCAGCATCATCATCATCATCCTCACCATCATCATCATCATCATCTACCTCATCATCATCGGAAATATCTTCATCATCATCGTCATCATCGATTGTCTTCATCGTCATCATCGATCGTTATCATCATCATCATCGTCGTCATCATCATCGTCATCATCGATCGTCTTCATCATCATCGTCATCATCATCGTCATCATCGATCATCTTCATCATCATCGTCATCTTCATCATCGTCATCTTCATCATCGTCATCATCATCATGATCTTCATCATCATCGTTAGCAGCATCCTGTTTATCGTCGTCATCACGACCACCACCATCATCATCATCATTGTGATCAGCATCATCGACATCATCCTCACCATCATCATCATCATCATTGTGATCAACATCATCGTCATCATCCTCACCATCATCATCATCATCATCTTCCTCATCATCTTCCTCATCGTCATCAGCAATATCTTCATCATCATCATCGATCGTCTTCATCGTCATCATCGATCGTCATCATCATCATCATCGTCGTCATCATCATCATCATCATCGATCGTCTTCATCATCATCGTCATCATCGTCATCTTCATCATCGTGATCATCATCATGATCTTCATCATTCTCATCATCATCATCATCATCAGCATCATGTTTATCGTCGTCGTCACGGCCACCATCATCATCATCATCATCATTGTGATCAGTGTCATCGTCATCATCCTCACCATCACCATCATCATCATCTTCCTCATCATCAGCAGCAATATCTTCATCATCATCGTCATCGTCATCATCGATCATCTTCATCGTCATCATCATCATCGTCGTCGTCATCATCATCGTCATCATCGATCGTCTTCATCATCATCGTCGTCATCGATTGTCTTCATCATCATCGTCATCTTCATCATCGTCATCATCATCGTTATATGATATCCGCCGCAGCTATTACCTAGAAAAACCAACGGTGTTTGTTGTCGGTGATTTAGCGATCTCGTCGGATTCTTTTGAAGTCAGAAATCTAATATTAGACGCATGCATTGACGGTGTGGGAGGGTTTCAAGACTCGAATGAATGACACTCACCATTGCAGCATCAGAAACCATACCTATAAATTAAATAATGTGATACATGGGGCCAACGTTGAAATTTTTTAAATATGTGTTGGCTTGGACTGAAATTTGGCATGGTTAGACTAGATGCATGCATTTATGGTGTGGGAGGGTTTCTAGACTCAAAAATGACTGACACCAACCATTAATGAAGCATTAAAAACCATGTAATGATACTCAACAAGGAGTAATTTGATCATCATGGTTTCACTCTGAAATAACTTATTTTTTCGTGGACTCGCTAGTACCATTGCTTATGGACCCTCACAAGGAAATCCTCTTAGGTTGTTGATTGTGTTGGGATAAATCATCACTAACTTGTTTGATGGACCTAATAGTCCCATGATAAACACTCATAACATGTAAACTATAGAGGACATACAAAAAATGGTTGATTCTCTCACCCAATTAGTTAGCAAAATGGAAACCAAGAATCACTTCTCATTTTTCAACCCTTCCAATAGTATGACGCCTCATTTTTCTGAAGTAATTCTAAACAAGTTTGGCGGGTCAGATCCGATTGGTTGGTTCGATCGATCAAATGAAGCACTAACTTTACCTTAGTGTAATATTTTATTACCTAATGAAATTCATTATAGGAGTCATCAAAGTTCATTTGTTTTTTCATAAAAATTAATTGATTATTTTGTAAGCAATTCCTTATTAGTGGTCTTAAAGAGAAAATTAAATCCCACTTAGAGGTGAACCACCCTACTACTTGGTTGGAGGACAATAATATTTATTGTCATGCCTGTGTTATATCCTATGCTCAATCCAAAATCCACAACTTTATTTCATTTCCTTTCCCCAACTATGGTGGCTCTTCAACAACCTCTTCCACCTTTCAAGGTCCATAAGTTGGCATAGGACAAAATGGAGGAACATCAACTTAAGGTTCTATGCTACAATTGTAATGAAAAATATTCTCTTGAGCATAGATGTAAGGAACATCAATTATTTGTGGACATATTTGAGGACATTTATGATGATGAACTTGATGGAAGAACTCAAAAGGAATCCCCTCCCATCATTGAGGAAGGTTTTCTTCCTAACCCTGTGAAGAACCCTATATATCCCTTAGGTATTTGACTAGTATCTATTTCTCCTCATTAATGTTCAAATGGGTGATTACTCTCGGAAAACTAACATGTTTTCCATTGAAATGGGTGGGCGTGATATTGTTCTCTGTGTGAATGGATAATAAGATTATGTCATATCACCATGGATTTATTGGAATTACAAATGAGAGAGCATGATCATAGCATCTCATTGCTTCATCGTATCCTCCCATCCAATGTGTGATCATATTGTCATACTTTTGAACAAAATAATATATGAAATTAAAAATATTGTATCGTTGTTCTTAGCTATTGGTATCATTCATCCTAGTACCAACCCGTACTCTTCTTTGGTTGTCATGGTCCTTAAAAAACAAGTCACTTGGCACATGTGTCCCAATTTTTTTATCTCTTAACTCCTTGATAGTGAAAGATAAATTTCTCAATCCAGTCATTAATTATCTCTTATATGATACAGGAGATAAATTCTTCATTGATCGTGACCTTCGCTCTAGTTATCGCCAAATTCACATGAACGAATAAAATATTCCTAAATATCTTTCCACAGTCATTAAGGTCAACATGAGTTTTTGGTGATTCCTTTTATCCTTTGCAATGACTCTTCCACTTTTCAGAGCCTGGCATGAACCATATTTTTTAAGCCCCTTCTTGAAAGTATGAGGAGGAAGGGTGCATATTTTCCTTATCTTCCCTAGTAGCCAATTGGTTATAGGAGGTAGTTAAGAATGGTCAACATATACCAAGATCATGATGATGGCAATGATTATGTAACAAACATTAAAAAAAACATTATATATATAACAATTAGATAATAATTAAAAAATCGTTATATATATAACATTAAATATAACAATTAAAAAAAAACATTATATATAACAAAAAAAACCAATTAAAATTAAAAAAATGAATATATAATAAATAGAATTAAAACATGAATAAATAAAATTACAACATAAATATATAACAATGGTTTTTTAATTTGTTTTTAATTAAATATATATAACATTATATATAACAATTAAAATTTAATTGTTATATATAATGTTATATTTATATTTAATTAAAAACAAATTAAAAAAACCAAAAAACAAACATTACATAACATATATATTGAACAAATAGAAAAGCCGGCGGCCATATGCATTTCACAAACCTGCGATTTGCGATTTGGAGTGACCTTCATTTGGAGTGACCTGCGATTTGGAGTGACCTCGATTTGGAGTGACCCTCGATTTGGAGCTGCGCCTCTACGATTTGGACCTGCGCCTCTGCGATTTGGACCTGTTATCGATTTGGATTGGATTGTTCGATTGTGGGAGAGGCGGTTTGTGATTGTGATAGGGGAGAGGGAGTGACCCAACGACCAAGCAGTGGGAGTGACCCAACGAGCAAGCATTGGGAGAGGCGGTTTGGAGTCCAAGCAAATAAACTATAAGAGGAGCCGGAAATGCCTCCCACGTCCGTGAGTACCAAGCCCTAAATTGTTTTGATTTGACAAATTTAAAAATTTGGTAGCAAATCACTGTGGTTTCATTGCTAATTCGATCTTCTAAGAGGGTTTCATTGCTAATTCAATCTACAATAGGGTTTTTTTTATCTTATTGCATCTACTGTTTTTTTTAGTTTGATGGGTGAACCCTCACCTCTTTGTAGTGAACTGAAAATGCTGGCCTTAATATCTCATAGCAAAAAGAATGTAGTGACTTTTGCTTATTGCCTTGCGTTTTGATTATGGAAGGGCCTTCATCAGAACGAGAATACTGTGGTTGACGAACATAGGCTTGTTGACATCAGGTAGAGGAATCAATGTTCAACCTTCATTGAAGCCGAGCACTGTGACCAATATCATGAAATAGATGTCTTAGATCAAAAAGTTGAGGTTCTTGCAATGGACTCCCTTATTTTATCATGAATGGGGGGGGGCGGGGGCTATTACTAATGACCCCGATAAAGCAGAGTTACCAAGCTCTCACTGTGACTGAGTACTTGTATTCACACAGGCTCGAGTTAAGGTTTCCATTATTGCATTAAGGCACCAATCCGAGCTAACAACAAATAATAATAGGCCAGGTAGAAACTTGCACTCATTCCTCTTTTCATAGGGGGGTAGGTAGGAGAGGGAACACCTATTTGTATTGATTGAATCTAAACCTCCATAGGGAGCTACGGCTAGACTGGAAATAACTACTTTTAGTAAGCTGCCCATAGACCTATATCGTGCTTTTTAAAGGTCCCCTATGAATGAAGCAGTAATTGGGTCAAATTATTATATTTAAAATGCACAAATTCCAAACAGATGATTGCCTATGTTGATTCAAAATAAGATCCACAGAGTGTCCAACAGAAGTTGGCAAGTGATCATCAATTTCATTTGCATGCGCATCCAAATCAGTTGTGACACTGCTGGAAACATTGCCATCATCTTTCTTTAGCAGCGCCTTTGAATCCTCAGTAAGTGCAACTTGCCATAGTATTTCTTGATGTATCATCCCAATATCAAGAAGCACATCCTTGCTATCATTTCCAAACGTTGTCATTAATGCTACCAACCATCGATTCTCTTTAGTATCATCAGCTAGAAAGACAAAAAATTGTACCACAAACAAGCACCAAAATACTTTCCTATTCAATCCATCTTTTGCAGCTAATAAATTAGTCCCTGCAACATGATCCAAAACATTTAATGTAGTCTTGAGATGTTCCTTCAGATGAGCACAAAATACCCTTGCAAGGGAAACTGAGTGTTGTTGTGTGAATGCTTTGGAAACTGCAACCATGTGCACAACTACAAACATCCCTTTTGAAGATAGCGGAATACTTGGAAGAGTCAAGAACCTCATGAGGGATTCAATGCCCTTTTTCTCAACAAATATTCTACAAGTTTCAGGATTTTCCATTGCCAGATGCACAAACACCATGGCATGTGAAATGCTTAATTTTAGAAAGCGTTCATTACTCATATTTTCAAGAGACAATCCACTAGTTCCAACCCCGTCATTATGCTTATCTTCAGAATCAATATCCATAGGAACAGGACTATCCAAACTGTCTTTGGCCTCTACTCTGAGCCTATGGGCCTTGCTGGGGCATATGTTGTTGATCCCTGGTGGTTGTCAGCTATTGTAGAAAGGGTTTATTGAAAAATATATTTGATTATAAGGAAGGTCTAAACCAACATTACTGATGCTAGTTGTTAGTTCTGTTTAACTTGTTCATTACTTTATTAATGCTGTTGTTATTTATTGTCCTTGTCTACTTCAACTTTAACACAGGGACCTTTGGGAGTGTTAAAGTTGAAAGAGATTAAAATTATGTTTAAATTTATATTACCTTGTCACAACTGTATTATTTTGTGTCTAGGATTGATTTAGGAATTTATTTATGCATTAAAGTATAAATATTTTAATTTTCTGCTCCAAACCCTAACCTAACCCAATTTTCAACTCATATAACAAGCTGTAGCCTCTCCTGAGCAGACCTCAGTCCCAAAACAATCCCGAAGTAGTAATTTTTGTAAACTAAAATCACCATACTTTAAACTTTCCTCAAGTCTCGGCATGGAAGCAGCTTCCATCTCCGATTTTGAAATGAATGCCACAAAAATTTGTTGTGAATTGGAGGGATGTTAAGTTAACCAACCAAACCGTGAATGCAAAAAGCAAGACTTAAGGCCACCCACATTGTAGTTTTGAAGGTTCCCTATGTTATTAGTGAAGTAGCAGTGAATCCAGATATTGGAGTTTTTTTCATGGGGCTTGTCAAGGTTCCATAGAGTAATGCAAGATCGGGTTTTCTCTATATATCTCCGATAGCCATTTTTTCATAGATAAATCCTACTTGGGGGCTAGGAAAAACAATATGGATGAGTTCAATTTGCTCTTCTATCTTTTGAAATTTGTTGCAGAATTGGGTCTCACCCAGATTCAAGTCATACGGTCTGCGTGTTAAATAAATCAGAAACAAATTAAAGATCAATCTGGTATGGATGTCAACCAAATCATCATCCTCTTTAAATTGCCCTGTCTCTATAAATTAGATTTCCCTTATATGCGAAGGATTAGGTTGATAACTATACTACAGCTAAAAATTGCCATGTCCATAAATTAAATTGCCCTGTCTATAAATTGACATATCCTTCCATGTAGATTATAAAAATTGCAATTCGGTCAAGTTCTCCTTACATGGTTTGGATAAAATTGAAAGCTTCAATTTTCATACAATAAGAAAAGTTTGGGCAGTGTAGAATGTGAGGAATGAGAATGTATCAATCATTGCCACCATATGAGTTTTGAAAGTAAGATTAATTGGCCCCATTCCATTATGAAGTAGAACCATGTGAGATAGATCCTATAACACCATTAGCATCATGATATAAGAAAAATCGAAGTTCCGTTTTCCGTCGAGGCTGCTTGAAGATGATAATTTCCAGAAAGTGGCCCCAGGGTACAAAGTAACGAAACATTTGACGGATTGGAAACATATATATATAAAAGGAACATAATTATATAGGCCTAAAATTGCGGTTGGTGCCATTGCGGTCAAATTTAAATCAATTTGTAAGCCACCTCGACAAAAAACGGAACTTCGATTTTGCTTACCCATTTTTGTTGTTTTGGTTTAGGAAGTATTTCAAGCTATTATGGTTTGTTTTAAAGTCTTCATCTTCTTAAAATTGGCTTTCATTGTATCATTCATCAGGGTTAGTAAATTCTTAAAAGGTAAGCATCCATCATCATACTTCAGACTTCAATCAAACCATCATGACTTGGATTGTGGCAATTTTAGTCTTTGACTAGGGTAGTACTGTAGCAGCTTTAACACTTAGAATATAGTAGCTTGGGGGAATTCATGTCAAGGTACTAAATGCAAGTTAAAGGGGAAATGATTAGTATTGCTCGTGATGTAAACGTAAAGGATGTATTGCTCATGATTAGGATACTCTTGTATTTATAGTCATAAAAAAACAAGTTGTGGTATAGCTTCCCCAATTGTGGTTACTATTTTTTTATTAAGCTCATGAAGATTTATATGCAGTTTATTGTTTCTACTATCCCTGTGTTTTTGTGAAGAATGATTGAAGAATGTTATAAGTGTTCCTAGAGAATTATGAACATGGATATGTACAATTCCTTATATTTATTATCACTTTGTTTTATGTGATGAATTCATTTGCATGACTTGAGTATATCTGAAGCTCTCCTTGAGGTCCCATGAATGAACTTGAACACTTGTTGCAAGAATTTAATTTAAAGAGTAGTTATAGTTTGAAAGAACTCCCTCCTTACCTTAGCTAGCATTCATTGAAAGGAAAGGCTTATTTTATTCATATGCATTTGCATGGTTTGAGTCAGTCATCACACCACGAGTTGCACTTCCATCACTCAACTGAGACAAATATTCTTGGGCTTATACTTATGAGATCATTCTGTAATTTAAGTCTCCTAGCGTACATTAAATGGGTTTTAAATTGAAATAATGTGTCCTACCATACACGATTATTCACAATATCACAATGTCATGCTTATGCTTGCTAATTAGGTTTAAACATTGTCATGCATTTTAGTCATTAGAAGTAGAAGAAAGTTATTGTTAATGGATTCATTTAATTTGAAAGAGTAGTTATAGTTTGAAAGAACTCTCTCCTTACCTTAGCTAGCATTCATTGAAAGGAAAGGCTTATTTTATTCATATGCATTTGCATGGTTTGAGTCAGTCATCACACCATGAGTTTCACTTCCATCACCTGATTGAGTAATACAACCACTAAAATTTACACCCCCTAACTAAACACACCATAACCCCACTTGAGGAAATCAAAAGAATTTGGTAGTTAGGTAGGACACCGGGGATAGGCATCCAAATAATTCCCCCTTGTCATTTTTCATCTGAGACATAGTCGTTGTATTTAGGGAACCAAAATCCTCTAGTATTTGTTGACACGGTCACGACCAGTTTGTGGAGGGGCCTCCTGTTGTTTCAGGGGTTAAACCACTGCAAGATCGAGAACCAGACGAACTATGTGGAATGCCGCACTCCACTTAGCCCTAAGGCAACATCGATCATTGTCTTCCTTGTATTATTCGGCCACCATACTGGTGATACAAGGGTGATAAGGCAGAAGCGCCGAAAACCTTTTCCGACGTGTCACGAACAAGGTAGCTTAGTGACTTTTCTACTAGGGCTCTTTTACCCAGGATCCCTTTCGGTAGAGGGATATCCTTCAAATTCGGTTTCTCACTTCGTATTGTTCGACTTGGATTTCATCACCTTGAGAAGGATACAATTTTTCGAGGTCTCCAGCTCCTAGTTAGGAAGTTTGCTTGCATTTTCACCTTTTTAGAGGGTCTTTTTCTTTTTAGTGCTACTTGTTGGCATTCTGGCCACTTTTGTTTTATCTCACTTACTGTGACATCGGTCCCAGTATAGTTTTTTGAGCTTGTTTTTTTGGCCTGTGAGCCTTGTCTTTTCATAGCTCCCCTTCTGCACGCTCGGTTGCTTTAGGGTTTTTGAGTTCATACACGGTAATTACCAATACTTATTTGATTATGTGTGATGTCCTCTTCTCCTAGGTCTTCGAGATGGTTGAGTTAGATGGTCTTCTGAAGGGACTGAACACCCCTTCATGGAGCCACTAATGCTTGACCGTAGGAGTAGTCTAGAGGACCACGTGATCACATCACCCGTGTGGACTTTTCCATTTACTGTGATGATGGTCTTTCAAGTTATATGGAACAATGGTACATTTGAGCGAGAGATGAATGGTTGTACCCCACCTTGGTCGATTGTCTTATGGTCCTTTCATTTTGTCGATAATATTTTTGTGGTACCTTGCCTTTTACATTTTGGGTGTTTTACTGATATTGGGATATCTTGTGATTTGTACCACCTTTTATGTTTTAGGTCTTGTGGGTACTATGGTAGTTTGTCCACATTTGAGGTACACCCACTTTCTCCAAATTGTTATGTGTCTTTATACCCACTTTGTACCACCCTCCTGACCTTAGTTTGGAAGATTGCATGCTATCATACCTTTTGGTGGTACTATTTGAGTTACAAGGAGATATTGCATATATGAGGTAGTTACAAGGAGATATTGCATATATTGATTTGTACTGCCTTTTATGTTTTTGGTCTTGTGGTTATAACTATGGTAGTTTGTCCACATTTGAGGTAGTGTACACCCCCTTAGTCCCAAGGGTTGTGAGTCTTTATACACATTCTTTTTTTTTTTACTTGTACCTTACTGGTTGGTCTTTGTACTGAGCCTTTTTACTGTCACTGAATTTTGTTGATTGACCATACCATAGCCCAGTCATCTCTCTCTCTCTGGTTTGTATTAGCCCTATCATAGGGTCACTTGGTTCCTAGAGTTGACTGGCCTCTAAGAGGCACAGTCATTTCTGAAAGTAACTCTTCTGAGTATATTACAGGAAACGTCTACACTAAGGTAATCAAATATGTGGTAAATAGTTTTCATTAAGTAGCCAGGACTTGTAGCATTAGAGGAGATCCTGTAACGTGTATGTGTAGTGTTTCATGTGTGCTACATGTGTGTTACATGTGTGATGTAGCGTTAAATCAAATAGTAAAAAAAAACTCATAAATATTGCATGACTTTCTACTCTTAAGAAAGATAAATTGGTCGTCTTCCGATCATCACTTGAATGCCTACATGTTGACAAAGGGAATGAGGATCAAGTAAAATTATAAAAGGCGATACACGTCAACTTTTAAGAGGCGTTATGCCTTGCGGTCGAATCTAAACTTTTTTCCAATGGTGCAGGTAGAACCGAACAGGTATTTGTCTGATATGTCTTCCTTGAGCGAGGGGAGTTTGGGAAGGCTAGAGGAAAGTGAGACATCCAGTAGGTCTAGAAGAATTGTATCAACTAGATGTCAAAAAACCAAAAGAAGATTCCATAGACGCAATGAATTTTTTCACGGTCAAGGGGGGGCATGTTCGTATGGTGATGAGACAAAATACAACGGAGAGGTGCCGGTGAGGTACATACATTTAGTGAAACAATGGGTACCGAAGGATCTTCCTCCACTGAACACTGATTTTTGTGTGAACGAGAGGAGATATCGAATTGCACCGTCGTCGATACATGGTTTCGGGTTGTTTTCCATGGATTGCATCTTGGTCGGTTATGAGACATGTATAGAATTGATGGAGTATGTTGGACCCATATACAACTACAACGATTGGATGCGCCTTGTCTGATATACAAAAAGTATGCGTAGCTATGGATTGTCAACAAACTATTTACAATTGAAAGCCAAAAATCAAAATAAAGGAGGAACGTTGTACATGGACGGAAGGCCAAAGGCCACGGGGAATATTGCGGGGTTTATAAACAGTACACAACCAGGGTCTACAATTAAGCAACCAAACTGCGAATTTGAGGGGCGTGAAGGAAACCGTGTTTTTGTAGTTGCTATTAAAACAATATCTGCAGGGGACGAGTTGCTTATTAATTACCCTGTCAACCGAGTAGATACAAACAAGGTTACTATATAAAATTTTACCCAACCTTTTAGTAATAAATTAAACATCATAAGGATTTTTTGTTAGTTTATTTCGTTTAAATTTCCCATATTTACTTCGCAGGCCGGTGATCGAGATAAATCCCTGCCAACAAATGGTCGGAGGAGAACTTCTTCCTTGACGGAGCAGGTATACATCTTTCTAATAGTACAAATATAATAAGAAAAAAGAGTTTTTATTTGCTTTCTTTTTCCATTATTAATAACTTGGTTTGTTTTATATAATGAAATTTATATTTGATGCAGAACATTGATCGGGAAATACACCCGTCGAATGTTGATCAGACGACAACACCCTCGGGGCAACAGGTAGACCTGATTTGAATTGTACAATTAAAATATGTCAAAATGTTTTAGCATTATATTAATGTTTCAATGAATATTTTGGTTTCGTTTATGTAATTTTCTAGTCTATGTTTTTGATGCAGGCCGGTTCCGTAAGGTTGGCCACACCAGGGTCCGCACAACGGGTATACATCTTTGCAATATTAAAAATATAATATGAATAATAATTTTTTTGATGTGTTTTCTCATGAATAGTTTTGGAATCGTTTAGGTGACTTTCATTATATTTTTTTATTAGGGTGTTGTTAAGGGTAGCTCCCAGATATTAGCAGATCGGGGCAAGTCGCCTATGACCATGAGTGGATTGCGATCCTCGAGGTCGCAGGTATAATTCATTTCAATTGTACCAATATAATACATAGCATAATGTTAATTTTGTTATGTATTTTTCGTGTGATATACTAGTTTCGTTATGATAATGTAAACCGTGTTGTAATTTTACGAATCTATCATGATAGATGTGTTATATACATTAATATAAAATTTGGAATCTATCAATAGAGAACTCAGTAGTGCTTTATATATGTTTGTTGCAGCCCACTAGTGAATCACAGTATGAATCAGCATCGTAATATTTTCTGTTAGACCCTGAAGTGGCAGAGGTGCTTCACGATTGCGAAAAAATTGGTGAAGCCGCACACCCGCTAAAGATGGCAGAGAAATTGTTGAATAGATATACTGCGGAAATCCTTTCTCTAGTAATCCAGGTTCCGCAGACAAGCGCAATTAAAGAAAGGATTGCATTGTTGGAACATAAATCTAATAACTTGCGAGTAAGTTGAGGAATCTTGAATCATAGAATAATTCGTTTAAATCTTTATAATGTTCTCTTTTATATGATAGTATTGAACGTATAAGACGTGGTGTGTATTTACATAATTATAAGGGACCACACAATATTCGCCAAGGTGGTGTTGGCCCTAGCGAGTCTCGTGGAGAGAATTCGCATCATGACCAAACGACTCCACATAGTTTGAATCCTTCGCCATTGTTGTCGACCGAACAGTCAGCAACACGTTCCGAAACACCACGGACCCTCGCTGTGAGCGCAACAGCCGCTACTAACCAACACACAATGGATCGTCCACAAGAAGGGGTCGACACCGAGTCCCCTATCAATTTTGATGTTGAACAAGCTACATTTCCAGGATCTTCCTGTGTCAAAAGCACGGGAACACTAGAGACAACATTTTTGGTGGACGAAGATCTCGTCCCAATAAAGATACTGATGATCCCAGGTAATTAATCATAGTTGATCAGGTTAATTAGTGTTTATAATTTCATTGTAATATACTGATAAAATGTTTTTTATCAACTAATTATGATCATGGCATGATCGTTGTACAAGAAACAATGTTTTCTATAAACATATGAATGAATTTTGCTTGGAGATCTTTGGGCCCACCATCTGAACAAGGTGGGATAGACAACCGAAACATTTAAAAGATGAACTCACTAATCGGTTGGTTGGCCTATTCGGGGAGAAAACCTTCAATCATGCCAATGTCTTGAAAAAGGCTTTTCAACATGTGAAGGTTGTCCGAGACCAATATAGGACACACCTCGAAAGCAACCATAGGTATGAGCACCCACCAATGATTCCAGCAATGGAGTGGAGAGCTCTAGTGGAAGATGGAAAGGAGAAGGCTCTGAGAAGAGAAGGCAAGCTAACACCAGGCACATGGAGGTATGCAATACTTTCCGCAATGTAATTCTAAACCTTATTATCCTTGATTTCTATATCGAACTTGGAACATCTAACGCATTTCAACACTTGCATAGGCTACCAGACACATCAAAGGCCACAAAGGCAAGACTAGAAAAAATAGGTCAGCACAAGCTTGGCCCTGGTGGTTATTCGAATTTGGCGGCACGGTTTGTAAGTTTCGAGAAGCCAACAATGAATACAAATAATAAATTGAAAATTATTTTTCATTTTATTGCGCCGTAAAATGTTAATTAACGATGATAAGGAAATATGCATGCCGATTGATTCAATGAAGTACCCCTAGAGGAAGACATGAAGCTTGGCTTCCAGGAAGGCTTTGGAGCTGTTGTTGAACGTAGAATAAGCTTATCTGGGCAAACGCAGTCTTGTGGTGCCAATCCATCCAGTGCACAGGTATATAGAATCTATATAGTTTAATGAAGATTTGTCGCTTGTGGAATATTTTCATTCCAAATACTTGATGTAAAATATTGACTCTGTTTTTAATAGGAAAGTAATGATCCCATTAGTGTCGAGGAGGGACAACAACAAATCAATGATCAAGCTTCAAATCCCGGTAATGAATTTATTCATATGCTACAATTTTATGTATAGCATTGCAAATCGTGACCATTAATTGTAGTTCACCGTATTTCAACTACAGAGCACGTAGAGGGTGAAACTGTACAGGTTGAGATTGGACAGGAACATCAACAACATGATTTGGTCACACCTGGTAAAAAAACACCTTCGTAATGAATTTTTTTAAATGAAAAACTTGTCATTACAATAGCAAAATATAACGATGTAACATTTTCACATCGTTGCAGCATATCCAAACCCCTTGCCGCGAAATCCAGGTCTAGAACAACAATCAGCTAGGATATTGCAAACATCACCAAAAGCGCCTGCTAAAGAAACAAGAACTGGAAGAGAAAGTCCAGATTATGTAGATGGTCCTCTCATACATTATATACCACTGAAGAGAAGAAAAAATTATAAAAAGAAGGATGGGAAAAATAACGTCTAAATATTTTTGATAACAATATATCGTCCACTATTTTTGGTCTAATGAATGAATGAATGGTTTAATGAATGTTCTAATGTTTTAATGATTCAGTGTAGTAAACTGTTACCTTCATTGAATTTCAACTTTTATTGAAGGAATGTGTTGACTGAATGATTAATGAATGGTGTATTGAATGTTATCTTTTATTGAATGAATGTGTTGATCGACTGAAACGATGGTTTAGTGAATGTTAGCATTTATTGAATGAATAATGGATGAAAGTTCATGATGAAATATGGATGAATTTGCACGTATTTGTTTTTTTCAAGTACATGCATTGGGTATGGGGAATTGAGAGTGATGTGAGTGGGGGGGGGGCATAAGAGCTTCCACCTTCACGTGGTTGGCCCTGTTCAATAGAGAATATGAAATTATTCTCGAAACAGAGAGGAGCTCAATGAATGGCTACGATGTTGGCTTTCTACAACCCACTCGCGTGTTGTCTAAATTTTGACAATTTCTTGGAGCTTGTTGTGATTTTTTGTTGCTCCTCATAACCAATTTCCAAATTCCACAGCATCAAAGGTTGAGTAAATGATGCACTGGAATCAATATCCTTAACCGTCTCTTTAATTTCCTTGGAATCAATATCCTTAACCTCACATTAAACCCTTCCAAATTGGTATATTTACCATTCAAGGCTGGCTTCTTCTGAAGCACGATATTTGCAACTAAGCTAGAATACACTGATAACAAGTAGAGACATGCTACTTTTTGTGAATGTTCATCTTTTTTTTAGGAATGCAACTTGACCATAATGGCTCCTCCTACGCTAGGGAATTAAAGTCAATAGCAAATTAAAGAAAACATATAGTTTGCATCGAAAAAATAACAGGGTACGAACTGAACTGAGGAGATCTGAACCCGCGACCTATGTCTAGTTCCAAGGCTACCACCTTCAAGCTTGAAGTGCAGCTAGCAAGGGCAACCACCTTCAAGCTCGATTCATTCTGCATGCATTTCACAATGGGAGATGGCGGTCTACCACATTCAACCTTGATTCATTGTGTATGCATTTCACTATGCAATCGTCTCAAATTCTCGTTGCGTTTTCCCTCTATTAGTTTATCAATTCGGTATGACCCACGCCTGCTGTCCGAGGAGTGTTTCCGCGGTCTTGAGTTCCATCCTGACAACGGTGACGATTCATTCTATATTTACGTTTCCCTTAAGCTGCAATATGGCAAACTCATAGTTCACTATCAAGATTTCTTTGACCATTAGCTTTGTCAGACAAACCTTAATAGTGAACTATGAGTTTATCATTTGCAGTCGAAGGGAAACGTAATACCATGAATCGTCAACCGTTGCCAAGATGAAACTGAAGACCGCAGAAAATTCATTGAATGAAAATTCATTGGACGACGAAAATTCATTGAATGGTTTAATGAATTTTCTAATGTTTTAATGATTCAGTGTAGTAAACTGTTACCTTTATTGAATTTAAGCTTTTATTGAATGAATGTGTTGACTGAATGATTAATGAATGGTTTATTGAATGTTATCTTTTATTGAATGAATGTGTGTATCGACAGAAACAATGGTTTAGTGAATGTTAGCATTTATTGAATGAATAATGGATGAAAGTTCATGATAACATATGGATGAATTTGCACATATTTGTTTTTTTCGAGTGCATGCATTGGGTATGGGAAATTGAGAGTGATGTGAGGGGGGGGAGGGGCCATAAGAGATTCCACCTTCACGTGGTTGGCCCTGTTCAGTAGAGAATATGAAATTATTCTTGAAACAGAGAGGAGCTCAATGAATGGCTACGATGCTGGCTTTCTACAACCCACACGCGTGTTGTTTAAATTTTGACAATTTCTTGGAGCTTGTTGTGATTTTTGGTTGCTCCTCATAACCAATTTCGAGTTTCCATAACTTCAAAGGTTGAGTAAATGATGCACTGGAATCAATATCCTTAACATTCTCTTTAATTTCCTTGGAATCAATATCCAGCTTAACCTCAAATAAATATAAGTGAACAAAAGAAAATGAAAGAAAGAGATTAAACTTGCAAAATATAACATTTGTATTAATAAATTCAAAGAGAGAGAGTAATGTTCATGGGCCTCTTGGAGAGGATGAGCTCCTTTGAGCAAAGCTTCAATACAATACCAATCTTTGACAAAACAATATACATCCTTCTAGCGCTATAAATAGTTTCTTAATAACTACCAAAACCCTAACTACATGCAATCTCAAAATTAATGACTACCAACCGCCTACTGGTTATTTAATAAAAATGAGTCTTTTACATTAAGTAACTACCCATTAACTATCTAATGAGCCTAATTCAAAGAATATGATCTCATACATGAATATACAAACTCCTCAGTATACCAAATTAGAGAAGTTAGGTAAGAGTACCTTGACACAATGGAAGCACACTACCATCTCCTTGTGACGAATATGCCACAATGTTACATAACTTCCCAATCCTTTTATTCTACTACGTGGAAAGCATGTAGTCCATAAAGTAGGTTCCATAGACACTAGCACTTGAGACTTAGAGAATAGTCTTTTGTGCCACCTTAATAGGCATTGTAGCTAGGGTTTTCACCCTAGCTTGTGCAAATGAGCACCTACTAAGGAGAATGGACTCCTTAGTAGCAGTTCAATAAACAATAAATTAAAATGCTAAAACAATATCAATTTTAAACTAGCATGAGCATCAAGAAACATAACAAAACATGTAATATAAATGGTTTTTTGTATTCAAGAATTTTACCTCAAGTGTAGAGGTTGGTGAAGTTCTTGTAATGATCCAAGAGGGTTGCTCCAAACTCCAACTTTGCTCCTTCTCTTTCTCCAATGGTGGAAATGGGCCAAAAGGGGCACTCAATGGTGAAAGTAGCTCAAGGGTGAGCTAGGGCTTCAAGAGTGATTTTGACAGAGTAAGGGTATACTTGATTGTGGATATGAAATTAGGGGTCTCCATCACCTATTTATAGGTTTTTGGTGGTGGAGTACTGGCCCATGGTTTTGGGAACCATATGGTTTAGGTCAGCTGTATAGGGTTTTTTCCTCTTTTTCCTCATTTTTTTATATTTTTTATTCCCTTTTTAGAGGGTTTTTTCTATTTTGGAGGAATTTTGGATAATTTTGGGGGAAAAAAAGGGGTTTTTTAGCCTTTTGGAGGCTTTTTAGTGGGATTTTAAGGTTTTTAAGGCAAATATGGTAGGAAATATGGACAAATGAGTCATGTAATGGGGTAGATGAGATAGTGAGCACTTTTTGGGTGTTAACAGGCACCCACTAGCTTATAGGTCCACTTGAATAATGATTGACTCCGCCGCTTAATACAATGACTCTAATACAATGGCTTTATTACAACAGCTCTATTCCCTTAGGCTACTCCGCTGCTAATACAATGGGAAGAGCATAATGGGGTTCTCAGTTATATATATATGTGACTATTCTACATATTTCCACAATAGATATAGAATATATTGATTTCCTGTGGTATGAAAAATTTTATTTGAAAAATGCTATTTTTTTTTAAAAATGTATTGGGTATTCGCTTAACCGACGACCTAATCACAATGACCGTAGGGTAATATCCGACGGTTTTGCAATACGTCCGACGGCTCGGAACGTCGGATTCATTTTTTTGCTATGTTATCCACGTCGCTTAACCGACGACCTCTCCGACGATTGCATGGTGATATCCTACGCTTGTGCTATACTTCCGACGGCTCGGAATGTCGAAACTGACTTTTTTTTATGGCAAACACGTCGCTTAACCGACGACTAAACCGACGCATAATCGATGGTGAAAGGATGGTATCCGAAAAATATTAGAAGTTAACGCTGTCGCTTATCCGACTACTTGTGAAGTTGGAGGAAGTCGGTTAACCGACGAGGTATGGTGGTCGAATATCCAACATCTTGAACTATGTCGGATTTTAGCCGATATCCCACCGATGATAAAAAAAGCCTGGAATTGTTGGATAGTCGACCATAGGTTGTAGCAAATTCGACTTTTTCGCCGTCGGATTTTGGGTCAAAAAAACTTAGTGCATCCAATCGGCGTCAAACTCACTTGATGACCATAACCTGGTGGCATCAGACCCATGTTCTCTGTCGTATTGGTTAAACTCGTCCTCTCCATCGCTATATTATCTCCTCAAGACATTTCCCTCTGATGAATCCATTATGGAGATTATGAACTTGGATGAGCTCCCATGGGCGGACCATCACCATCGATCGTTCTTCCTCCCACCTTTAGACATGGTAGAGAAAGATATTCAAACTATTATTTGACCATATGTCATTTCCCACCCTCAATATCCTATTCTCACACAGGATACAGTAACCGAACGGAATTTGGCAAACATTACGCCTACCACTGCTATTGACATCTCGGTGAAACCTAGTGTTGTGGACCATATTCATATTGGCCAAGCTTGTTATTCTGAAGAAATCAAAACGTATACGACCTTATTTAAACAATTCTGTGACGTATTCGCATGGAGCTATGAAGAAATGCCAGGATTGATCTTGCTATCATTGTCCATGAGATCAAAACTTATCTTGACACAAACCCTGTCCGGCAAAAACTCCATCCAGTACACCCTAGAAAGATTGCGGCTTTTAAAGCAAAATTTGAAAATCTATTGAAAGTTGGATTCATTTATCTTGTCCCCTTTACAGACTGGGTCTCTAACATCGTTCCTGTTACAAAAAAAGCAAGGAACTATTAGAGTATGTATTGATTACAGGGATTTGAATAAGGCTTGTCCCAAGGACAATTACCCTACCCCGTTTATTGACTAGATTATCGACAACTATGCCGATAGTGTCATATTTTCGTTCATGGATGGCTTCTCCAACTATAATCAGATCAAGATCCACCCAGCTGACTAGCACAAGACTGCTTTTATTTGCCCATAGGGCACATTTTCCTATCGCAAATTACCCTTTGGCCTAAAAAATGTTAGTGCCACATTCCAACGAGCTATGTCGTACGCCTTTCATGACATTAAAGATTTCGTGGATCCTTACCTTGATGATTTTCCGACCCATTCAAATCATCATGAGTTTCACATCGACCATCTGACATCAGTTTTCCTTAGATGTCGACGCTATTATATCCACCTAAATCCTCACAAGTGCATATTCTACATTGAGTTTGGATGCCTTCTTGGCTTCATTATCTCAAAATATGGGATTTGTATTGATCCCCTGAAGGTAGAGGTCATTTAATCCCTACCCCCACCAACAAATATCAGTGAACTTCAAAGTTTGCAGGGAAAGGCAAATTACTTGCGTTGTTTTGTGTGTAATTACGCAGAGAAGTCACAAGGTTATATGTGGCTGTTAAAATAGGGAGTTCCTTTTGTTTGGGATGACTACACGTAAAGCGCATTCGATAATCTCAAACATGCCACTACGAATGCACCTTTTGTTGTAACCACCTAACTAAACCAATGATTATCTCCTTTATCTTGCTACTTCCACATCCACGATTGGTATGGTACTTGTACAGGAAGATAGTAACGGGAAAGAACATGTGATTTATTTCCTAAGTAAGAGTCTCGTTAAATCTAAACAACGTTATTCACATGTTGAGAAGTTGGCTTTGGCGGCTGTTTTAGCCATCCAGAGATTTCGTCACTACATTTTGCTCTGCACTACTACTATTATCGCCAACTCAAACCCCATGTACCATGTCCTAACCCGTCAAGTACTGGGGGGAAAATACTCGCGTTGGATTGTAATTCTTCAAGAATTAGACCTACTATTTGAGAAAGCAAAAGCGAAAAAATCATTAGTATTTGTGGAACTTATTTGCAAACTTCCTCGTGTTGCTCAAGAAGCTGAGCCCATCAACTCTCTTCCCGATGAGTCGCTGTTCCTAATCAACACATCTGACCCATGGTATGGAGATATTACCTTATATCTACAAACCCAACATTTTAGGCCTTAGTTGTCTCGTGATGAACGTCGTCGTATTCGCCATCATGCGAAATACTATCTAATCATCGGTGACACCCTATATCGTTGTGGTATTGACTCCATTTTACGACGTTGTTCAACCCATGACGAGGCCAAGCATGTCTTGAATGACTGCCATTCCAGGGCATGTGGAGGTCACCTCTCTGGGATGGCTATAGCCCATAAAATTTTATGCGCTGGATACTTCTGGCCATCAATTTTTAAATATTTAATGGAGGCCATTAAGAAGTGTTCTCCCTGCCAGATTTTTCATTCTAAACAGTGCACCCATCCTGCCCCTTTACACCTAGTTATTGTCGTCTACCCCTTTGCAAATGGGGCATTGATTTCATTCATTGTAATCCTACCTCGGTCGGGGGGCATGGATATGCTATTGTAGTTGTAGATTACTTCACAAAATGGGTTGAGGCTATGCCTACATACAAAGAAGACGACAAAACCGTCGCACTCTTCATGTTTAATCATTTCAATGATAGATTCGGGGTTCCACAAGCCATCATCACCGACCATGGCTCACATTTCCAAAATCAAATGGTAACTGAATTGAGCACCAAGTTTGGTTTTCTACATGAAAACTCACCCCCCTACTACCCTCAAGCGAATGGACAAGTAGAGGCAATCAATAAGGTCTTGAAAACCATAATACAACACATGGTAGGGACCCATAGGGAAAATTGGCACTTAATGCTCTTTTCATCCCTTTGGGCATATAGAACCTCCATCAAAACTACTATTGGATTCACACCCTTTCAATTAGTGTATGGTATGGAAGTAGTACTACCTATAAACTGCGAGATCTCGTCCCTAACACTAGCCGTCGAACTTATGTCAAACACCACGGCTGAGGAAGAACGATTTCTATACTTAGCCAAACTTGAAAAAACTCATCGTGATGCTGCTCTTGCTAACAAAGCACACAAGAGGCGCATCAAGTCCCAGTATGACAAGTTAGTAAAACCCCGCATTTTTAATGAGGGCAATTTGGTCCTAGCATATGATCAAATGCACGATAAACTGGGGGCAGGTAAGTTCGAGTCCATGTGGCATGGGCCCTACATCGTGAAGCATGTCTTATAAAAGGGGGCCTACGAGTTGGTTTATTATGACGGGATACCCTTGGGGGAGCCTATAAATGGGCTCTACCTTACAAGGTACAATGTTTAGGGAAATCCTACATAAGTACCTTGTACATTTTGTATATAATGTGTGTTTGATATGGTGTGTAGTTTTCTTTTCTCTCATAGGTTAGGCTATCATCTCCACTACGACTACTTATACCATGTTCTACTTGAATGCGTAGATGATAACCTGTTCTGGATTCGCAGACAGTGCTAGCCGGCACACTCGAAACCTTGCTTCAGTTGCTTGGGTACTATATTCCCCTACCAGTGAACTTATAAGTTCGGGAGGAGTTTGCCTAGGTCCCGCAACTAATAATATCGCAGAGTATCGTGCGGTGATTGGATTGTTAACTGATGCCTCTTCCCATGGTGTGGACCACATTGTCATCCATTTGGATTCTCAACTTGTGGTCTCTCGTTTAAACCGAGTCTATGTCGTTCATGACCCTACACTACTCCATCTTTTTCGACGAGTACGTCTCCTAGAGAGATCTTTTGAGTGTATTCAATATCAAAACATCCTGAGACACATGAAGACGGTTGCCGATTCATTGGCCAATTTCATTTTAGATTGGTACATCTCACATTATTAAACATTTCATCATTAAAATGTGTGAATAAGCATAACATGTAAATAATTCACATATAAGTAAGTAGTCCATAGGAGATCCACATTCACTATAAGACACATTGTATATAAAACCGCTAGAAATAGTTTTTATATTAAAAGTGATAAAAGTTTCACAAAAAGTACTGAGACAAAAATATGAAGCTCACAGCTTTCAGTATATCATGCTGACAAAATTTGAAGCTCATGGCTTTTAGTACATCATTACATCCAATACTGCTACTAGTGATGCTCATAATAACACATGATGGCCCTCGCCACCCGACGTAGCAATCGACCAAAACGACCAGAAACTCTAGTTTTCTAGCGTTGATAACATTGTGGCAAGTCATCTATAGATATGTTAGGAATGCCCATGGTCAACCACTGGAGGTTCTCCTCAATTTCATCGAGCTCTTCTACTGCTATCTCTTTGACTACTCTTCGTCTTTCGATAGGCGAAGATCTAGCTGGTCTCGAGGGCCCAACATCTGTATTAAAATATATGAGGCCTCAATACAAAAAAAATGAAATATGATAAAATACATAAAAATTTAAAAAGACAAAAATAAATTCCTTTCTACCTAGATCACTCCACTGATATCCCTTTGGGAGCATGAGATCTGGATCTCCCTAGAAATTCGTGCCCGCATATGCATAGTCTTCCACCATAAGTAGTTGACTACACAACCATCTGAAGAATGCAATCCCATAAGTGATAATAGGTCTACCACCACCATGACGAGCCATCACCTCCACCCACCTCAGCATACGTGGATCTCGTGGCTCTAGGTTGGTTAAATTTATCTGCGGAATAAGGAGAGGAACTAGCTCTAGGAAGAAGGATACTGTGATCGATCCATAGCCAAGTTGTTTTAGTTCCCCTCTCCTACACTTCGCAAGTTATTCTTTCACGTTTACCAGGACATCCTTACACCAGTTAAACACTGTGGGAGCCATGCACTCTATATCATAGAGCATGTGTTCCCTCATAGTCTGATGAGAGACTCTATTTCTTTCTACCCTCTCAATAGTGAATAAAAAATTCCTCAAAGGACGATCTCGTACATGCTTGATGGGGATCTTCCCACCTAACATTTGGGTCCCAGAAGTGCAATATTGATCAACGAGATCCTCAGTGGTTGTCTCACCACCTCTAGGTCCAAATAGTGAAACAAGAGCTCCTCGTCTCGAAATCCCTGTGAGGAAGTATATATCTTCCACCTCCAAAGTGAGGATATGAGTCCCAACTTGGAAATATTGTTGATCAGGGTCCCACATCCATATTAAATGGTCTAATAAGCGAACTTGGGCTCTCATTCCGAAAATTTGGAATAAATTTAAGAGTCCACACTCTCTCAAAGACAATACAACATTTGGGTCAATGGCCGCTTGGGTATCTTCCAACTCGTGCTCTCTTTCTTTCCATTGCACCATTTTACTGGATCAAACCTGCATGAACGACAATTAGGAGGGCATTAGAAGAAGTTCCAAGTGAAAAAATCCAACCATTTGCTCCAATTTTTATTTTTTTGGGTCGTTCCTGCGCCGATGCACCTCAGCTTTGTTCACATGGCATCAGCGACGCGCTTTCCCCTTTCGGGATGCGCATCACTCCTTGGCTGATGCACTTCCCTAAAGGGAAAAGTGCGTCACCCAAGGCACACATTCACCCTTCCAAAATGACCTCAAAAAATCAAAAAATTGGCACGAAAACTAAGAAATCAAACATGGAAATGAAGGGCATAAGGAGAGCGGGTACCTGGATCTGATGGAGTAGAGAATGGACGCCCGATGCTCCTGCAATCTCCACAGCAAGTTTGCACTAGAAAGGGCTCTTTCACTCACACTAAAATGGTAAAAATATTTTACATTTTACCCCTTTTATATATTTAGAATATAATGTTTTTATATTTTATTTCATTATTTCAAGTTATTTTTACCAATTTAGTCATTTTCAACATTATTTCAAGTCAAATATGGTTCTAATGCTTATTGTGGAGACTGCAAGTTAAATTTAATAACAATTGACTATGGTGGAGTTTGTTTTTGACTTTTTTGTGCTCCTTATTAAATATGAAAAATCTTATGAGTGCTTTTGATACCATGATCATGCTCGTTAAAAACCTAGTAAAACGGTATCGAGTATACTTTTATCACTTTTCAGCCTCGTAAAGTGTTTACAAAAAGGAAATACCTTCGGAGTTTCCTTTAAGATCTTTTTAAACTCCCTAAATAGGAAAATATTACCAAATGAACTTGATTCTTTCACGCTTGTAAAAGTATTAGAAAGATCGTCTTTTTGGTGATAGTTTACCCCCTTTCGGACCGGTTGGACTATTTACGAAAAAGGAATACTCTAGTCAACCTTTGATTAGAAGAGTTCTTCTGGGTATTATTTTATACTTTTTTCGTACCTCGGGGACTAAATCTATGAAAAAGTACACCTTGTAGTCTTCTTTAGTCTTTTCATAATCTCTAAACATGAAATGACATCGAGTTTACCTTCTTTGGACTTGTTAAATTTTAACATTAAAGGACCATTCTAAGGACGAACCCCTCCTATCTCAGGTTCGTAAAACATGTGGGATTGGACTCATCTAAAAGATGAGCTATAATGAGTGTTTATTACCCTCTTCCAGCTCGTAAAAAGCAAAGAGGTACTCATCAATCGTGGTGGGGAAATTTAAGGAAAAAGGTACTCATCATCATGGGGTTAATGGAAGCCTATAGTCACCCTTGAGCATGACGCCTATCTGCATCTTATTCAAATGGTTGGATAATCATATTGTGTTACTCCTTCAAGTTATCTGAAGAATGCCGCATTCATGTGTTATGTCTTGGTTTTTGCATCGTTGAGTCAATGCTTCCAAGTCGTTTGTCATGTTGTTAAGTGTTCAAGGGAGGTATATCCTTCGAGTCAAAATTTTACAGTCATGTCATCCTCCTTTGGATCTATTACCTCTGAGTCAATCATAAAGTCACATCTCAGTCCGATCTGCTCCAGAAAAAATATTTGGTCCTGTTTCATGTCGATGATGAAGGAAACATCATGGCCCTCCTTCAACGGGTCTATCCTTGTCGACTTCAACACATCATCCGAGGATTTGACCTAGAAACTAATGAAGTACCTTAGGTCTGCATGCCTCAATGGCAGGTTACCTCGCTTCCAACAGTAGGCTTACATCATTGGCCTCTGATTGAAAGATTTCACCGAATGTTCAACCTCAACTCATTGATTCACGTTCGGTGGGATGTACTATGGTACCTTGGGAATCATTGACACCGATGACAATTTCCATCGCACTTGTTAACTGTTTACATCATTGACCGGTAATCAAGTGGTTTCTACCATGTTCGACTTCAACACATTGTAATCACATGGCTAGATTCGTATTGTTTCGGGCTCAAGATGAAGACCCTGGGATGCTTATATTATTCATCTTACCCAAGTTGCGATGGATATTGTTAAGTCATATCACACAGATCCAGTTTTGTATTGGTCGTGGTTGTGTAATTATTTCATCATGGATCTACGCTTATATTCTAGTACCCATTATTGTGTTTAGTCAGTCAGTACTAACATGGATTTGCAATGTATTGGTGGGAAGCCATGTGGTGAGTCATTTGGGACATATATAAGAGTCTATTGTACTGTATAGTCCTTGTTTAGCATTTCAACCGACAGTTTTTTGCCTCAATTTCCATCCATCAAAGTATTTCACCTATCCTATTCCTCTAGCTTCATGCTTTGGGGGGCAATTTATTACACTGAAATCTCATCATCACTCTGGTAATGAGGTGTGTATCTTTGGATTAACCATGATCCCTAAAGTGTCAAGTGCCAAATGACTCGAGAAGAGGTTTTGCGTTCCTATTTCCTAGTTTTGAAGCACTAACGCACGCTGCAGGATTACAACATGCATCAGAGCCTTGATGATGCACTTTGCACATTGACATGGTGTGTCACTGACTCCTGTTGCCTTCATACAAGATGCGTCACCCCTCAAGAACGCAAGTTTTCCTTAGACAAGGTGCGTCACTGTTGATTGAAAGGCAAAAAGAGAATTTTTGAGAGTCTTCTAGAACGAAGCTCTCGTGGAGGCTTATCCCTACAAATATGCATAGGTGGTAATCGAACCCCTATCCCTTTGGGATGATCCCATAGAATCCTCAACTCTTTCTATCCTCTTTGGCCTATAAATGCAATCTCACCTTCATGGAATGGGGGGGGGGGAGTGAGAGCATCCAAATGCTGCTGAAATTATCTTAGAACTAAATGTCCCTTCTCTATTAGAAACAAGGTTGGATCTTTGAGGAAAAAGGCTTGTTGGAAGAAGTTGCGACGTCAAGGCATGGTTGTAATATCTCCCTTTGTACTTACTTTGATACATGAATATATAGTCTTTCCATAAATATTGTATGTGTTGAATCTTTAGAACTTGTTTCCTTGACCACATGTTTAGATTAATCAATATTGCATATTATTATCATTGTACTCCTACTTGTTTGTTGTATGTTGTTTTGTAGCTAAAGATCAAAGACTACACCAAACGAGCATACGCCACCATAATTGTGAGGTAAGTAATTCCTCTATACTCTTTGTAATTTGATTGGTCTAGGAAATTTTATATGTTCTGTTGTGTTTTGTTCTAGATCTACATCATTTAGACTAGAGAGCTTTGTCCTTGTACGCATAGACGAAGTGTCTTCAAACAGGGTTTGTTGTCCCACAAACAAGGGATTCTCCTACACCCATTTGGCGTATAACTAAGTCGTTAACTTAAAATTATGTTATTAGTATTAGTCTGTGTTTGTGTACATGTGTACACACACGCGCACACATACTCAATGTATGGCAAGTAGAAAATATATTGTTATCTTCAATAATGAATCAAGTTCAATAAGTAAGAGTCAACACCAATATATTATCCTTTGTAATTTACAAAGAGTACAATACATAAGCAAATCAACTAACTAAGGAAGATTTAACATTACAAAAGGGGTTCCTATCTTAACTTGAGCTCATGGGAGGGACACAAATTTTTAGTTGTCATGGATATTTTTATAAAAAATTGGAAGGCATCCATAGAGGAGTCTTCAACACTAGAGTATGTAATGACAAGATAGGGAAGAAAGACTTTGTTACGAGATAAAACCATGTTTGATTTTGTTTTTAGCCTTTTAAGGAAATTTGATGTTTATTATGATTTCTAAGTGCAATATTGAATATAAAGATTTTTTTTGTATGTATATATTTTATATAAACTAATTTTAAGGTCACGACCAAGCCATTTACCAAATTGGTATATGATACCCCCTTGCTTGTGGGACAAGGGACCTCCTTTGCGCAACGATTTGACTACTAAAGTTTACTGAGGTGTACATACCATCACCCCCTCCGGATTTGAACTTGTGACCTCTCAGTAGAAAACGCATGTTCTTAACCGTAGACCCACTCAAGGTGTGTATGTACACACACATGCACACACACACACACACACACAAAGTTTCAATATCAAATTATATTTTTTTTTGCAAAATAGCATGTGAGAGCAAATGACGAGTTAAAATATTATTAGGTTTGAAAGCTTCAAGGGATAATCTAAAATTTGAGCCTCTAACTTATTTTTGGAGTAGAGGGTTGGGATTACATTTGTGAAAAATAAAGCAAGAAAGTGATTATTGTATGTAAAATATGTTCTTGTTATTATAAGATTTATCAAGTCTGTCATGTCCAATGCATTTAGTTCTTTAACAATTATTCTTGTTTATACTATCATGAATTTAGCTTAGGGTTTGACCATTGTTTCTTCTCTTTCTTTTTTTATGTTCGATAATCATTTTGAAATATTACAACATTGTGTAATTTATATATTAATAATATAAAGACTATATTTTCTTATAACATCTTGGTCATATTACAGTAATATTATTCATATAATGAGCTCCCTTTCTTTCCTTTTTTACGAGAAAAATAATTTATTGGTTATTTGCTTTTTCTTAAACGAACTTTTTAATTAAATTAGTAAGACCAATAACATATATATTTGTATCTCTACTTCTAAATCGTATGTACTTTCTGCATACAAATAAGGGTTTGTTAATCTAATTCAAATCCTTCCCTTATTTAGTTTCTACCATTTAGTTTATTATTACTATAAATCTCAATATTTATGGTTTCAGATATAAAAGATAAAGCTGTTCACATGGTTTTCTTTTAACCTTATCAAGTTTGGAAGTTTGGCTCTTAAGACATAAAATTTGTTCTAAATATTTAAATTAAATCATAAAATATTTAAGTTTGTAAAATATATTTCAAACATCTTAATAACATTAATTTATGAATTTTTAAATTTACAGATCACAACAAAATAAATGACTAGGTTAAGAAATTAATCCTATATGTTTTACTCATGAACGATATAACTATATATTAAGTATTTAATTATTTACATTACAACATCAATAAAATACCTACTTTATTCATCTTTTCATTCATAATAGTTAAATAAGCCTATAGAAACTCAAACTACTATTATATATCAAATTACTATTTTTTATGCCATTTCTTGGATAAGTTCATGTGAATATAATATTGTAAATGAATCATAAATATTTTGCTTTAAATGATATTTTAAAAGAAAGAGGATTTTTATTTTATTTCTTAAATACCTTTCTAAATCAATTTCGTTGTTATTCTCAGTTTCTTGATTTGAAGAACAAATACATTGTAGAAAATACTTTAAATCCTTAAATACAAAAACAAAGTTAGCTCTTTTTCATCACTCATTTTTTTTATTTTTTTCCCGGGAAAAACAAAAACAAAACAAAATATATATTCAACTAAGAAACCAAAATTACATTTTGCAGATGCTCTACGGCATATTGAAATCTTCCTGTCATTAAGTTATCAAACCAAAAGTAAAACTTATAGTCTGAGTTATGGAAACCTCGGTGAGATGATGCTACTTCTATTAGCCTCTTCTATAGGATACAATAGCACATCCATATTCCCAAATTCATAAACAACTCATAAAGTTATCGTTGCTCATAACATTGTTCATGCAATATGTTACCATATCAGGGTTACTTGCACAAGCCAAAATTGTATCCAGAAATAAAACAAGCTTCTCATACTTTGTTCCCACTAATAACATGTACAACACCATTTATGGGCCAAACCAAATATAATAACCAACATCCTATCAACCTCCAATTGTTGCACTGTTAAATGTACAACATCAGGAGACATTCTCAAAACCAATCTTGTGGAACCAAGATTGATCCTCCCATATAGAGGTGAACACTTTGATTGCCTTCTGTGTAAAGGTTATTCCTCCTGTATAGAGGTAATTTATCAAAGTAATGATGTTGTAAAGTCTTGTTGGACAAGGCTCTGAACTTGTGTGTCAAGTCATGATTCTCATGTGAACCTTTTGTATAAAGGTATCCATGGGATGGACCTCCCGTATAGAAGTGGGCCTTCCGTATAAAGGTCATGCTTTACCTGTTTAAAGTATTTAATGTTGTGTGGTGTATTATTAACCATGATCACCATATTGTTATTATGTCTCCTTTAGAGATTGATCACCTCTAAAGTGAATTACTTTAGCATATGATCATTTGGTCCAGAATAATATACTATGATCATAGCATCTGATAATTCTTCTTAGTATAATGTAATGTGATGTATAATTACAGTTATCACATATTGACCATGCATTAAAAGATAAAGAGATAAAGATAAATGCATAGAGAAAAAGAGAATTTGAATTGATCAAGAGATGACTAAGTGAACTCGAATTGTCAAGCTTCAGTTAAAGCCACAATGTATGCCTCAGTTAACTAAAGAACTCACAGTGGTCACTACAAGTAAATCAATAAGCATGATTTAGTTAATAATAGTTAACTATGTGTTAAATAAGAAGGACTAGTTACCTAAAGTGTTTTCACTTTAGTTAAACTAAAAGATGACACTTCAATAAATCAAGGAGAACTCGAATTGATCACTACAGTGATGTTATCCATAAAGAATTAGTTAAAGAGAGTAAACTAAGTGATAACAAAGAATATCTAGTTAACTAAGTGCTATTGCATGACGACACTTACGTTAAAATAAAATTCAACACTTGAGTTGCGACACTTGCATGACGACACTTAAGTTAGCCACCTAACTAAGTGGGCAAGATTTCAGTTAAGAGGCGAGTTCATCATAAGAGATAGTTAGGTGAGATAAATCATTGCATGATAAGTGGGGCACACTTCTTCATGCAAGATTGATACATCCAATTTGAGGGCGAGTTCATCCTGAAGTTAGAAGAAGCCGATGCATGAGAAGAATGTATAAATATGTTATACGATATTGATGAATTCAATGTGAAGTGAATTATCTTCTCCATTGAAGGCGAGGCGCTTCTCTTTGTGCAAGTTATTGTTCTTGCTTGTTATTGATGTGCTGGGCACATTGGAAAACACATATGATTGATCTCTCTTCTCTATTGCTTCTGTATCTTCATCGAGAGTGTTTTGGTGATCTCTTATCTTCCGAAAGCAATCTGCTATGTTGTAAAATAAATCATTCTCTGCTATCCATTATATTACATTGAGAAGAATTGATGGGGTTTTTGTTCTCATGGTTTTGAGGATTTTCCCTAGGGTATATCTTGAGTTATGGACGTATGAATTTCATGTGATTGAATTGTCTCATTGTTTCAAGTTTTTGCATCTAAAAGAATTGAATATCAAATGTCAACCAATATTAACATGGTATCAGAGCTCAGGGCGTGAAGGAGCACAATTTTGCATGCCAGCTAGAGCCTACGTAGATCCTGAGAAGTTGAGCACAAATATTTTAACTATGGCATCAATATCTCTATGACTGGAAGACCATCTTGAGGGCACCTCAAACTTCAACACTTGGAAGGCTAGGATTCTCAACATCCTAGAGGAGCATGCCATGTATAGCTACATATCCACTATAGTGGAGGAGCCTACATCTAATGCAAGGTGCATCAAATTCAAGAAGAATCAAGCTAAGGACAAAGGGATCATCTATGATTCGGTAAAAGATAACTTGATGCCCATGATCACACCACTGAAGACCGCAAAATAATGTTATGATACATTGACTAATCTATATGAGAAGAAGGCCCTAACCCAAAAGAGGGCATTGAAGAACAAGTTACAAAACCTCAGGATGGAGAAGGATGAGACCGTAGCCTCCCTCTTCACTAAGATCTCTCAGGTAAGAGATCAACTTGTTTACATTGGAGTTGTAGTAGATGAAGATGATCTCATCCAAACCGTCGTTGATGGTCTCCCATATTCATGGGATACATTCTTGGCTGCTATCAATGGCCGAGAAGTGCAACTTGGGTTTGAAATATTGTGGCATGATTGTATCCAAGAGTAAGGGAGAATCTAGAGCAAAGCTATGTGCACTAAAGAAGAAAATATTGCCTTCATGGCAAGAATGAAGAAATGAAATAAATGTTGAACTTGGTTGTCATTGATGTCAACTAATGCCAAAGAGGATGTCAAATGATTCAGTATGAGTCATTGATATCAACTAAGGTCAAAGTGGATACAACATTCCTAGAGTAGTGTGAAGAAGTATATGGAAGCCACTTTGAAGAAGTATATGCATAAGATAAAGAAGAACATGAATGTCATAAGTACACGCGCAAGATGGTGAAGGTGATAGACATGAATGCTAATTTGATGAAGTATATACAGAAGAACATCTAGTATGAAGAAGTGCATCCAAGGATACATCATGTATGGCAAGTTTGAAGAAATACATAAGGAATATACATCATGCAGATCCAGTTCAAAGAAGAACACAAGTAATGTATCCTTCTGCATGTGGTCCTTACGCGGATATCAAGTCCACCAAGCATACTTTCTCATTGTAGCAATCAAAATATTTGGTTGGACAGTGGTACAGGTGCACAAGTATCCAAGGAATTGGTTGGATAGTGGTACAACTACATAAGCAGCCAAGGAGTTGGTTGGACATTGGTACATGTGCATAAGAAGCCAAGGAGTTGGTTGAACAAATGGTACGAGTGTGCAAGCAAGTCTAAGCATTGCTTGGTTGATGGTCGGAAGTGCGCATGCAGTAAGAACCAACAAATGGTTTAACAGTCCTGAAAACACGCAAGCCTAGCCAGTGAGAAGATGCTTTCAGTTAGTGGAACGCGCACAAGTTCCTAGAAAGGTACAACGGTTGAAGCCAGTCTATGAGCAAATTCCACAGCCGACGGTACAATAGGTATGCAATTTTCACAAGTGATGACAAGGAAACAATCATAATCCCACCAAGTATGAGTTGTAGTATGCGCAGAATACGCAAAGAATTAATATTGCAAGGGCGCAATACCCACAAGGGATGGTACAACAAAGGTTATAGACTCATCAAGATAAAGAGTATGAATGCGCACATACCTCAAAGGAAATAGTACATCGAGGGTGTAGAGGCATACCACCAAGGTGTGAAGTCCCACTATGTTGTGGACCATGAAGGCACTTGACACCTAAAATATGACACATCAACAACGCAAAATATGACTTGTGGCATATGCACAATCCGTGAAGTATGGAAGAAGGGATGTTGCGACCAACTTATGAACCTACAATCCGTGTAGGACATGTATAAATAGAGATGCAAGTTGGAGAATTGAAGTAATCTTGATGGCGAGAGCATAAGAGCTTCAAGTGTTTGTTGAAGTTTGATATTTGGAGAATCAAAGGGATAGAGTACAAAACAATATGATATAGCGAGGAGTCGAATGTGCACATGCAGTTGAACGAATTTTTGATGGTGCGCAGAAAGATGTTGTAGATATGTGACAGATGCGCAAGTACTGAAAGGAATAAATAATGAAGTATGCACAAGTGCTTGATATTTTGAAGGACAACATTATAGTGAGCACACCATTGGTCACAGATGTTGTAAAGACAAAAGTGTATAGATAGAAGCGAAGTTTATCAGATAATGCCCAGATGTCTTGCTGATGCATATGAACATAAGTGAAAGTGTGCGAAGTTGAGAAGACCATCTAATGCGTGACGACAAAACAACAACAGGATCCAGCGTGCGCATCATGATGCAGATGATCTTAGACAAATGCGTTAAATGGAACAGACGAATCATTTGATGCACAGGACATCGCATATTGTCTAAGAAACTGTAGCATTTAAACAAAACGGACCCATCAGTAAGTACACAGTTCCATATGTTACTAGTGATTTATTTTAGAACAACAAAATATCAATTGAAAGCACAGTATCAGTTGGTCATTGCAGTCATGCAAGTAGCAGAACGATGAGATAATCAGTGACGCATACTGCAGTATCAACAAGCATGCAAAACATGAAGTAAGTCATCAACATAAGTGTAATTTGAGAGGAATGAGAAGTCAAGTGATGTATGCAGCTCAGTGAGAGAGTATCAATTGCATACGAAGGTAGCGCACAACAAACTTATTATCAGAAGTTTAGAAGGGTGCGTGAGGTTGAAGTTTGACATAATCATACATTGGACATCAAGGTGGTCGGACGAGGCAAAGAGATAGGAAGTTGGAGATTCCTTCAAGTTGGTGCCTGTAAAACAACAAAGAGACAGGGGTTCGGTGCCTCCTTCTAGTTGGTGCTGGAGAAACACAAGGAGTTGTAGCTTCCTTAAGGTTGGAGCCTGTAAAACTAGGGGGTTGGTGCCTCCTTCCAGTTGGTGCTGGTAAACACAGGAGTTCGTGCTTCATTGAATGTATTCTTTCTCATTATAAAGAAGCATTCCGTAGTTTTCTCCCGTTTGGGTTTCCATGTAAAAATCTTGTGTGTTATGTGTTGTTTATGTTGGTGCATATATGTGTGGATGTTTATTTACTAATGGATAAATGAAGACAAAGGTTAAGTAAAGGATAATATGTTAAAGAAGAAAAAAACTGCTGATAATTGGGCTAATACTGATTCACCCACCTCTCAGTATTAAATTGATTCCAACAGTTGGTATCAGAGCAAGTGTCTTCAGTAACATATTAACATCTGGAATATAGATCATTGCGCAGAAATGGATAAGCAAGAAGGAATTTCCACCAACAGAGCATCAAGATTTGATGGCACCAATTATATTTTCTAGAAGGTACATATGGAAGTTTATTTGCAATCGTTGGGAGCAGATGTTTGGAAATCTATCCTCGATGGTTATGATGTCCTAGAATTTGTACCAATTATTCCAGCGCAAAGGACAATCTATGAAAGCAATGATAGATCTAGAAATGCTCTGTTATGTGGCTTGACGGGTGACAAATTCGTCAAAGTTATCTACTGCGCATCAGCTAAGGAAGTTTGGGACAAAATCAAGGTATATATGAAGGAGACGATAAGGTAAAGAAACCAAAGTTGCAAAACTACTTTGGGAAGTTTGAGTCTTTGAGAATGAAAGATGAAGAGAACATTACATCTTACTTCATAAGAGTAGATGAGATAGTCAATGCTATCAAGATTCTTGAGGTCACTCTGGACGAAAAATCAGTGGTACAGAAGATATTGACAACTCTGCCTCAAAGATTCGATGTGAAAGTGTTTGTGCTAGAAGATCGGGCTAATATTGAAGAATTGACGAAGGATGAGCTTCGGGGAATTCTCACTGCATACGAGATCAAAATTGAGAAAGAGACTCCCGTTAGAAAGGAAGTTGTTTTTAAAGCCACAGGAAAGGATAAGCATGATCATGACACATATTGTTGTAATGAGTCGGATGATGAGGAATCAAACTTTGTCAAGAAGCTAAAAATAGGATGAGGTAAGTACAAGAACAAGTTACCCTTCAAATGCTTCAGATGTGGAGGAGTAGGTCATTATGCCTCAAAGTGTCCTTTCGAGGAAATTGGAGATAGCAACAGTGATGAGGAATCTAGTTCGTATAATCGGAAGACTGTGCGCTTGCAACACAGACCTGAGAATAGAAGGAGGATTCCAAAACAAAGAAAGAGTCTGTACACAGAAGAAGGAAGTGACTGCGACGAAGAGCTTAAAGAAATACTCTTCATGGCCCATGTAGTAGAAGAGAGCAAAGATGAAAAGAAGAGGACCAGTTCGAAGAACACTCCAGTTGCGCAAAGCAATCCAGGATCACTAGATACGTATTTCTTCAGTGGATCGTTCAAAACACCTCCAAAACCTGTTGTCAAAGTCAAGACTAACAATCAATCCGATGATGAAGACACTGCAAACATTGACTGGGAAGGTGAATTGATTAGTGCCCTGGATGAGTTAAAGAAGTCAAATAAGAAGAATAAACTCTTGCAGGATCAATTGTCAAAGTATGAAGAACATGACAGACCATTCGTTGATGCAGATATCCGTGAAAAAATAACTAGCTACGAGATTCATTTCAGTTGCACACAAGAAAAGGTTCAAGTACTTGAGAAAGAGAAATATGCATTGACAACCTCACTGGAGGAATTGGCGCAGAAAATCAGGATGATGACAAATCAACTTGAAGAAAAGGATAAAGAGATATCTCATCTAGAAGACAAGTTGACTGAGATAAAGGGCAAGAAACAAGTACGTATTGCAAGTAGAGACCCTATCTGTGCACAATCAGAAAGTGACAAGACAGAATCTGAAGATGAAGTGTAGAACAGGTTAAAATACAACACAACAATACTGAACAAGATTATGAATGTTCAAAGACAACCAAAAGACAAAACAGGTCTTGGTTATGTAAAGACACCAAGGAAGGTCTGAGATAGAGAGCATTGCCCAAATCATGATGAGTCCTTCAGGTATGATAATTCCTTCAGCTATAACTATTTTTAATATACCAATCTAAGAAGGATCAATAGGGTGAAGTGCGCAAGGTGCAATCATTTTTTCCATGTTGTGAAATATTGTCAAACCGTGAGATGTTATGCATGCGATGGTTTTGGACACAAGGCCATGTACCATTGAAAAGCAATAAGTTATTAGGATGAAGATTTGTTGTGCAAAATCTATCACACTCAAAGAGACTTCAGTGGAAAATCTCCAGAACATAATCAAAATAGAAGCGCGCACAACAAGGCTTGGGTAAGGAAATTATCTCCTTAGAAGTGCGATGAAGATGCAAACAATCCAAGTGCATATAATGCAACAAGCAATTGTTGCCTCTCTAGCTAGTCTCATAAGGACTATGGGAGACCCTTGAGTTCAACACGATGCATCTTAAGGAATTCAAGGGTATGGTAGTTAGGTGTGTGGTTATGAATGCGTTATGTTAGTCAGAATGTGTGTCTGAGGTTAGAATGTGTTCGTTATTTTAAGTTGATAATATCATAGAAAAAGGGAAGTGCATGCATACATTAATTGGTTGTAGATTTACTCTGCATATGATATATTACATAACAAAGAGTATCAGATTGAATTCAGTGGCACAAATACAAACATAAAATCTTTTCATGAAGAATCAAACATTGTTGAAAGACATGAGATTGCATAAAATGGATCGTTTCATTATATTCAAAATTGGGCACGATTACAAAGTTGCATGATTCATGACTCCATGCCGAAGCCAAGAATGGCATATACAAGAAGGATGATAAAGGAGCAAAATTAAGAAAATTCTACAGTCGCAGTTCGAGATCAAACTCCGTGTCTGGTTGGTTCGCAAGACATAACTCTAGATCCACCGGAACTAGTCTTGTACTTTCAGAAGTAGGACACAATGGTAGAAGCTACCGAGTGGTAGACGACGACGGTTCAGCATGATGAGGCCGAAGACGATATAATTCATCAGAATTTGTTGTTGCTGACACTCCAAATTATCAACCCGATGAGTTAGAAGGATCAGTTTCTCATAATGTCTATGGTTCACTTGTGACTGAGAGTATTGATGAAGAATTTGGTTGTCCTGCATTTGTTGCTGCCATGAACCCATATCGGTTCTCAAACATGAAAACTCAGACTATTGAGTCTGGACGGCATGACGCAAATTCTCAAGGGAATTGTTTATTCTGTGATAGAAGGCGGCCATTGGAAGGAAAAAGGAGAATCAAAGGAAGGATCAGACAACAATGCAGCACAAAAATGCAAGGATGCAAGAGGTGATGAACCAGACATTGTTCACATAAATATTATAGAGTTGATTTAAAGATGTTCATGTGCATGGAATTAATTTGATGAGAAACGTATTCAATCTCGCACAAGTCGAAGAAGGTCGTGGAGTCACCAAAAGTAAATGTTGGATTTAATGAGTTTTTGGAAACAGTACGAAAAGGCGAAAATTCAATTCATTGCACCATACGATGAAGAATGTTGCCTTAAAAGGTTTGAGTATGAAAGTGACACGCTAATGTTTCCGCATGAATTGAGTGTCATGATCGCTTTTATGCCAAGTTTCCTAATAAATGAAAAGTGTGCCATATCTTTGGTTGTATTGGAAAATGATGCGACAACATTAAATGAAACAAGGCCCCGTGACAGCGCAATAAATATGATAGATGAAGCAGTCAGGCAGAGATTGACTTCGGCACTAAGCAGTTGACAAGTAAGGAAGTCTGTATGGTTCACTGCGAAAGGAATGATGTAGTATTGTGATAGGAACATGAGATCAAGATGAAGGAACAATGTAACATCTATATCAAGAAGGAAATCAAATATAATTATGAAAAGATATCAGTATAGGATTTCTGCAAGAAACGAAGCATGAAGACAGGGGGAGTTATCCCTGAAAATAGTTAAGGATGAGGCTAGCGTAAAACAGGCAGAAGAATGCACATTGCGCAGGTAATGACACCTCTTTGACATTGATGTCAAAGGAGGAGAGTTGCATGAAGCTGAGGAATAAAATGCATGCCATGAAGATGACATGAAGTTGAAGGGAGACACATGAAGTTTAGACATGGAGAGACGCATGAAGTCAGCAAGACAACATCAAAGGGGGGGAAATGCAAACAACAAATAAATATGCATGAAGCTGAGGCATAAAATGCACGTCATGAAGTTGACATGAATCTAAAGAGAGTTACATGAAGCTGAGACATGGATAGATGCATAAATTCAACTAGACAGCATGAAAGGGGGATAAATGAAAACAACAAATAATATAGCATGAAGCTACAACAGACGTGAAAGAGCGTGAAGCAGATCACTTGAAGAAATGACATGAATATGACTGACCACATGGTCTGTGCAGAAGTAACAGAAAGCAACATGGTTCACACAGAAGTAGCAAAAGAACAAATAGAAGAAGGTACATTAGCCAATAGCCCAAAGAAATCAGGGGGAGCATATACAGAGGGGGAGCTATGCAACCAAGTACAAATGAAGCATACATTCCAAATGAAATCATGCACAACTTCATAAGGTATTGACATCAATGCCAAAGGGGGAGATTGTTGAACTTTGGTTGTCATTGATGTCAACTAATGTTAAAGAGGATGTCAATTGATTCAGTATTAGTCATTGGTATCAATTGATGTCAAAGTGGATACAACATTACTACAACAGTGTGAAGAAGTACACGGAAGCCACTTTGAAGAAGTATATGCGCAAGATAAAGAAGAATGTGAATGCCAGAAGTACATGCACAAGATGGTGAAGGCGACAAACATGAATGCTAGTTCAATGAAGTATATCCAGAACTACATTCAGTCTGAAGAAGTGTGTCTAAGGATACATCATGTATGATGAGTTTGAAGAAATACATAAGGAAGATACATCATGCAGATCCAGTTCAAAGAAGAACACAAGTAATGTATCCTTCTGCATGTGGTCCTTGTGCAGATATCAAGTAAACCAAGTCATACTCTCTCATTGTAGCAATCAAAGGAGTTGGTTGGATAGTGGTACAGGTGCACAAGCAACCAATGGTTTGGTTGGACAATGGCACACATGCACAAGCAACCAAGGATTTGGTTGGACAGTAGTACATGTGCACAAGTAGCCAAGGAGTCGATTGAACACATGGTACAGGTGTGCAAGCAATTCTAAGCATTGCTTGGTTGATGGTCGGAACTGCACATGCAGTAAGAACCAACAAATGGTTGAGCAATATTGAAAGCACACAATCCTAGCCAATGAGAAGATGATTTTAGTTAATGGAATGCACACAAGTTCCTAAAAAGGTACATTGGTTGAAGCAAGTCTATGAGCAAATTCCATAGCTGATGGTACAACAGGTGCACAAGTTTCACAAGTGATGACAAGGCAAGGGTCATAATCCCACCAAGTAGAAGTTGGAGTATGCGCAAAATCCACAAATAATTAATATTGTAAGGGATAAATACCTAAAAGGGATGGTACACCAAAGGTTATAGAATCATCAAGATAAAGAGTATGAATGCACACATACCTCAAAGGAAATGGTACATCGAGGGTGCAGAGGTATACCACCAAGGTGTGAAGTCCCACTGTGTTGTGGACCATGAAGGCACTTGACACCTATCAACTGACACAACGACAACACAAAAGATGACATGTGGCATATGCACAATTCGTGAAGTATGGAAGAAGGGTTGCCAAGACCAACTTGTGAACATACAATTCATGCAGGACATGTATAAATATAGATGTAAGTTGGAGAATTGAAGTAAGATTTATGGCGAGAGCATAAGAGATTCAAGTGTTTGTTGAAGTTTGATATTCGGGGCATCAAAGGAATCGAGGACATAACAATATGATCTAGCAAGGAGCCGAATGCGCACATGCAACTAAACGAAGTATAGATGGTGCGTAGAAAGATGTTGTAGATCTGTGACGGATGTGCAAGTATTGAAAGGAAAAATACTGAAGTATGCACAAGTGCATTATGTTTTGAAGGACAACATTACAGTCAGCACACCATTTGTCACAGATGTTGTAAAGACATAAGCATAGAGATAGAACCGAAGTTTATCAAATAATGCACATATGTATTGCTTATGCATATGAACATAAGTGAAAGTGTGTGAAGTTGAGAAAACCATATAATGTGCGACGACATAACAACATCAATATTCAACGTGCGCATCATGATGCAGATGATCTGAGACAAGTGCACTAAACAGAACAGACGAATCATTTGATGCATAGGACGTCGCAGTTTGTCTAAGAAACTGTAGCACTTAAACAGAATGGACCCCTAAGAAAGTGCGTAGTTCCATCTGTTACTAGCGCTTTATTTTAGAATAGTAAACTATCAATTGAAAGCACAGTATCAATTGGTAATTGCAGTCACGCAAGTAGCAGAACGATGAGATAATCAGTGACGCAGATTGCAGTATCAACGAGCACACAAAACATGAAGTAAGTCATCACCAGATGTGTAATTTGAAAGGGATGAGAAGTCAAGTGATGTATGCAGCTCAGTCATAGAGTATCAACTGCATACGAAGGTAGCACATAGCAGAATTATTATCAGAAGATCATAAGGGTGCATGAGGTTGAAGTTCGACATAATCATACATTGGACATCAGGGTGGTCGGACGGGGCAAGGAGACAGGGAGTTGGATCTTCCTTCAGGTTGGTTCCTGTAAAACAACAAGGAGACGGGGGGTCGGTGCCTCCTTCCAGTTGGTGCTGGAGAAACACAAGGAGTTGTAGCTTCCTTCAGGTTGGAACCTATAAAACCATGGGGTCGGTGCCTCCTTCTAGTTGGTGCTGGTAAACACAGGAAGTTGGTGCTTCCTTGAATGTATTATTTCTCATTATAAAGAAACATTCTATGGTTTTCTCCCATTTGGGTTTACACGTAAAAATCTTGTGTGTTATGTGTTGTTTATGTTGGTTCATATATGTGTGGATGTTTATTTATTGATGGATAACTGAAGACAAAGATTAAGTAAAGGATAATCTGTTAAAGAAGTTAAAAACTGTTGATAATTGCGCTAATATTGATTCACCCCCCCTCTCAGTATTAAATCAATTCCAACAAGAAACCCTTCTTCCAAAAGAATTCTCTCATCCAAAGAAGAAGGAGGTTCAACAAAGGCTTTGACAAGTGAAAATCTAGATGCTACAATTGAAACACAAAAGGTGATTTCTCAAGAGAGTGCAAAGCAAAGCAGAAAGGAAAGTTTCATGCTTCTATCGCCATAGAAGATGAAACCACTCAAAAGAATGCATCCAAAGAAAATGAGACAAGAAGGGATTATTACCTTGTCTCATCCCTTTTGGGATCCTTCATCACAAGTGTCTACACATGGTTGATTGATAACAACACATGCAAACATATTACTAGTTACAAGAGTACCATCACTGACCTAAATGAGAAAAACTTCACACGCATGGTAGAGTTGGGGGACAACTCAACATATTCAAACCAAGGAGTTGGATCCACCTCATTCCAGCTGAGCACCAATGGTATTTTACACGTGGAGGAAATTTCGTATGTTCTAGGCTTGAAGAAGAACCTCCTTTCAGTTTCGGTTCTTGAAGACAAAGGCTTCCAAGTTATCTTCATGGATAGCAAAGCACTTTTATGGCCAAAGAACAAAATCCTAGAATCTGCTGCTGTGATTAGAGTTTGAGAGGGAGGACTCTACATGGTACCCGGGAAGTACATTCAAGCTATGATTCACCACACTATTAGTCCATGCGAGCTATGGCACCGGAGGATTGGACACCTACACTACAAAGCGCTACCAGGACTTCAGAAGATGGTAAAAGGTATGCTCGTATTTGATTTTGAGTATGATAGTGTATGTCAGGGTTGTGCACTTGGGAATAATGTTAAGAATTTTTTTTCCAACAATACTATTAGATATAAAGGGATTTTAGATTTAATACATTCTGATGTATGTGCTCCCATGTCATCCCCCTCCCCAAGTGGATTCTTATATTATGTACTGTTCATAGATTATTTTTATAGGAAGTCATGGATTTATTTCATGAAGGATAAAAGTGAAACGCTTAGCAAATTTAAAGAGTTTAAAGCCCTAGTTGAAAATAAGAAAGAAAACCACATCCATGCATTAAGGTCTAATAATGGAGGTGAATTTGATTCACATGCATTTAACGAGCTATGGCATGATGCAGGAATATGTAGACAGTTAACAATACTATACAACCCTCAAAAAAATGGGGTTGCCGAAAGGAAGAATAGAACCATATGTGAGGCTGCAAAATCCATGATGCATGATCAAGATATATCTACCTCATTGTGGGAGGAAGCCACGAGTACATCTGTGTATATCCAGAATAAAATCCCGCATGCCATTCCAGATGAGAAGACACCTGGAGAAGCGTTTACTAGTGAGAATCCAGACATCTCACACTTGAGGATCTTTAGGAGCCCAGTATACATTCATGTACCAAAAAAAGAGAGAACACAGATGGAGCCTTCTTGAAAGAAAGGCACCTTTGTGGGTTATAGTGAGTCATCCAAAGCATACCGAATATATGTACCTAGTGAGAGACACATTGAAGTAAGCTGAGATGTTACCTTCCATGAGGAAGCTTCTTTCAAAAGATCGAAAGAGCTTAAATGTGATTCTGAGATGGAGGATCTCGAGTTTGATTCTCACCGGTTCAGAGTTTTAGAGGTAGAAACCAGAAGATTCCTCAGATTTAGTATCTCCTGAAGAACCAGTAGAACTGATTGAGAGGTCACTTGATGAACTTCGCGCTAAAAGAAGATTTACTTGGTGTTGAGATATCTTACAAGATGCAGAGAAACATGGAGCACCTGTAGGCTCATCCAAAGAGCACAAACAACTTGACAGATATTCAGGGTATGTTGCACTGATGAGTCACATCAGTGATTTAGAACCATCCTCATATGAAGAAGTTTCAAAGCAACAAGTTTGGAAAGATGCAATGACATAAGAGTACAACTTATAATGAAGAATGATGTTTTGGAGGTTGTTCCCAACATGATGGGAAGTCCATTGTGACTTCCAGATGGATTTACAAGATAAAGCATGTTGCAGATGGTAGCATTGATAAGTATAAAGTCAGATTCGTTGCTATAGGTTTTTCTCAAAAAGAAGTCATCGATTATGATGAGACGTTTTCCCTTGTGGAAAGGTACACCACAATCCAAGCAATGATTGCACTTGTATGTTATAGGATGGAAAATTCACCAAATGGATGTGAAGATAACCTTCCTTAATGGCGAGGTTTATATTCAACAACCCGAAGGATTTATGGTGCATCGGAAGGAGTCCCATGTTTGCAAGATAAAGAAAGCTCTACATGGGCTTAAGCAAGCTCCCAGGGCTTGGTACTCAATCATCAACATACTCCATCATGTTCTATAAGAGTGAAGCTTATCCAAATATGTACTTCAAAGTAGTGAAGAACCAAGCATTGACATTGGTTATGTATGTTGATGATTTGTTTCTCATTGGAGAGGAACATCTGATTGCTTGGTACAAGAGGGAGCCCACCTCAAAGTTCGAGATGAAAGACTTAGGTCTGATGCACCACTTTATTGGCCTTGAGATCTGGCAAATAAAAGATGAAACTTTTCTATCTCAAGGAAAGTACACTGTGGATATATTGCGCAGGTTTGGCATGATAGATTGCAAATCTGTGACTACACCAATGGTTTCCAATTTGAGGAAACTTCACGAGTCAGGATCTGGATTAGATCCAGTAGGTCCCACTTTGTATAGACAACTTATAGGCTCACTAATGTACTTGATACATTCTAGGCCTGATGTATGTTATGACGTGAGCATTCAAAAATTCCAAATAGAAATGGAAGTCGGATCTCCCATCAATCAATGCATGGCATCTATCCAAAGCATAACAAAACTGCCATAAAAAAATGGCAGACCACGTAATGCATATTGGTCTCTGTACTAAAGATTCAACATAATACAATAGAGGGAAACTAATGCGCTATCCATCACTGGTGGAGTGCGCTAGCATTGTAAGCAAGAGAGAGGCACCTCACATCCTCACGACTAAAAGCAGAGATCCTAAACTTCCCACCACTCACCTGAAAATTAGAGGGATGGACAACCTCGTCATTGATATATCTCAGAGAGTAAGCTAGTTGACTCTCTGCTACAGTACCAGCCGAGACATCAAGGAAATAGGGAAAATCCTCCCCTCTCCTACATAACCCGGTGATGAAATAGATGTCCTCCTTAGTGGGCTCGAACCACTTACCGAGACCAACATGAAATGCCAACCTACGATGATCCCAGTGTTGGATGAACTGACACAACAATGAAGAGTTACACTTGAGGGATGTAGCCTCCTGATAGAAATTCAGGAGACCGATATCCCTCAAGAGATATCGAGTCTAAGCAGTAATGGGGTGAGCATACAAATCCCTCTCCCTTTCCCTAGCTTCCCATTCTCTGGCAATGTTGAACTGATCCACATGTTCAAGTTCCTACAAAGCAACTTGTCGCCACTCACGTATCTGTTTCACATATAACATAAATCACTGTCATAAATAGATATATAAAAACATGTAATATTTCATTCAATTAACATCCTATTTAATAACATCAATAACACATTTTTCTATGAAACAATACATTTTTAGGTGTGGTGCGCCTAAATAGCATAGGTGCACTGCCCCTAGTGTTTTTATACACCAATTGCACCGCCAATGGTGCATTTATATAGAAAATGCACCGTTAACAGTGCTTTTTACCTACATGTGCCCCGATAAACAAAGGGCCGTTGAAATTTTTAACATTTTAAAATGTTCATCATAGTGCGTCCCTTAAACGTGAACGCACCATCGATGTATTGAGTGTTTTTTTAATTTCCTACTTTACCAGTGCTCCATTTACAGATAAACGACCGGGTAACTCGGTGTGGATATTGTAATGTAGCACATCGTTTGCAATTAGCTATCGTTTTAAAGCACAACACCAGTGCATTGTGGACACATCATCACCCCGTAAACGAGGTGGATGAGCTGTGGTGCGGTTATTTTTAATGGGCACTGTCACCATTAATGTATTGTACAGAGGTTTTAAATTTAAACGGTGCCACCTTTAAATTGAAGTGCATCGGGTAACTTAGTGCGGATTCCATAACATAGTGCACCGCTAAGATATTTTCATTGTTTTTAAAATTTCTATTGTCAAATTGGTGTGTCAAATTACAAACGCACCCGTGCGTTTCAAAATTTTGGTTTTTGAACGCACCATAACCAATGCACTGACTTTAACCATAAGCACTGTTGTTTATGTTATTTTAAGGTTGATAGGGAATGTATCCACGATGCACTTACTACACGTCAGAGCATGGACTACTAATGCATTGACGTGCATTGGGAGCACCGTTGAATGATGTTTGTTTAGAGTATGTAAATGCTACATTGTCTAAAGCGGTGCATCACATTCACATTAACACATTGGGTACAGTGGGCAGTCATGAACAAAAACCACCAGTTATTTTATTTTAATTTGTTTTTTTTAATATACATCAATGCGAATAATGCACATAGGGGCACCAAAAGGACGGTGTGTTACGTTGATAGGAATGCATCGCTAATTGACACATTATTTTTAAAATATATGTTTCTTCGGTGTGCTACAAAAGCACATCGCACCATTTAAGCGGTGTGTTAAGTCCGTTCAACTCGCCCTACCAGCGGTGCTCCTTGTAAAGTTTTTACAGGATGCACAAACGTCCGGTGTGAGTCGAACAACTCTAATGCACCACGCAAATTTTTTAAATTTTTGGGGAAAAAATAAGAAATAATTGCTCAATTTCAAAATTATATCCCCTAAAAATTTAAATTATCAAATAACCATTAATTACCTGCTAAACCACACATCGGGGAGGCATCTTGGCTATGTATGGAGAATTTGAATTTTTGCCCACCATTTGGTGAAATTCAAACTTGAGTTAGTAGCCAATGGGAATCAACAATGTATTCGCAACCAATGAGGAATGAGCAGTGGGAGAGCGTCTAGTGGGTGATGTAGGGCACCGATGTTGATGGCTCAGACGCACTGTACAAGGGTAAAAATGAGTTCGATGACACTATTTTGTTTTTATAAAACCCTGTTCCGGTGCGCCCAGTAATAATGCATACACCGAGGCGGTTTAGAACATAACTGCACCGCAGTTAGGTTTTTCAATAAAATTTAACATTTTGTAAATATTTTTATTTTTATTTTTTTAATGAAATACATATCGGTGCTTTCAGTTAACTAACATGCACCGGGGCATGTTTTGTTAGCTAACACACTGATGTAGGGTTTTAAGTAAAATATAACCTTTTTTTTAATAAAATAATAAAATATGTTATTTTTAATAGCACATACACCAGTGCGTTCGATGCTTTGCACCGGGGCGTGGTGTGATAGATAACGCACCGAGTGTAGGGTTTTAAATAAATGTAGTTAGGTTTTTAAATAAAATAAATGCTTTTATTTTTTATTTTTAATAAAATATACAATGGTACATTTGTGTCTACTAAATGCACCGGGGCATTTAGTATTAGACAGCGCACTGCGTTTAGGATTCTAAACAAAATCTTATGAATATTTTAATAAAATTATATATATATATATATATATATATATATATATATATATATATAGTACGGGGCGTTTATGTTTTTGGAAACGCACCAGTGTGTCTATGTTTACGTAACGCACCAATTTAGTTTTTTTTTTTTTTTTGCATTTGATGATTTTTTTGGATGCGGTGCAACATAGTAGATGTCTTCTCGGTGCATCTTTAAAATAAGCGCACTGGTGCGTTTGTATTAAAATAAGCGCACTGGAAAAAAACCTCTGCTAAAACCTCTGACCACTTGCCTCTGCTAGTGACCTCCACTATAAACATATATTTGGACTCTTTTGAGCGGAGCATCTGCTATAACCTTTGCTACAGTACCTTTTCCTTGCAGTGCAACTATCGTTTAAGGGAGGAAATAACTTTCGGAAAGTGTTGATGATGATTTTCGTCACCAACAATACTTAGTCGACAAAGAGTTGTTAGGCTCTGCTACATATAAAAAGTTTCCGCCATAACACACAATGTCTATCGAGTCACCACCTCCAATTGTTGAGTCCAAAAACTAGGCTATGTCTCTAGCTAGCTTTAGATTGTTTGGGGTTTCCACCGTTAGGGAGTCTCTATAATATTTAATGAAATGACTAAGCTCACAATTTACAATGGATGGTTGACAATTTTGGTTCAAGTTTGTGCATGAAGATATAAAGGTAACAGGTTGCGGCTCCAACAAAAATGGTGTCCAATAATGTTATTTGGCTAGTTTTCTTCAGACTATTATTTAGCAAAATTGGTATAGCATTTAGTTTGAAGATCTCGATTAAACATGGTATCTTGGCTTGTGGCTTTTTCCCTTTCATTTTCCTTTCATCCTCCATTAATTATTTACCATTAATTTGCATTTTATAAACTTCCTTATACCACTATATAATATAGTAAAATATAAATTTTCCTTTCATTTATATATATTCCTATAAAAAAATCATATATCATTTCACTTTTCTAATTTTTTTTTGGGCCATATTTTTTTTTTAACAATAACGGTTAAGAGCTTTTATATATAAAAAATAAGAAGGATAAAGATTACATATTTCCGAAGACAGACTGATCCCAAGAGAGGACTACATCCATGACTCCTTGTTCATCTGCAGTCAGTCTTAACTTATCATGATACTTTCCTATTCTATGGACACTTGAAACTTCTAACAAGCTTCCCAAGAAGGAACTAGGCTACATTTACTACTAGCAAGACCAAAAATTATGCTGTCCTACTTCTTACATACATCTCAAAACATTCCAGAGATTAACAATATGAAGTTTGTTGACTTCTTGTTTTCCTTGGAGAAGTTAAACTTTCTTTTGGCTTCACAGAGGATGAAGCTCCTTTTTTCTTTTTACTGACTTTGGTCCAATCTCATGGTTCAACAATGACTCCAAGTGCATCTTCGGGTGCATCCTGAAGGGCTGAACTTTTCAATTCCATCAGTTGGATAGCACTATCTCATGGAGTTAGAGGTGGATCATTGTCGTTGGCAGAGATCCTTAGTTCTTCTAGAGTGCCCTCTATATTAGCCTGAGGAAATTCCTTAGCTTGTGATGGAGCTTCTTCAGGTAGATCTTCATTTCTGCTTACTGTATAATGCTTGGAATTTTCTCTATCCCACCAAGTGGATTTGCGATGAAGCTTTTTGGATTTGGGGTTCTGTGAGGATTTTGGGCAATATTTTACAAGATGTCCAATTGCGAAGCAAGATCTTCATCTGAACATCACATTTTGATAATCTAGTTTTTGCACCCACACATAATCCTTGCTGGTCAAATGGATCTCACTAGGAAATCCATTGTTGAAGTCCATCTCCACACATATGTGAGCAAAGGTGGTTTTGATGTAATCCTTTTTTTCTGAACTTCGATCGTAGAAGGAGACCAACGCATTGCCAATAGCTTCGAGCGAGGCCGAGTTCCATAGATGCAAGGGAAAATTTGGAAGCCAAACCCAAACTGGAGCAGATGAGATTTGGTCAGTAGTTGGGTCAAAAAGAGGGCTCCAGGGTTTCATAAAGAGCCATGAACTTCCCCAAAACCACGGACCGGAATCAAGAATGATATGTTTTTCCTCTGGTTTATCAAAATCCACAACAAAAAAACCCCGAGCACAGGGATAAATAGAAATTTCCTCATGAACAAGGGGTTTCCATACCTCAGAAATCCACTTATGGAGATCAACCAAGCGAGGCCAGAACCCATTGAAACGACAAGCCAAAGATGACTCTGCGAAATTCCTTGCTTCAATCAGAGATTCCTCAACCATTGCTATGGAGGGTGCTGGTATTTCCTGAACTATCAAAACCGGATGGTCGCCGACTGCCTTGTTGAGTGAGATCGGTATCGAGCTGGAAGCAACTGAGAGAAAACTGGCCGCCATTCTCCAGGCACCAGGCTGCCAGACCAGATCTAACAAGCTGGCCATCGTCTTTTGAGCAAGCCGCGGCGCACCGGACAGGAACCCTCACGATAACCTACAAATCTGTGACGAAGGACCCATGATGCCGGAGGCCAGGGATGCCTCACAGGCACTGACCGTCCTCAAAACGATGGTCGTCGACGAGCTAAAAAACCCTAGCTCGCTGCGTCCTTGAAGGTAAATTAATAGTAGAGGGTTTTTCATTTTTTTGGGCCATATTCCATAACATATACATATCCCTTTTTTTTGCCATATTCCATGACATATACATATTAAAAGGGTTTTATCTATAATGAACAACTTACAAATGAGCCATATGTCATGTACAACGCATTGATTTAATTTCCAAATCTCTACAAATATAAAAAATGTGTTAACCACAAGCTTACGAAGTGTGGGATAAAGTTCTATACTTTAGAATGAAACATATGGTATTTTCATATATGAACTGAAGTGTGGGATAAAGTTCTATACTTTAGAATGAACATATGGTATTTTCATATGAAGGGTTATGTTGGCAAATGGCAATAAAAGAGTTTACATATGGAAAGTACTGCTCTGACTGTCATAACTACAACGTAGTTGACATGCTTGCTTCGTGATTATATTTTAAACATATCCATCCTACTCGATATGTTTAATTTCATATTGATAAATTTGAAACTTCTTCCTTGGTTGGATGACATGCGACTTTACATAGTTACAACAGATTCAGGTGTTTCACTATTTTCTGCTCCAGCATCCTTCAAGATGCCATCAAGTTGTATGTGATTTCCGCAAGTTGACAGTACATGGAAAGCTCCAAAATAAAACTAATGGGATGAACCATACAAACATCCCATTTCCATGGAGCGGCTCATTTCCTTAAAGGAAGGCTTTTCGACCAAAGTGACGTATATAATGTCTGAAACGATAAAATCGTTTTTTATACGAATAACCAATGTAAATAATACAAAGGATTCATAAATGGTCAAATAATTGAATATAGAATTGATAAGATAAATAATAATGATTTACAATGAGGATGTAGCCGCATATAGGGTTTATATGGTGACTGCTTACCAAAGGTTATGTCTCTTAGTTAAATATAATTAACATTATGTTTTATTTTATTATTTATATTATTATATATATTATTCATATTATTTTAATATTTTGTTTGTTACATTGCCTTCCCCTTAAGGGGAGCTTTGTCCTCAAAGCTTATTGAAGACAAGGCTTACGTCTGATTCTTTTGCTTGTAATGTCATCTGTCATTTTTGTTTGTGTTAGTAACTGTGACTCTTGACGAAACAAGACGATACGAGTTACGAATTCCCAAGAAAAAATGTCACATTGTTTGTGAAGTTGCCCATTTGAGATCTATCTTCATTGGAGTTGTTTGTTGATCGTTTTGTTGGATGGAACTTCTCATTTTCCGCTTAATTTGTTGATCTTGTGTTCTTTCTTTTCTAAAATCATAACTCTTTTGTTTGTTTTCATTTTGACCATGTCGTTGGTCAAAATGACTTATAATTTCGGTGTCGATAAGGAGTTCTTATTGTTTGTTTTTCTACTAGATTGGCTTCTTTTTGAATTGTGATGATGACTAGATTTGTATTTTCTTCTTTTTCTTCAATTTGGATTTTTGAGTTCAAAGGCTTGGATGTCCTCTTCTAAATTTGCTCCAACTTGTTTTCCAACAAATCTTTATCATTTTTAAGATTCCTCATCATTTCTTCTTGCGATTTCTCATCATCTTTAAGCTTCTGAATATGATCCATTAGATCTTGTTTATGCATCCTAAGGTGACCATTCTCTTCGATATTTTCTACTAGTTTCTTTTGAAGATTTTGATTCTCCTCTTCTAGCTTTTGATTGTCTTGTGCTTTATCCTTCGCCTTCTTGATTTGAAGAAGCAATTTTTTATTATGATCTCTTAGACGAAGATCTCTTGTTCTTTGTCCATGACAACTTTGTCAAATTCTTTCTGCATATTATGTTTTGATTTTTTATCTTCTTGTGAGATCACCTTCAATATGTCTTTGAAGTCTTCATACGACACAACTCTTGACTTTGACTTCATTGTAACGTCCTGCAATGTGACTTGCTTCTTCTTATACGAAAACGTTAAAAAACTTTTTCTTCATAGTTAAGATGACTACCCCTAATGTTTCCATCCAGGGTGAACCCAAAATGATGTCAACTTCATTTAGATATATAGTCGTAACATTGAATTGGGATGTGTACTTATACTCATCAATTGTTAGTTGTAAGTCTGTAATTTCATATTGCTTCTCACCATAAGTATCTCTATTTTCTATCACACTTGATTCTGGGACTAATAATTGATTTGCCAAGTTGTTGCTAATGTGATTTTCCTTGATGGTTGGACAAATAGCAATGCTAATACATTTCCTTGAATAGTCCCCTCAAGTTTTAGTAGGTCATTGACAATTTTTGAGTAGGTCTTAGAAAATCTTTCTTGTTTTTTGTCACAAGATTCTATTTTATTATGCATCTTATCCAACGACATCTTTATCTTTGTATAGTATACTTTATTATTCAATAATTAATTTTTCCCCACAATATATTATTACTATTATTAAAAGTTAATAATTATAATATTATTAATAAATATAGTATAATAATAATTATTAATGATAATAATAATTATTAATAATTATAGTAATTGTTATTGGAGTGGAAGGATAATAAAGATGATGTGGATTGGATGGTTGGGAGGAATGATTGTTACTTTCCCCACCCAAGTTCAATTATTGCTTGCTTCTTGGTAGCCTTAATATTTCTTATGCAGTACTAGCTTTTATGTTTTCTATATTTTCTTTTCTTTTTACTTATTTTACTTCTTTGTTTTTACTTTTTCTTTTCATTTTACTTCTTTTACTTCTTTGCTTTTACTTTTCTTTTCATTTTACTTCTTTTACTTCTTTGTTTTTTCTTTTCTTTAAGGTCCTAGATTTTAGGGAAACCCAAAAATGGTATGAAACGATAAAAAATGTTTCTTATACAAATAACCAATGTAAATAATACAAAGGATCCATAAATGGTCAAATAATCGAATATATAATTGATAAGATAAATAATAATGATTTACAACGAGAATGTAGCCGCATATATAGGGCTTATATAGGGATTATATGGTGACTATTCACCAAAGGTTATGTCACTTAGTTAAATATAAGTAACATTATGTTTTATTTTATTATTTATATTATTATATATATTATTCATATTAGTTTAATATTTTATTTGTTACAATGTCGACCATGTTTGTTCTCAACAACTTTTAATTAGTGGGTATCTCTTCTGCAGGTAGCCTTGTCAAGATAATTCTTGACAAGCATGAAGGCGTCATGAGCAAGTTCGTACGCCATAATCGTTACATGGGTTGTGTAGTATACAAAAGTGTAAGTTTTGAACATGTACAAAGAAGTAAAGCATACAGATTCTTTTAAGCAAAACAAAGATTACACCACAGTATTCACACATAATACACATAGATTTACCGTGGAAACCCTTTATTGGGAAAACCAACAAAACTTAGAGCTGCACCTCTTATTTTTTCATATTGATTATTAACCACTCACAATACAAATATGGGTATTCCGCAACATCCAAAACTCTAATCCATTAACCCGGATTAGAAAATAGACTCCAATCCCTTAACCGGTATTAAATTACATAATTTTAGAAAGAGCCCAAAAATAGCCCAAAAAAATTCGAACTTGCTTCACGAAAGGGGGAGGGCGTCGACACGCTTCCCCATAAACTCCCCTGAGCCAGCACCACGCGTAGCGTATACGTCAGAGCATTAGATGGAGGGGATTGTCAGGCGCGATCAAAGATGCACACCTCGCACACACATGAAAAGAATATAACACACACTCAACAAAAAGTGGAGTTCGTTGCCTTTCATATCCAATGACAATGTGAGTTCAAGTTCAAAGAAAAAATACGAGAGTTGGAGAAGGATATTATGGACTCAAATGAAAAGATTGACTTCTATCAATCCGAACTATTGCATGACTAACACTAGAGGAGTCAATACATATTCTATCAAAACTAGTTCAGACGCAGTGCAATATGATAAACTGAGAGAAAACAATACATCTAGCAGACATGGTCAATATGCTACAGGAATAGACTTGCCGCAAACAACTCAAACTGTTGTATCTATGATGAATTAAAATTCATTAATGTCATTTAGTTTATTGTTGTTATGGATTGGAGGTGATCCTCTTGATGTCTCGGTCTCGTTGCCTATGCTCAAAGATGCTTCAAACTGAAAAATGAGGAACCAATTTCAAAATATGTTGAGATCCATCATAATGAAATTACTAAAACCATCATAAGCTGACATCGTCGGAGATACATTTATGCCATGACAAGGGATATTACAAATTTAAGAGAAAGATTTGAATGAAAATATGAAGAACTCGAGAAAGAAAAGAAGAAGTTATTTTGCAGAACATATTATTCTTGGTTGGTGAATAGATCAATTCTGTAGCTGCAGTTGCTATTGGTTATATATATGTGTACGAAGGTAAAAAGGCACACATGACTATTTGTAATGATATAAGTGTAACCTAATCAGTTCAAGGTAGTCATTGGATTGGAGGCCAGAAATATACCAATTATGTTGATCTTCCAATTTTATCATTGATGTTTTCAATGTTAGATATTGCATTCTTTCCAATTGAACAACAAGTTGTCTAGTTCCCACAACAACAGTTGTAATTAGAATTGTTTGACATGAATCTTACCTATCGTATACTTCAAAAATCATTGTGTTATCTTTATTTGGAATAAAGAAATTAAAAAGATAAAAAATTGTCCATAATTTCACTTTTGTTTTATTGAAATTCTCGGTTAGTTAGGCTATATGATAAATTCTCATTTTTTTTTCATTTCTAAACTATCGGCGAGAGGTATGGTGGAGTAATAGGTTTTTATTCAATTTTCTCATTCATTCATTAATTCTCATTTTTGTTTTTCTCTTGAGAAGATTTAACAATGTTGTTGATAGTAGGTGCTCTCTTAAAAGTTTGCAGAGAATTGGAAGGTTGAACTTGGTTTGGATTATATAAGGTAGATTGTAAATCCTGTAACATTTTTTAAATTAAAAAATATATATTTGTTGTATAGGTTAATTAATAATTTTGTGTGTAGGAAAAAGCATTACAAAAGTAATTATTGATTCACTTAGTTCAACTCTTTTATTCTTCCTTTATTGTAAAACTTAACATACAACCTTATATAATTTTGAAAGTTATACATGGACTTTGCGGAGTTTTGAAAGCAAAGTTATTTATTGAGAAAATGTATAAAGTGTTTCCATAAAAAAGAAAAATCATTTTATGACCCAACTATTTCTCATCTTATTATTTTTGTTTATTCTTTATTCATTTTATTTTCATTCAAAAAGAATTTGTTGTTTTGTTTTATGGTAAATGTATATGTTAATATATTATATTTTCTTCATAAAAATTGTTTTATTTTTTATTATTTTAAATGTATATAAATAAAACAATATAAAAAGAAATGTTTCAAAATATTTATATGTTTCTTTATTTTTTCTTAAATTCTTTTGTTTAATTTATGTAAATAATTTAGTTACTTATTCATTTGTATTAGTTTTTTTTTTGTTTTATCGTTATTTTTTCATATTTAAACAAGAGCCACAAGTGGTAATGTCCGTGACAAGAGAAGGAGGAAATGGGATAGAGCAAGAGTAGAAGGGAAATGAAAGCGAGATGATGGGGTGGGGGAAGAAGCCACACATTGTCTGGAAAAGTAAGGATGGAAAGCAAGAAGGGAAAAAACACAGGTTTTTTTTGGAGTAAATCATTTAAGAACACAAAGCTAGTGTCAACGTGCTCATGGCATGGAAAATGCATTAGCTTGAATGCAAATGATATGAGATGAATTTGTAACTAGGGAAATAGTATGATGGCTTCTATATGATAGAGACAAAAATTCTAAAACATTTGTATCTTTTCAAACGTTGCGGGAAGGTCGATGTGTGAAGCTAAAGAGGATACAAGGGTTGGTGCAGTGTACAAGGCTTGGGGCGCTGCGTGTTTTGGGGGGTTGTGAATTAGAAGAGTTTCCCAGTGTGGAAACATTAGTATCTTTGGAGGAGTTGCGGGCAGGTGAATGTGTGAAGTTGAAGAGTTTCCCAGTGTGGAAACATTGGTATCTTTGGAGGAGTTGCGGGCAGGCGAATGTGTGAAGTTGAAGAGGATAGAGGGGTTGGCGCATTTTACAAAGCTTGGTTGTTGTATGTTGATGGGTTCTCTGAGTTAAAAGAGATACCAAGTATGGAAACATTGGCATCTTTGGAGGAGTTGTGGGCAAGTGAATGTGTGAAGTTGAAGAGGATAGAGGGGTTGGCACATTGTACAAAGCTTTGGTTGTTGTATGTTGATGTGTTCTCTAAGTATCTAAGATTTGGTGGGTGCGATGAGTTAGAACATTGTTGTAAGTGGGTGAAGGTGTTGAACATTGTTATACCTGGATGGAGATGCTCAATTTCTTTGCATTACAATTTAAGTTGTATATAAAATATAATGTTAAATAATTTATTTTTATAAATGATCACTAAAATTCAACCATTTACCCATGTTAGAAAAGCTATATAGCGATTAATTAAAATTTAAGTTTAGAATAATATAAATGAAATTCAATTAAGTTGTATTGGGTATAACATCTTTTATAAAAATTGATCATGATCATACCGTACATGATATGATGGAGTATACACCATAGTTAATATATTTACTTAAACACATTAATTCATTAATTCAACATAAACACATTAACTCAAATAGTATGATATATTGAATCTTATATCAAAAGAGAAGAAAAAGATATTTACTTCGGTATTAATTTGAAAAAGATTCTATGATGTATTGAACTTTAGTATATAGTTACAAAAGGTATATTTATTATGTTGTGCGATTAATCTTTAGCATCTTGTTACAACTTTGTGCTCTTCTTTTATTGGTCTATTTGTATTAAAAACCTAGTATGACTCCCACCACTTGTCAAATACAATCAAGTGTGGTACATGTCATAACCCTCAGACAGGGTACATGGAAGGCGAGATCCTTGTCAATCTACCACTAATTGAATCATTTATTCATCAATAATAATATGGTTAGGTCAATCTCCACATTGAGTAAATCCATTATATGATGTCGTTGTAGGGTTGAATCGTATGTCTAATGTGGCATCCACTTGGTGGGCTACGTGTTCACTTGGGTCTATTACAATAGTTGGCATCGGATGTGGCTAAAGATACCAATGTAATCTATCAACCCCACAATACGTTTAAGTTGTAATACAAGTGGCGTTGAGTCAAGGGTATAGAGATAGAGCTCATTCATAGTATTAATACAATGCTAATGTTAAGGAAGTTTTAGGTGTTAACATAGGTCTTGTTGAGTCTTGTAGTGTAGAGGGTAGCTTTGCAATGGTAATGTTGAATTTAATAGCATGTTTAGAACTACAAGTTTACAATGGATAACATCGCATGGTTTAACATAATGTTTAGTACTTGGTTAAACAAAGTATTACTTATCTTAACTTTAAAACATACATTCATATATCCTTCAAGTTAGGATATAGTAATTGTCATATTAATTTAATAAGTTAGAACTAGTGTAGATAGAATATATGGTGGATCCTATTAGTTTCACCAATAGCATATACATGATCATAAAGAAACGTACATAAACATATACCTCCAAACACATATAAAGTCCATACATCATTCTAATAGCCATACTAAAATCCATGCATACTTGCATAGAAATTGTGGTCAATTATTTAAGGATCACTAATTTTGATAGGTCAACTTCATGCAATTGTAAACCATAACTGAGCCTAGTTGTATGTAAGGGTTAAATTGCATGGCTTCCACCTCACGTTGAAGTCTGGAGTCACATGTATCATTTGGTGCATGTCAATCTTTATAATTTAATACATAGGTATGGCACGTGTAGCCTTAACTTACCATTAGTGTGACCCCCCTTCACCATGCTCCAGAAATAAAGTATCAGCATGCGGCTCTTGTTTTTGCTTGTCTCTATCGTTGAGAATCAATTTTCTTTAACCAAGTCAAAATCTATGTTTAAACTTTTACTTTTATTCAAAATATTTTGCTCTAGTATACATTTGAGTCAAAGAGATGAAATTCTGACATAGGGAATCTTATTTTCATAAAACAACCTCAACTTTGCAGAGGATTTACTGGATTGCCTCTTGAGACTTCTGGAATGCCGACTCATTAATGGAGGTTGGGAGGTTGTGAGGATATCGAAACTTTACATATTCTCCTCTGGCACACGATCATTTTGTTGTATTGAAACCATCGTTCAATCCACATATTTATCTCATTTGTGCTTCCCTTTGTTGGGTTGACTCATCGCAGTTGAGGAGTTAAGTATTAATAAGAAGGCGCCCCTCAACAGGAGTGATTATATTCATTATTCTCCTCGAAATGGACCATGGAAATCATTAAGAATGAGGCACATTGGATTCCTCTCACCATCCAGATTAAGAACCTCCTTCAAAGCAAACTGATTGCTTGATCAGATCTCGGTCAATCCAATGTTTAAGAAGTGGGAGCTCATTACAAATGTAAGTGCATTTTTTCTAATGATACACAACAACAGAGTAATGTTGTGTGTGCTGGTAGCTTATTTCCTGGTCAGACTTGCCCCGTTTTACCCACTTAAACTATTCATTGGGTAAATTAGCAAGCCTGGGATTGAGTACCTTGTATAAGACATTTTTTTATGGAAATCCATGAGGCCTTATATTTGTTTTTCGGTTTTTCCTCGAATTCCTTGGTTTAGTTAATTGAAGAGCTTATTGTATTTCTCAGCCATTGTGGCTCGTCTTACTGGTGCCAAATTCCGGTTAAAATTCATAATAGCTTACCCAGAAGTCGTATAGCCCCGAACAAAAATTCATTGTTGCAGGATGCACTTGCTGTAAAAAATAATTGATTTTTTACTCCTTATTCATGAAAGGAGTGGCCAGTTCGGTTAGTATCTGCATGCGTTCCTGAGCACCCTCTAGCAGATGTTGCATGTGGTTCTAGTCATGGAAGACGATGAATTGGTCAGCATTGTTCAGTGTGACAACGAAAGAATTGAACTTGGAAGCTTACCATAATTGCAACACGAACCTGACCGTCAGACAACGATGTCATTTCGGGACAAATGTCAAATGAAACAAAAATGAAGAGAACAAAATTTATAAAAATCAAATAATACAAAAATATATATAAATAAACAATAAAGACATTATGGGAACACTAATAGACTTGATTAAAGAATGTATGTTCATTTCTTATACACATTTATTTTAATTCAAGACACAATGCTTTCATTCTTACAGTTATTGTCTTGTCTTAAGCAGTTTAAAACAAAAGGTGATAATTCATGCCTATTCTGCATTAGCTAAGCAAAATTTGAGATTGTTGTTGAAAACATCATTTTTCTCTATTTCCAAAATATGTACAAAAAGAAGACAAACCTCTCCATGTTTGTACTCCACCAACTATTGTTTAAGAGAGGAAATGAATTCAACAAAAACATACCAAAACATCAATTTTCTTTATTTCCAAAACATGCACAAGAACACTATTTATTTATAAAGAATATGCCTTGAAGATGAGGACCTCCTTGATTTTTAATATTTACAATAGTTCTCTTTAAATGGAGGACATTAAAGCTGGTAGATAACATAAATTACATAAATGATTTAGATACAACTTTTTTAAAATGGTTTTCTCGAACTTTTTCAAAAGTCAATAATCAATTTTTGAGTAATAAAACATTTCCAAAATGTACTTTTCAACTGTATTTTAATATAAAATACAATTTCTTTCCTGGAAATATATATATATATATATATATATACATATATATATAACACTTAATGGCTTAGAGTGCTTTGAGATTCATGTAAGAGGTCTCAAGGTTGATCTCTTGGTCTAGTTGCCTTTTATGTTCCTATTGTGTCAATCACCATAATCGACCTCATTGGATCGGCACTGTATGTCATTTGCAAAATGTGGACAAGTAGATATAAAATACAATTTATTTCCTAGAATATATATATATATATATAACACTTGTTGGCTTAGAGTGCTTTGAGATTCATGTAAGAGATCTCAAGGTTGATCTCTTGGTCTAGTTGCCTTTTATGTTCCTATTGGGTCAATCACCATAATCAACCTCATTGGATTGGGCACTGTATGCCATTTGCAAAATGTGGGCAAGTGCCTAGGAGTCTGAGATTTTTCTTGAGGTTTTCCTTGGAATCCCCCCCACACATATAGTTTTCTTGAGGTTTTCCTTGGAATATATATATATTGAGGTTTTCCTTGGAATATATATATATATATTGAGGTTTGCCTTGGAATCCCCCCCACACATATAGTTTTCTTGAGGTTTTCCTTGGAATATATATATATATATATATATATATATATATATATATATAATGTCTTATATATATATATATATATATATAATGTCTTATAAATATATATATATATATATATATATATATATATATATAATGTCTTATATATAAATATTTTTTTAATATAGAGATTTAATATTCAACTATTCCAAACTTATCAAATATAGTAAATTTAGGCATATTTACAAAATAGTTTGGTTATGGATGTGGTTGTGGGATGGAGTGTTTATCCTCCCCACACAAAGTATATTCAAAGTGACAAGTTGAGCTCATAATGAGTATATTGTTTTGACGGCTTCAAACCCTGTTGTTGACCTTGACTTGTGGCCTAAAGAATCTAAGATTTTCCCTCGGTACCATCCTTGAAATATGGGTAAAAGGTAAATAAATAAATGAAAGATAAAAAATCAATATATATTGCATCATTTTGTCAAATCAAACTTATAATTTACCTTTAATTTAGTTTCAAATCAAAATTAACAAAAAAAATTAAAGTACAAATTTCATGAAGTGTCACCATATTTGCTTAAGAAATTATATTGAATCCATATCTATCCTAAATATAGATAGTAAATTCACTTTTATAAGCCCAAATAAGTAATGTACAACTTAAGAAACAAACTTTGAAGGAAAAATCTCCATTTTTGTCAAGGTGATAAGAAATTATATTGAATCCATATCTCTACTAAATATAAATAATAAATTCACTTTCATAAATCCAAATACCAGATATTAAATCACAATAATATACAACTTTATAATCAATCTTGGGAAAAATCCCTATTTTTTGTCACAATAAAGAAATTCAAATTAATATCACAAATTTTTGCATTACCCAATTTAAAGGTAATAAGCATTGGATAATCTCCTCAGATCTCTAACCATTCTCACAATGGCCTTCAACTGTTCATACTTTCTCATCATATCTCTAACCATTCCCACAATAATAAGCTCTTTGTTTATTCAATAATAATATTTATGCAATTGCATTTTATTAATTCAAGCACCCATTTCTTCCAATCCAAATCTCCATATGCATAACCTCAATAAGAAAGAGTAATATAACAAGTTCTTTTATTATTCAATAATAATACCTATGCAATTGCACTTCATCAAATCAACTTTATCAATTACGTACCCATTTCTTCCAATCTAGATTTCCATGCATAACCTAAGAAAGCACCCATTTCTTCCAATTTAGATCTCCATATGCATAACCTAAGAAAGATTAGTATAGAGATCTCAAATTTCATTCAAAATGACTATCATTTTCCTTTAGTCCCTCCCTTCTCAACTCATTTACCGAGCTCTCAAATATTTTATAGCTTTCTCAACTCATTTACCAAGCTCTCAAATATTTCGTAGTTTTCCTATATTATTATGATGTGTCTTATTATTTAACTTTGAACTCTGACAACTCTCAATCACTATATTCTCACTTCAATCCATTATTTTTTTTAAATGTTTTTTATTATTTAACTTTGAACTATCACAATTCACAATCACTACATTCTCACTTCAATCCATTATTTTTAAATGTAACATGGTACAAATACCCACTTTAACATGTGTATTTTTTTTGTATAAATGTTTATTTTGTTGATAAATGTAACATGGTACAAATACCCACTTTAACATGTGACACATGGGAGTAGAGATTTAAATCTTACTTTAACATGTGACACATGGGAGTAGAGATTTAAATCTTACTTTAACATGGGACACATGGGAGTAGAGATTTAAATCTTACTCTAAGATACAAATACCCACTTTAACATGTGACACATGGAGAAGGATGGGCTCTTTAGGGTTTTGGGGGCCTCCTCGGCTCCTGTAGCCCTATGGGGTTTTGCTCCCTGTTCACTCATGACGACTGTACCAGCAGTTAGCAGCTTGGATCTCGAGATCCTTACATGTCAGGAATACCACACTGTCGACTTGGTGGACTACTCGGCGGATCCTTTGGAGGGTAAACGACTTTTCACCTCCCCGAAAGTTATTTTTAACCTATCTCCTCACTGTAATTTTTCCCTAGTTTCCTTGCCGTCGCTCTCACCGTTGTTTTCCAAGGCCATAAACAGTCTGATGACATCGGGAGGGGCGAATTCAATGGTGGTTTCATCTCCCCTCCATCTGTCGCCCACAGTGGACGGTTTCGCAGCTGGCGATTATAACCCTGACGGTTTCCCGGATTTAGGGTTTGCGGGTCCGCTCCCAAATTTGCTTGGTTTGCCGTCCCCAGGGGACTATCTAACCCTAGATTCCACCATCGTCCACTCAGAACCACTCTCGGATGCCTGGCCCCCGAAAAATGTAGTTCTTTCAGATCTAGGGGACTGTGATTTTCCCCCCTGGGATTTCACTGCGCCGCAGTCACTACCGGTACATTTGGAAAATTCCTCCCCGCTGGTGCCGGAAGACTTCATCAACTCCTTCTTTAGCTCTCCTCCTCATGTTGGCTCTACATCGACACCCTTGGGCTCGGAAGGAATACTACCAAACACTCTCCCCCCTGAGTTTCGTCAGGAATCCTCTCCGCCGCGTAGACAAAAGGGAAATTTCTTAAAATGCGCACGGGATAGCATTAATCTGATATGTGGAAAAAACGTCTCAGTGGCTGGCTCTTTGAACATGGCAAAGATGGCATTGGTCGGCCGCGCCCGAGGAAAATATCCACGCACGGAGGATCTCGATCGCTGGATCTCTGCTCACTAGCAACACCTCCTTGGAAATAAACCGGAGATTATGGTATTATCCCGTGGTTGGTTTGTCTTCAAATTCAACTCGCAGGAGGATGTCCGTCTCATTCTTGCATCACACTGGAGCCTTGGTAACACGCCTATCTTGTTTAAAAACTGGACCCCCATGTTCGACGTGGACACCGAAAAATTTGATGTAATCTCGGTCTGGATTCGTCTCCCAGGTTTACCTTGGGAATTTTGGAATATGGATTCCTTCAGGGATATTGGAAATGAGCTGGGCACCTTCATTGATGCAGATATGTCCTTTTTGGAAACTCGATTATTCTCAGTTGCTCGTATTCTGGTTGCTATCAATGTCTGTGAGGGTCTTCACCCACACATCTCTTTTACTTGGGGTCTTGCATCTCGAACACAACGATTAGACTACGAGGGAATCCCTTTCAGATGCCATCGCTGCCATGGAATTGGTCACCTTGCAAAACATTGTAGACTCACTTTCGAGCCGAAGCTTGATAAAACTCGCAAACGGAATGAGGGAAACCCTCCAGGTACAAATGTCACTCAAACAAAGGAGATCCGATCGGAAGTCTCATCAGGTATTCAACAGAAGAACACTACATGTGGAGATACAGCAGTGGAACGATCGGTACCTATTAACGCTTCTCCTTCAGCTTTGCTTACTTCTCAACGGGCCCCTGAGAGTTACACTCCAGCACCGACTCCGAAAAGCTCCGGTATCGCTTCACACTTCACTCCTCCGGGTATGACTGAATTCACTCATCCTATGCTTTCCACTGTCGTTTCTGCTTTGTGCACTATGAATTTGGTTTCCCCTGTTTCACATTACCTCCCCACTTCTCTACCCTCCATTCCCCCCTGTCCACCCCTCTCTACTTTTTTCCCTTCACCCATTTTGGGCAGCTCTGTTGCTCCACTCCCCACTGACCCCGTGCCCTCCTCCATCCGCTTCCATCTTCGCAACCGTGACATTCCCTTCCTAAACCATTTCCCCACCTCTACAGGTCTAGGGGCAAACCCTACACCGCGTAAACCTACCCGGGGTCGAGGCAGACCTACACATTTTGCCTCTGCACAACAACAGGGATTATTGGATATGGCAGACGGAAAACAACGTTCCATCATTGGGGCACTTAGAGCAGTGCAAGCCCAATCAGGGTTCCCCCCATGAAACTTTTGTCCCTCAATTGTAGGGGTTTGGCAAGTAAACCTAAAAAACTTGCCCTGCAGCGACTTATCACTCTTCAACAACCGGACATTTTTTTACTTCAGGAAACCATGGGGTCAGACATTGATGTTCTGGCTTTTCTCGCATCCACTTTCCCTGCTTTCGATTTTACTGCTGTTAGTGCTTGTGGGCTCTCTGGGGGACTCGCCACGGGCTGGAAAAAATCTACCAATAAACTCATCAACTCCTGGGGCTTCACCTTGGGACTGGGAGTGGAACTTTTCCACTCAGGTTTGAACCGGAACTTCAAGATCATCAACATTTATGGGCCATATGCTGATAGAGAACCCTTCTGGAACTCTATCCGCAAAAACTCCTTGATCATAGGACAAGATACAATTCTTGGTGGCAATTTAAACTTCACTCTTGGTGCTCACGAGACCTGGGGCCAACATGCTCGTGGGGATGCCCTCGCAGGTTTTTTTGAACAACTTCTTCTGGACACTCACCTTATCGATCTTCAATCTCCAACTTTGAAACCTACCTGGAACAATCATCGAATGGGGGAGGATTGCATTTCTAAGAGATTGGACTGTTTTCTTGTTGCGGAAACATTGGTAAATCAACCGTTCAGAATGCGGCAGTGGGTCGACTCTGGAGGATTTTCGGATCATCACCCCATCTGCCTTGAGCTTCAGGGTAATAATACAAAGCCTCCCAGCTCCTTCAAGCTTTGTGCAGCATGGCTAAGGGAGGAGGAGGTTGCTACCATTCTAAAAAATTCCTGGATCCCTTTCCACCCCAGAGATGGACTTTTCGCAGCACCACATTTTGTAAAAAACCTCAACCGGGTAAAACTTCTTCTAATTGGGCTCACAAAAAACGTGAAAGGGACACTCTGGAATTCTCTAGGGTTGAATTGGAGATGGCTTTGTTTCAGGATCAGGTTGGGGGTGGTTATGCCTCCCCGGAGTCCACAAAAACTTTAAAGGAACTGGAATGTGCTAAAAACAAATTACTCCTGGCTCAGGAGGAAATTTGGAGACTCAAAAGCAGAGCCATCTGGCTGGATTGTGGTGATGAAAACACAAAAAAATTTCATGCATATGCCAAGGGGCGAAAATCACAAAATACCATTTGGGATCTAAAAAACTCCCTGGGAGAAATAGTTTCCGAATTTGAGGACCTTGCCTCGCTGGGCTCTGCACATTTCAAACAACTCTTCTTGGCACAGAATCGAGCCACCCTTGCGGAAGTGATCTGACTTTCTCAATATTTTCCAGGTGCGGTCACAGAAGAGGACAATATGTATCTTATGGCAGAAATTACGGAAGGAGAACTTAAATCCACACTACAAAGTTTTCAAAAGGATAAAAGCCCTGGACTGGACGGATGGACCATCGAATTCTTCATTGAATATTTTGACACCATTGGAAATGACCTCCTTCTTCTAGCTGAAGAATCTAGAAAAGGGAGACATACTCACCCGCCCCTGAACTCCACTTTCATAGCTCTTATTCCAAAATCTGATAACCCCACCTCCATGGATGAATTTCGTCCCATCTCACTCTGTAATATCACCTACAAGATTGTTGCAAAGATCATGGCAAATAGGTTAAAACCCGTTCTCTCAAAATTTATCTCAAAATAACAGTTTGGTTTCCTAGAAGGACGACAAATTTATGAAGCCATTGGGGTTGCACAGGAAGGCCTACACTCACAAAAGATCAAGGGCTTAAAGGGTGCTATCATCAAAATCGACCTCTCCAAGGCATTTGACAAGGTCAGCTGGCTCTAACTTTCAAATGCTCATGACCCACCTTGGATTTGATTATGCTTTCATAAAATGGGTAATGAGCTGCATCACCACTGCCTCATTTGCTGTTCTCATCAATGGTTCACCTTCTCATTTCTTCTGTGCGGAAAGAGGACTAGAGGACTCCTGCAGGGCTGCCCACTCTCCCCTCTTCTTTTTCTCTTGGTGGCAGAAGGCCTTAGCCGGGCTATCACATATGCCATACGACAGGGTACTTTCCATGGTTTACAGATCACAAATAATTTTTGCATCTCACACTTGCTTTTCGTAGATGACATTCTTATCTTCTGCGATGGCTCCATCAGGGATGCAAATCAACTGCATCATATTCTAAATCTCTTCCAAGAAGCAACGGGGACGATCATAAATATTCAAAAATCCACTATCACCCTCTATGGCCTAAATGCAGAGGAATTCTCCAGGTATACAACACTTTTCCCATACAAATCTCTCCAGCCCAGTGATGGCATAAAATATCTGGGATTCCATTTAAAGCCAAATGGATATAAAAATTGTGACTGGAATTGGCTCATTGCAAAATTGGAAAAGAGGCTTATGTCTTGGAGCCACAGATGGCTCTCAAGAGCAGGCCGTCTGACCCTTATAAAATCTGTTCTCGAAGCTATCCCTGTATACTGGATGTCGTTGGCTTGGATCCCCAAATGGATTAAGAACAAGGCCAGGAAACTTTGCTTCCGTTTCTTATGGTCTGGACACTCAAAAAACACAACTTCACCCTGGGTCAAGTGGGAGAGGATCGCATTGCCAAAATCCCTGGGCGGCTGGGGCCTTAAAAATATTCATCTATTTGCAACATCTCTAGCTGTAAAAGCCGGCTGGCGCCTCATCAACACTACAAACCTGTGGACGGAGGTGGTCACTTAGAAATACATTGCTCCATCCACCCTTCTTCACTGGATCAGAAATCCAACTAAGCCCCGAACCGGTGTATCAGTGATCTGGAAAGCAGTGGTAGATTCTCTCCCACTCATCTCCCAAGGACTTGCATGGAAAGTGGGAACGAGCTCACAGGTCCGCATTGGAGCGGATCCTTGGATCGGATGTCAAAACAAACATATTCTGCCGGCACCACTCATTATATCTCTTCATCAACTTGGTTATTTTCATCTCTCCCATATTGCCGACCCTGCTACAACAGACATTTGGCACCAGGGTTGGTTATCAGCGGTGACTCTACAACTCCCAGTGGCACACCATTATCACTGGGACATTTATATCTCTGCTTTACAACTCTCACACGCCCGCATCTCTGACCTCGATGATGAACTTCTCTGGACTCCGGCCTCAAATGGGAAATATGCCCCAAAAATGGGATATAAATTCTTAATGGAGCAATTAAATCCTGGAAACAATAAAAAATGGTGGTGGAAATCCGTCTGGAAGATACACTATCCGTCTAAAGCAAAAATTTTCATGTGGTGCACACTTGCAAACCGCATACCCACTTGGGACCGCATAAAGAACAAATGTATAGAGGGACCAGGATGGTGCATACTTTGCAAACAAGCCGACGAATCTGCTGCTCACCTCTTCCTGGATTGTGCTTTCAGTGTCAACATTTGGTTAATAATAACAGCATCTCATCAGGCTGCAAAATATTGGAAGGGTCCCTCTATTGAAGAGGCCTGGAAATACTGGAACGTTTCCCCATCCACGACCTCCATAAGGGCACTCCCTCTGCTCATCTTTTGGGGCATTTGGCTTGCCCGAAACCAACTGATTTTCAATGCAAAACCCACCAGCCCTTCCATTCTGATCAGCCACACCCTCTCATTCTGATCAGCCACACCCTCTCTATCCTCCATCATTTCCCACAATCACTCCCCATCACCCATCCACTAATCCCATTGCTGAGATCATCCTCCCAAACTTACCTTGGGCATACTTCGACCGTGCATCACAAAATAATCTCTGTGGGGGGGGTGCCATCCTTCACCTCTTGAACACACACTCTTTTAAACTCCACATGGGATTGGGCAGTGGCACAAATAATTATGCTGAACTGCACACTCTAAAACTGCTCCTTCTCTTTGCTCTTGAAAAACAGTGCAATAGGCTACAAATTTTTGGGGACTCGCAGCTTATCATCAATTGGATCAACAAAAAACAGCAGTGCCATCAAATGACTCTACATTATTTACTTGCAGACACACTCAACATTGCTGCACTTTTTGACTCTCTCTCTTGCAATCATGTCTATAGGGAAAGAAATGTGGAAGTGGATCTCTTATCCAAGAAAGGACCGACTCTGCTGCATGGTCAATGGAAGATTACAGAACAACAAAATAATACTTTCCGTGAATTTTATCATAGGCCTTTCTACGAACCACCACCACCCGCAGTACTTATGTGACAAGTCTAAATTTTTTGTATTTACATATTTTTGTTGGAGAAACTCATTTATATAGCAATGATACTTGATATGGATCCTGCATGATCCACCATAGATAAGCAGATATTTAGAGACTTCTTGATACTCGAAGCTGAAAAGCTACTTAGCGGAAAAAGCTCAGTGAAGCTTTTATACAATATGTGATTTTGTTTATATATAAAAAAAATTACGCTTTTTTCCAAGGAAAAAAAAAAAAAAACATGTGACACATGGGAGTAGAGATTTAAATCTTACTTTAACATGGGACACATGGAATTTGAATAGTTAGGCAGCACATATAATGGATTCTACAAAGTGGTAGACAGTTCTACCCTTATGTACAGTTAGTTAGTTCGTTGTTAGTTAGACTTAGTACATTCTATTTACTTTTTCTTTTCTGTCACAGCTTGGAGCTCCCTCGTAGGATTTGACGTCCCTCTATCATATCTCCAGTATACCATATACTTTATATCGGCCTACTTTGGGAATAGTTACTTCATGGATTTTTAAGTAAGGGTGGCAATTTTCTTCGGGACTTGTTGTATATGTCCCACTTTAGGCCGGCTATTTAAACTTTCGATCATTCCCTATAAATAGTAGGTCTCTAGTTACTATCATTAATATTATATAGCCAACCCAGAGTGCTTGATTTATAGGTCTCTAGTTACTATCATTAATATTATATGGCCAACCCAGAGTGCTTGACGGGGTTCTAGACTGGGGTTGCACCTATAATGATCTCTCCTGAGATTTAAATCTTACACTTTGTTCCATGCAAAACTTAAAAATTTACCAACCAGACATAGGATAACATAAACAGTGATCACTGAAGACTTTACCAACTAGACAATCCACTCAAAAAGACTTTACCAAATAACCAACAAGACATAGGATAACATAAACAGTGATCACTGAATCCACTCAAAACTGAAGACTTTACCAACTAGACATAAGATAACATAGATCCACTCAAAACTGAAGACTTTACCAACTAGACATAGGATAACATAGACAGTGATCATTGAATCCACTCAAAACTGAAGACTTTACCAACTAGACATAGCATAACATAGACAGTGATTATTGAAATCCACTGTTACTCTTTCACTTTCCAAGTCGTGACATCCCTCTCCTTGTCAGTCTATATTCCCTTTCCCTGTTAATTGTCACCCTCTCCTTATCCATCTATTTCCCCTTTCCTGTTAATTTTATGCATCTTGCCTTGTAAAGTTATCATTTAATTATTCAACATTGATCCGTGAAGGATTTAGGAAAGAGAATAAAAAAATAAGCTTCCAAAGTTACGCTTCCCAAACTTCGAAATGACCAGTTGCTCAGAAGCGGGCCACTTCAGGAAGCAAGGTTTGCAGCTTGCTTTGGAATTGAAGGGGCCACATTGACATAACTAGCCTAAGCAGTTGTACTACGATTTTTCTTTATAAAAGAAAAGAAAACACTACACCGATTTTTCTTTATAAAAGAAAAGAAAACACTTTAGCAAGCATTTTCTTTGGAAGAGGAAGGTACTGATAGAAAAGTGCGGGGGAAGACCCATTTTCAGCCTGAGAAGGAAATTGGGGTTCATAACCATTATTGTAAAAACCTGAAACAAAGCCAAACCAGTAAGTTGCATTTCAACCATTTTGTACTGCAACAATAGTCGAGGGATCACAGAATAGTTGGTACAAATCCCAAGATGAAGACAAGGCAGTCTATGTATTTCAGCCATTTTGTACTTCATAAACAACAAAGAACGAAGACAATAGTACGTTGTATCTGAGCCACTCTTTTGGAAATTGCCATATATTTATATAATCTGGAGTTGAAAATCTGTAGGTATTCATGGTGTGGATGCATTTTATTTTGTTGTAGCTATTCCATTGTTTCTGATTTTGGCAGTAAGGAACACAGCAGCATTTTAACAAGTCAAGAAGATCCATCACTCCAGTGTCTGCGTTAAACTCAGAGCCTGTATCAGATCAAACTCAAGTCCACTTAACTACGCTGTAAAGGCCACCTGTTTTTCCTACAGAATTTACAAATGAAAATTCCTGTCATCGCATGTTGCTCCTGGCATGGCGTTAAAGATTGCCTCGTCAATAAATTCTTCCCCACTCTACTTGTCACACAGCTTCATTTTGAGGAGCAGAAGGTGTGCGCATTTAATCTTCTCCGAGTATAAAATGGTAAAATGGTTATTGAGTGAACAATATACTATGAAGCTTTTCTACAAAGAAAATATAGGGATGGAGTGAATTCACAAGCGTGAGGGAACCGAAAATATAAATACAAGAAAAAAGACATCAATTATATGATGAGTTGATGCAAACCTAAGCTTTCATCAAGGAGATTACTTAAGATGGTTCTCATTAAATTTTGGCAATATGACCCGAAAATCAATGCTTTCAATTGTAAACTTTAATTTAAATACCAAATGCATTGCAATTGGGTTATGCTTCAAAAGTAAAGGAAATCCACATAGTTGGGAAAACTAGTTAGTGTAGACTATTAAAATAAATAACAACTAGTCCATTCATTCTTCAAGACAATTACAGTAGAAATCTAACTCTTGTATAATGGACCTTTTGCCATTGTTTTGCTGAAGTGCGAATTCCACAACACTGCTTTCAGGACATGACCACCTCCCTGAAAGGACTAACCCAACCCTTTTAACTCAGGTAAGACCAAGAACTTACATTAGTATGACTTCTCCCTTCTAAAGAAAAGAGGGACGTAATTCCTTTTAGGATCAGATCAGAAGATCGCATGTAAAATATCTAGAAATTCCAAACACTGCAAATTTTAAGATACATATGCAACTTCTTGACATTTTGATTTTACTTGCTTCTTCAGCCTATAATAAAAGGACATGTTGCTTACAAAAGAATATTGCATAGTTTATGATGGAAGTTACACTTTACCTAATGAACCTAAGGAAGAACTTGACAATATCACTGAAGAGAAATTCAACATCTGACAAAGGTTAAATTTCTTAAAGCTCAAGAACAAAATTTAAGAAAAATAATAGTGTCCACTGTCCATTGGTTGAAAACTTGAATGGTAAGTGGAGGGTGATTTCCATCAGGAGACCTGGTTTCTCTTGCCCACAAGTCTGAACGTGTTACTTTGTTGTATGAGCACCCAGTGGTGCCAAACTGCTATCATAAATATATCTTCGGAAAATAAAAAATTTAGAACGAATAAGAGCACAACACCAGCTACCCACAATTGCATTTCTTAAAACTTCATCATCATGTAGGCATTGAGACAGAATGGAGACGAACCAGATCAACCTTCATATAGTATATAATAACTTCATCCAAAAACACAGACAATGGACCCTTGTAACAAACAAGTCTAGAGAACACAAACAAGTCTAGAGAACAAATCAACATATTTAACTGCAGTATACAGTCGAGCAATAGCTTTGCTAGGCAATGATGAACTCAGTAATAAAGGGTCCAAAAATATTTACATTATGTTCAATAGACCATATTCTTCATCAGGCGAAACAGTCCATGGTTCCAGCAACATATTTCCTCTTCCCTGAATTTGTAATCAGTCGGACAGCATGATTATTGCCGCAGCCAATCACCAGTTGGTATTAAATTTGATGGATTAACATCTGGTCGGTGGTAAATATAAGACTGTAAGCGCTCGCCCCTCTCAGAGATAACCTGCAGATGGATTCTTGTGATTATAATCTCAATTTAGCAGACAGCATGTTAGTAAAATCCATCACTAGACTATTATGAAGAGCTTGACAAATGACCTCTGCAATGCCTCATGATGCATCCAGCACTTCAAATATCTCCTGATTTAAGAATATAATACAGGATGCATAGTTTTCATTTCTTTCTACTCAAGAAGCAAAACATGTCAAAGGAAGATCACCAAAATTTTTAAATATAGATTATAAATTTTGGGCATAAACACTCTTCTTCACATATTTCACCTGTTAGAAACAGCTACTCCAGCCCTTCTAAGAAAATATGCAGCATAACAGAGAATCTGAATAGTCAGACAACTAATAATAAAGATGCTCCCTACACGTAACTGTACATTGAAAAAGCAGAAAATGCATAACAAACATAGCAGTTATTCATTACGAAGTAAAAATTGGTCTTTTGAGCACTTCTGCACGATTAAGATTTGTGGATATTTTGCCTGGTGTCATGGTTCAGCAAAAAGCTGATGGTATGTCTGACCATTCAACTAGGTTCAATTCTCCCATAAGCATGTATAAGCGAGTTGTTGGTTTTAAACACACAAGCATGAAAAGGAGATCAAATTAGAATGAGAAAGAGTGGATTCATTCATATCATTAGATAATGCAATGTACATTACATAGGAATACTTTACATAACTCCTTAATACCTAATTAATAACCAGTACATTAGTTACCATATTAAATGCCTCAATATTACATCACTTTATTAGTGAGACTTTATTATATGACTAAGTCCTAATATGTCGTTCTAAATATCACCATTATCTCCATCACTCTCCCATCGTGATCATTTTACATGCTTGTTCAAAATACAAAAAGACCAAAGCTTTGGATGCAAAATGATTGCAGTCCGCAAGATAAGATCTTCAAAATAGTGACTAGAAGTGAACTGTATCTGGCAAGATTGATACAGTACAATTTACATCACCATCCTTTTGTCTGACCATTGACTCACCAGTGGGATGAGAACCAATGTTGCCTGAATAGTTAGCCTTTCCATCACTTAACTTGCCACAACAAAAGCATTTAATAGCTTTTCTACATTTACCCAACTCTTTATTTCCCTCATTCCCTTCACTCTGTTTGCTTCCCTTGTTCTTGAACTTCGTTGCAAATACCACCTCAGAAAACTCATTCACACTGCTATTCCTAAACTGTTTTTTTCCATCTGTCTTGCTGCAAGAGCTTTAGTGCTCAACTACTCAAATGTTAGATCTTTACCAGTACTAGTAATGTTCAAGGTCTCAATAAAATTTGCACGGAAAGGAGGCAAACTTTCAAAATTAATATTGTATAAATTTCCACATTCTTTGACTTTTAATGCAAAAGGGAAATCTCACCTAACAAGGAGGTTTCCAGATCTTAAACCTGTGAATTTACAACCTAAGGGTTGTTATGAAATATGATAAAAACAACAGCTACAACAGACAATATTGCACTTCTTAACAACCCCAATTAACAAGGCAATCCAAGAGCAAATAAACCAAATGTGCACCAACAAGTTTAAGTGTTCTAGGGCAATCTTTTCATGCACAAACCAGACCTGAAAATCAGCAAGCAATACTAGTGCTGGAAAATCAAATCATGAAGACAAACATAGTTGAAAATCAATTATACAATAAATCAATTTTGGACAGCTAAAAAGTTCTATGTATATATAAAAAGATGAAGTTCATGTACATACTATTGCCTCATCCCAAGGCAAATACAATCCTCTAGCTCTCCAAAACCCTAGCTAGGGAAAACCAAGAAAACCCTAGCTCCACCAAAGATTCTCCACAAGCTAGCATCAACACTAACAAGCCACTTCTAATAGAGCGCTCCCTTGATCTTCTTTTTGGCATTTGGATGACATCTTGGTATTTGGATGGCATCTTGGCATGATTGATCGTCACTTCTAATAGAGAAGCTCCCTCGATCTTCTCTCTTGGCACATATTTTGAAACTTCTAATAGAATGATCCCTTGATCTTCTCTCTTGGCACATATTATGATGCATGGTTGGACATTATTGCTGAAAGGTGCTGATCATTCCTTCAGGAGGTTGGTAGAGTATTGTTGGAGTGTTGCACTTGATTTGATTTTGCACATGTATTGATGAGTTGGCACTTTGATGTTGCATCGTTTTTTAGGTGACATCCTAGCTGCATGTGGACATCATTTTGAGCCTTTTGGAGGGACGTCCTAGCTTTAGGAGCAGTTATCCTCTAATGAAGTGCCTAGAATTTTGTCAACTCATCCCCATTAAATGTAAAGTGGCTGTGGGATTTTTGAAAAGTGATTATAATAGAAAATCTGAAAAATATTATGGAAGTTGGCAATCCAAAACTGTCATTTAAAGAGCTGTAGTGCATTTTGTCGACACGTGCCGCTTGGAGGTTGTGCATTTGACTTGTAGATAAGATAATTTTATTAATGTCCAGCTAATGACCATATTTCCCATATTTCTTGGAAAGCCTGATGTACCTTTGAAGAGCATATTTCTTGGAGACGTCCACCATGGAGAAGGACGCTTTGCATAACCACCTTATATTTGATTCATTGTTGACTTCACAACATTAGTTGGTTATGATATAACAATATTTTATTGTTTTGCTTGGAGAGAAAAATGGAGCTTAACCACTTTATCCTATTGTTGGAGAGTTTTGTTGAGTAAATTGGGGATCTAGGAGAGAGAAATATTATTTTATTGTAAAAGAAGTTGAGCTAACTCTCTATATAAAGAGTAGCCCTTCCTCGTTTATTCTCATGATGGATTAGGGGAGAAATCCCTTAAAGCTAAGTTGAATATCTTTTGGTTTCTCATGGATGGTTGATCTAAGCATTCCATTGGGTGTTTTGTGTGTTGCTCATGTTTCATTAATGGATAGGATCTTCAAATGCAAATGGCCTTGAGCAACATGCAAAATTTGGGGGTGGTCTCCACACGTCCCCAATGTGTGTTTCCCCACACCCACGCCCCTGCGTCGCAGAAACTTGGTAATCTTTTATCCCTAACCATTTCTAATCATTCCTTTAACCTTCATATGAACCTTGGTTGACCCCATTTTTCCCAATGGATAAATCATAAGACACTTGTCTCTAGACCATTCATCCATACTTCTTATAACTACATCATAAATTGTTTTGCTAGAGCCATCTTTACTTCCCCTTGGACTTCATTGCAAACTCTAGTAATCCTAATCTAGGGAAGCCTCCCTTGATTTGGAGAAGAGCCAACATAAAGAGAAGAAAAAGGTTTGGTGTGTTGACACTGGCCTCCCTCTTAGTTTCATCAAAACCATGCCTTAAGCTTTAGGACTTTATCTCTAAGGGTGTAAGTTTGGGTGATAACATTTTGGTGTCATCGTCGGGGATAAAGTCCATTTTCCATAAATTTGTAGCCTTGCTACATGATGTTTACGAGTGCAAAGATAAAGTCCATTTTCCATAAATTTGTAGCCTTGCTACATGATGTTTACGAGTGCAACGATAAAGTCCATTTACAATAAATTTGCAGTCTTGCTACATGATGTTTATGAGTGCAAATTTTTGAAGACCTCTTGCTCATAAATGCGACTCCATGCGGGACAAGAGCCCTTGTCTTATTTCAAATTTTTGAAGACATTTGTGGGTGAAGAGATGAGCACATCCATCCATCATGAAGGCTTTGAAAGCTCAGCTTGGCGACTCTACTTGATTTTGGTTGCAGCCCTATATTTTGCATTGCAAATTTCAAGTATGAAACCATCCAATGACTTTGGTTTCCATGGAAAAAAGTTGATGGACAGAAGGGAAGTTTATTTCGATAAGATCTTACATCCCTTGGATTTTTCATGCAATCTCAGATATCGACATGAATTTGATTATTATTTTTGGAGGTTTGCTCCTAAGTTTGATGGAAACCCTTTAGAAGCTTCACAATTGCTCGAGTCCTTCATGGATTTTGTTGTATTTTTTAATATTTCCCATGAAGATATTTTAATGAAAATGTTTGCACTTTCCATGGAAGGAGAAGGTGCACATGAATGGTATTGCAATTTCATCTCAAAGGAAATATCTTCATTTCCTAATTTGATTAAAACTTTCAAAAGATTTCTACACTAGAATAAAAAAGAAGAGTGAATGTTTGGTGCTTGATTTAAAAGGGAATCCTTTAAGGGATCTCTTGGATAAAATTAATGACACAAAAATGCATTCTTGTCTTTGGCTCAATATCTCAAATAGAGATTTGGTTTGGTAAACCAAAGTAAAGCTTATAAGGGTGGGCAATCTCTATTTCATCCCATGAGAAATCGATAGAGGAAAATTTAGATCGAAAAGTGTCAGTTTTTACTTGAACAGCATATAGCATATAAACAATTACTGAAAGATAAACAAGCACAGCATAAAACATAATGAACACAGATATTCTCTCGGGGAAACCACAAAGGGAGAAAACCTCGACAAAGCCTTCCTCAATATAGAAATCACAAAGTACAAAAGTTCCCCAAGACAAATCAGCTACTCCTCCACTAGTGCGCACCTCTCTCTCTTCACTAATGTGAACTTGCTTGAGTGAATGAGTGAATAGAAGTGAGAGAGATGTCCTTTATTTATATTCTTCCGTTGGGGTGACAATTTCCCCAACAGGGCCGACTTCTCTATTTGACTGGTCAATTACATAATATAATAATCTTTTAGGGGCTTTTCTAGGCCGACACATGTCCTAGGGTTTACATTGATTCTTTCAATGACCTTTACATTATTAATTACATGGCCATCATCTCCCGGAGAAGGAATACAATAATATAAATAGAATATCTTCCGCGGTTACATTATTTTAACACTCCCTCTTAACTAGGAAGGTATTCTACGGGTAACAACATCTGCACAACTGACTTGTGAACTTCTATATGTCGTAGGAAGGCTTTGGATCATCATTTGTCTGGGGCATCATCTGCGGAGTAGCAACATCATCATCTGCTGAAATATGATCATCATCATCAGCAATCATCCTCTTGCTGGAACATCATCTACTAGAACAACATCTTCGTCAACTGGAACTTCTTCTGCTAGAACATCCTCATCAGCAACATCAACAGTTGGAACATCTTTTGCTGTCAGCAACATCAGCAGTTGGAACATCTTCTGCTATCAGCAACCTCATCAGCTGGAACACCATCTGCTGGAACATCCTCATCAGCAGCACCATCAGCTGGAACAACATCATCGTCAGCTGGAACACCATCTACTGGAACATCCTCATTAGCAGCACCATCAGCTGGAACAACATCATTGTCAGCTGGAACACCATCTGCTGGAACATCCTCATCATCAGCACCATCAACACCATCAACACCATCATCAACACCATCAGCACCATCAGTCAGCCAATACTGATCTACCCTCACCCTTGGAGAGGCATCCATCCCTACGGACATGCATCAGCTTGTGAGAGCTGGAACTATCAGTCAGCCAATACTGATCTACCCTCACCCTTGGAGAGGCATCCATCTCTACGGATAGGCATCTATCCTTTCGGATAAGATCTCTATCAGTCAGCAAGTACTGATCTTTCGTCCCTCCTAGACAGGAATCTATCCTTTCGGATAGGCATCATCAATCTCTCTTCCTAGAGAGGTCCCTCTGGACCACACCAAGCTTGTCTCGAAAGTACTCAAACTTCACACGAGCCAGAGGCTTAGTCAGCACATCAGCAACTTGTTCCTTTGTAGGAACTGTTATCACATATATAGTAGCCGGGCTACCATACATTATTTTTCTCATTCCAGTACACTATTCAGCCAGTTCCCTTGCATTTGAGATGCCGAGATGAGCATTTATATTGGATCACTATCAGATTGTGGACAGCAGTTATATTCCCCATGCCATGACTGAGTTTCAGGACACTCAGAGAGATGCCCGATATAGCCATTATGCCATTGGTACAGAGCAGACAGTAGTGCCCAGAGTTACAGCAGCAGTCTCAGAGGACAGATGACGGTACAGGTTGATGAGCTTTCAGGTATATGACTCAGCAGGTATACTATTGTGTTATGGTTAGATTGCTTTTATACTTATTCTTATAGCATGTCTTAGCACTTAGTGTCATGATCTGGCGATCATATAGATATTCGGACCTGGTTGACCTATTATATATATATTACTGTCCCTACTCAGACTTAGAAGTTCACTATTCATACTCATTGGTACATACCCTCCTTAGGGAGAATAGAGGTGATCATTACACCATATTATGGCTTGCTAGTGTTGGCTTCATCTTGTCATTGTCTTCATCCATCCATGGCCTACCTTTTAGATTATCACCCTGATTTGCTACTTGACTAGTGACATGGAGGATCTTTCCCCACTGTAGCCTCTGTATTGGATGAGCTTCCCTGTTTATTGTGTCTCGGCTCTGAGTTGGTAACAAAACTTACCTATGGTGAGTTGGAGTTCCTTGAGAATTCCCCCTAGTCACTAAAGTTGTGTTGGCTAAACCTGAAACTTTTAGTGCTGCCATCAATACAAAATCTGGAAAAATCAAATGCTATATCTTCTATATGAAAGAAATGCCAAATGAAAATGGCCATGAAAAATAAAATGTTATATCTTTTGGAAAAATAAATACCTAGGTAAACAAGTTGTCCATGACACACCTAGAAGTGCTCAGGTAAACAAGTGCCTTAAAAACACACCTGCAGCAGAAAGCCTAAAAATAAATGTAAATCTATGCAATGTGTTTGTAAACACACATAGATCAAGGCTATGGAAAACTCAGGCCCAAAAAGCAATGGAACTTAAATGTTATATCTAAACAATTGCTGGCCTTGCTTGTATTATGGATTGTGCGCATCTGTGAAAGTGAATAAACCCTCTTTAAACAACTCATCCATTTGTGAGACACCGCCATTCCCTGTGTTATTGCTCATTCAGTATATACTATGGTGTGTATTCCCTTTCCCTTGCCAAAGTGTCACAAAGTCAAGTTAGTCAAGTCATCCCTTAGCCTAGCCATTCATTTCAGCCTTCACCCTTCACTAGCAAATTGATCGCAACTATGAAGTGAGTATGATCCTGAAAGTCTAGTCTGAGTAATAATAATAACTAACGACACTATATATTTGGATTTAGATCGCCAGTCATGATTACTCTGTGTTATAGAAGCTATTTGAATAAATTGTAAAGCATGTATTGACCTTGACACCTTGCAGCAGCTATGGATGATAGTCTGAGTTGTATTTGATCTTGGTTAGACTTAGTTTGACCATGGAGGACCATGGGACATGAGATGTTGGACCTTATGATGATATGGATAGATGATATATGGTCCATGTACACATACAGGATGATTCTATGCAGCATCTACAGGGTTATGATGATGATTATTGGGATACAGCAGTGTTTGGTCATTTACAGATCATTATTATTGGCCTTGTTCCGGTACATTGGATATTTATCTTGATCATGCAGAGATTCATATGGTGTATGAGTACACATCTTGGATGGATTTGGACCTTCTGAGTCCAATGGGACAGTTGGTTTTCAGTTCCGGGCACTTACAGTGATGATTTAGCCTCAGTAGGCTGTCCTAGTGCAGTTTTGGCCTGTTGGAGGCCCTGTCGGAGCAGAGATGACTTTTATCCGGATGACCTAGGGCGCTGATGATGGAGGGGGTGGTCCAGCCACTTGTTTTTACCATATTACCCCCCTCCCGGACACATTGGCACCCTCACCTTGACAGCGCCATCACTCCAGGAGGCAGTTTGGGCAGTTTCACGTTTCCCGAGGCATTTCAGGATTGGTAGAAATGGCTATTGAGGAAATCGATTTGGGCTACTGAGGCAAAGTTATGGCATGGGATGATCAGTGATGATAGATCGGGACCTTCCACACCTCCTCCTGCAGTTTCAGCTTCATCGGGGCCCGCATCCATCACTTATGGCACTTTCTGTGGATTTTTTGAGGTCTTTGAGGACCACGACTTCACCTTGGAGATACACTACTTCACCTTGGAGGCACGATTTGGTACTTTCATGATTGTTTATTGGTTATTGTGCCATGGGGATTGACCAAGGAGGGATAAAATTACCCCTTGGACCCACCATGAGCCTCTTATGATATTTTGTCATCATGATTTGGTGGGATTCCCCTCTCCTAGGGCGACTTTGTCCACTTATGTTATATTTTATGTGTGATCCATGTATTATGTTGTTGAGCTCATCTCAACCATTGATTAGACATTTGTATCTTTTAATCTTAGCCACTCATTCAAAAAGTGGTTAGGGTTTTGGTGCCTCTCCTTCCTATTTAAAGGAGAGAGCCTCTCATTGTAAAGGGACTTTTGGCTCTGGATTATTGGAATAGAAAATTATTATTGCATCTATCTCCAATGTTGTGGTGAATGTTTTTGGTGTTCGTTCGTTGGTTCTTCCTTTGCACTGAGTTATTGGAGATCTTGTTTGCCATATCTATTGTACCACGATTTTGCATCTACAGGTGGAGGCCGATTTGCTTGGAGGAGGAGGTATTGGTAGGGGAAGACTCTCCCTACTTCTTCTTTGGAGCTCTTCGTTGGTAACAGGGAGTATTACTGTCCCAGGACCTTCTATTTCATGTTACTATTTGCATTTCGCTTGTATTTCTTCCATACTTGATCTTACTGATTGAATTTCATTCCTTGGTTTGACAGGTAGAGGAAGGCGCACTTATGGACTAGGGCATCAACTTGGCAAGCAAATCAACAATCTCTCATTTGATCTCTGCGGGAATCTTCCTCAACATCAAGGCATCTCAACCACATCATTCAGGTATGATCTCAAGGTAAGTTCTATCTCCATAGTCTATCCAATTGTCAAAAACTCTTAAAACCCTAATTAATTAAAACCCCAATTTTACATTTTCTTAGATCAGCTGAGATCTAGTGGGTTGTTGGGCATGATATTGAAAACCCACCTCTATAGCATCCACGGCATCCCGGATCTATAGTTTGGTGAGGATTGGCTTCCATTTGACCCCTCTCCCAAGCCAACCTAGCTTCTCCCAAGGAAGGCGCACTTCATCATTTGAGCAGGTTGACCTAGATCTAGGCGATGGGTGTTTGAGATTCCACTTGATTTGACATCTACACATCAAATAACATACACCCAGGTTGTCCCTTTCTTGAAATTCACCTTGTGGGCCCCATTCCACATTTTAAGGGATTTAATCCCCATTTTGGACCACTTGGAACACTTAAACTCAGATCTACAAAGATCTAACCGGTGGATTGCCACGAAATTATAGATCCATACCCCTACTTGACTGATCTACCCGGATCTAAAGTTTGGATGCCATCCGACATGATTTGACCCACCTAAACCCTGATTGAAGCCTCCTTAGGGAAAGTCGCACCACCTTGGAGAAGTGAGTTCACTCACTTCGAGGAACTGGGTACTTGAGATTTTTGGAGATCTAAACCCGGAATAATACAAAACCTAGGTCTAGACTGTCACTTTGTCAACTCTTGCCTTGGGGACTGCATTCCTTGTTTTAAGGGATTGTGGTCCACTTGGGTCAAACCTAGATCTAGACACATTTAATCATCAAGGCCTATACTGTCCACTTATCTCATGTTGTAGGAGTCTTAAACCATAAAGTCAACCCTACTTTGACTCCACTTCCCAATTCCCAAGGCACTGGTTTAACTCCAAGACAACCCACTCTCCTAGATTGTGGGATTGACTTGTGGTTTGACTTTTGCATTGGTGAACTATACCTTTGAAGACATCATGGACCATGGTCAAGATTGTCTCATGTACTAGTTAGCCCCAATCTAACCCCTAAACTATCCTGCATTGGACACGGTACCCAAGGCAGTGAATCTTTTGACATTGACCTAGTACACTAGCCCTAGATCTCACTTTAAACATTACAAGTCACTTTCACTTCAACTATGAACCAAAGCTATACCTTTTGAACCCCTCACTTGGCTTGTGACTTCAACCTATAAAGTCTAGGATAAACCATACACCTAACTTCACTTAGAAATACCCTGATTTGGTGTCTTAGTTTTGATCTCTCCTGTCGGGAGTAGATCGGGTCTCCCCCTTTGTTGTCTGGGCTAGATAACATAAAGCGAAGGTTGCTTCGACTGGCGTGACAACCATACATTTTGGAGGTCGAGGTGATCGTGGTTGCACCTTTGAGTTGCCCTTCCCTATTGCTATCCATGACTGGATCCATCCATAGGGGTAACTACATCCTAGGTGATAACAGGAACATACTCGAGCTTCGCAGCTCCCCTCTGCACCATATCCCGGATATAGTGGAACTTAATCTCGATGTGCTTTGATCTATCATGGAACACAGGATTCTCTGTCAACTTGATGCAACTCTGGTTGACATAGAGTATCTCCGTAGCATCAATCTCTGCATCGAACAATCCTGTCAACATCTTGCGAAGCCACACTGCTTCACCACAAGCTGAACAAGCTGCTACATATTCAGCTTCCGCTGTACCGAGTGCAACACAGGGTTTCTTTCTACTGAGCCAGGAGATCACACCTGATCCCAAACTAAAGCAACATCCTGAAGTGCTCTTTCTGTCTTCAGCACTTCCAACCCAATCTGAGTCTGTGTACCCATACAGTCTGAACTCACTACCTGAGGCATATCTGAGTCCATAATCCAATGTACCCTTCAGATATCTCATCACATGTTTTGCTGCAATCAGGTGAACATTCTTGGGTTCCACCATGTACTAACTCAATGTGTTTACCGCAAAACATATATCTGGACGAGTATTGGTCAAATACATCAATGACCCAATAATCTGTCTATACATGGTGACATCCACTTTCTCTGAAGAAGCATCACTCAGAAGCTTCAGATTTGTAACCATCGGAGTAGTCATGGCCTTGCAATCCAGCATCCCAAACCTCTTTAGGATCTCTACTGTTTATTTTCCTTGACTCAGGAAAATCTCGTCTGGAAACTGCCATACCTCAAGACCTAGAAAGTAGTGCATCATGCCAAGGTCTTTCATCTCAAATTCTACTGCAAGCGTCTTCTTACATTCAACAATGAGCTTGTCTTCTCCAGTCAGAAATAAGTCATCAACATCCAGTAATAGTATCATGGGTTCATCACTCATAATCTTGTAATAAAGATTAGAGTCCGCTTTACTCTTGGTAAAGCCCAAGCTCACCAGGAAGCTGTCAATTCTTCCATACCATGCTCTGGGAGCTTGCTTCAACCCATATAGTGCTTTCTTCAACCTGCATACATGTGATTTCTTATCTTCTACTTCAAATCCTTTTGGTTGCTCGATATATACTTCCTCTTCTATGTTTCCATTCAGGAAAGTTGTCTTCACATCCATCTGATGTAGCTTCCATTTCATCTTGGCTGCCAAGGCAAGAATGGTTCTAATTGAAGTATATCTAGCTACCGGGGCAAAAGTCTCCTCATAATCAATTCCTTCCTTTTGCGAGAATCCTCGGGCTACAAATCTTGCCTTGTACTTTTCAATGCTTCCGTCTGCTAAATGTTTTGTTTTGAAGATCCATTTTGATGAAACAACCGATTTGTCCTTCGGTCTTGGTACCACATCCCATGTTAGTTTTTCATCATTTAATTCAATATGATCTAGGATCTTAACTTAGAGAACAACTGTACAACATATCAAGCATAAGAGACAAGAGACAAGAGACGCAAAGCATTTCACAGGGGAAAACCAAGAAGGTGAAAGACCCCGAAACTTCCTCAGAGATAGAATAAGCACCAATACAAAGATCACCAAGATGAATCCACAAAAGATAAATGTCTACAGAAGCTACTCCTCCTCCACTTGTGCGCACTCCTCCTCTCTCTCACTAATGCGAAGTGAGTGAGTGAATGAATGAGTAAAATGAGAGAGAGACACTCTCTATTTATACACTGACTTGATCTGCCTTTTAACTCTAACTAGGTCGACCCCAACTTAACCACTTAACATAATGTTTGACAGGGCTGAACCCACTAGGGTGGTCTAATAACTCTTTAACCCACATAACTCATACAGGGCCGACCCCACCAAGGTGGTCTAATAACCCATCAGAAATAAGTTACGACACTTACAATATAACTTGCGACACTTGCAAATACAAATGACGACACGTCCAATCGGAGGAATAATACATCTCCGTTCAGGATACTATAAAGTACAAATACAATATACAAGTGAATATTTTCCGAAGTTACAAATACATCAACATCCCAAACATCATTCTTGATAATGGACTGATACTCTTCATTCATGGCATCCAGCCATTCCTTCTTCTTTATTGCTTCTTCAAAACAAGTTGGTTCTTCTTCAACAAGATTGCACATCAAGGCTACATAGCTAGAGTATGGCCTTGGTCTCTTGCTCTCTCTCTTGGATCCTTTTGGAGCACCATACTTTCCTGCATCTTGGATTAATTCACGTGCCCAGGCTGGTCTTCTCTTTCAAGAGATCTCTTTATGAGGTATCTCCTCAGGTCTCTGAGGTTCTGCCATGTCATGATCCTCTGGAATAGGATCCCCTTCAATATTTTGGATTGGTTCTTTAGTTGATTCTGCAACTCTAGGAGTCTCCTGCTCCTCTTCATCCTCATGAGTCTTCTTGGACTTGTTGAAGGTTGTGTCTTCATCAAATGTGACATCCCGACTAAGCTCGATCTGGCGGAATCCTGGGATGTATATGCGGTAAGCCTTAGATTGCTCACTATAACCCACAAATATTCCCTTCTTCCCTGAAGGCTCTAGTTTTGATCTCTTCTCCTTTGGAATGTGGATGAACACCGGACATCCAAATATCTTCAGATGACTGACTTCAGGCTTCTTCCCAGTGAACATCTCTTCAGGGGTCTTGTTGCCAAGAGCAATATGTGAGATCCTGTTCTATATATAGACTGCGGCTCTTGCAGCCTCTGCCCATAGATGCATGGGTAAGTCTTGATCGTGGATCATAGCCTTCACTGCTTATATGATCATTCTATTCTTCCTTTCGGCTACACTATTCTATTGTGGATTATAGGGAATAGTGAGCTCCCTCTTAATCCCTGCTTGTTTACAGAAATCTTTGAAATCCCGTGAGGTATATTTTCCTCCATTATCTAACCTCAGGATCTTAATCTTCTTTTCAGAGAGATTCTCTACGAGCGCCTTGAACTCTTTAAACTTTTCAAAGACTTCGTTCTTATTCTTTAGAAAGTAAATCCAAGTTTTGCGAGAATAATCATTAATGAAGGATGCATAATATTCATACCCGCTTAGAGAGGTGGTGGACATTGGTCCACAAATGTCTGAATGAATGATATCCAGAATACCTTTTGCTTTGTTGTCACTACTTGGAAATGGGTTCTTCGTACTCTTCCCTTGAGCACACCCTTTGCATACTCCTTCATGATCCACCTGGATCTCTGGTAATCCAGTCACTACCTTACTTACAATTGGTAAGGCCTTATAGTGAACATGAGCTAGTCTCCTATGCCATAGCTCACAGGGGTTCATGGTACTAGCCATCATTAATGTATCTGCGTGACCCTTCAGTTTGTAAAGTCCTCCTTCTACTCCAATGACTATTGCATCATCAATAGTCTTCCCTTTAGGCCACATGAGAACTTCACCATCTACAAATGCAACTTGAAAACCTTTCTTATCTAATGCTGAAATAGATTGAAGGTTCTTCTTCAACCCAGGTACATAAAGTACATCTTTCATGTTCATGGACTTCCCAGAGTCCAACTTATAAGAGGCTCCTCCCATACCTTTGATGGGATATTGGTAGTCATCTCCGAGTTTTACCTTGTGCGGAGATTCCTTTTGGATGAGGTGAGACAAGGATTCTTTGCATCCCATCATGTGCTTTGAAGCTCCACTATCCACTAGCCAAGTATCACTTCCATGAGATACTAAACCAGTGAGTGCTGAGATAAGAACATATTTTTCACTAGAGTCTTCATCAACTCTGGTCTTGTTATCATTATCACTATCTTCCATTGCATGAGCATGAAACCTCTTCTTTTGCTTCTTGTTGTGTTGAGGTTTGTTTGGACAATTCCTTGCAATGTGTCCAGTCTTGTGGCATGAGTAACATTCAACTGAGGAGAAATCCTTTCTGGTCCTTCTCTTCTTCTGGGCTCTTCTTGGAGAGTCCTTTCGGGGACGAGGAATGTTCTTCCTCTTCTTCCCGCTTTTAGCATGAGTAGCTAAAGCTTGATCTTCATCATCACTTAATGTCTCCTCTCTTACGACTATTCTTTCTTCTTCTTGGACACATTCTTCCCACAGGTTTATGAACTTGATTAGTTTCTTTCTGGCACAAATGCCACGAACAAATGGTTCCCAATCTCCGGGGAGACCACTCAGGGTAGTCATCACAACTTCTGCATCCTCTATCATATCCCTAATGGCTTCCAGTTGTTCTTTGATCTAGGATACTCTGGAGAAGTATGAGTGCATGGATTCAGACTTCATACTCTTCACACCCTTGAGTTGATTTCTCAAGGTCATCTTTCTGTTGATGTTCTTTCCTTCAAACAGGCTCGTCAAGGCATCAAACATCTCTTTTGGTGTCTTCCAACACGTGGGGGATCAAGTGATCCTTGATGGAATCAGCACTGATCCTCTTTGCTTTGATCAGGTTCTTCTTATGCCTTGCCTTATCTTCATCTCCCTCTGGTTCTGTGAGTCCTTCCTTCACATAGTCTTCTAGTTCATGCTCTTCAAGGATGAGCATGACTCTATACTTCCAGGATCTGAAGTTCTTAACTCCCTCAAGCTTTTCATCAAGCTTGGTATTGCTTGTCATTTTGCTATAATGAGAACCTCAAATGGAAATAGAAAAGTTTGTAGATCTTACCTTGATGATTTGCTGGATCTAGGGTTTGATAGAGAAACCCTAAAAATTCAAACTTGGAATTTCAAACTTCTGTCAGGCCAGGGAGATTCACTTGACTGAGGCGAGCAAGTTGGTGTGCTCAGATTTTGGAAACTCAAAAAATTTACCACTCAAAAGTGACCTGCGAATTTCAGATCTGCAATTTCTGGTTTTTTGTTTTTTTTTTGTTTTCTTATGCAAAACCCGAACTAGGGTTTGATTGATCCTGGGGTTCTGCCCAACCAAAAAGTTCGATCTTGGTCTCAAAATTTTGATTTTTCGGAGGGGATCAATCCTATGCTGAGAGAACTCCAAAATTCTACTTCTGTCAAAAGCCCTAATTTCCCATGGCTGCACAATGTAATCTTTCAGGCCAACTCTGATACCATGTCAGTTTTTACTTGAACATCATATAGCATATAAACAATTACTGAAAGATAAACAAGCACAACATAAAACACAATGAACACATATATTCTCTCGGGGAAACCACAAAGGGAGAAAACCCCGGCAAAGCCTTCCTCAATATAGAAATCACAAAGTACAAAAGTTCCCCAAGACAAATCAGTTACTCCTCCACTAGTGCGCACCTCTCTCTCTTCACTAATGCGAACTTGCTTGAGTGAATGAGTGAATAGAAGTGAGAGAGATGTCCTTTATTTATATTCTTCCGTTAGGGTGACAATTTCCCCAACAGGGCCGACTTCTCTACTTGATTGGTCAATTACATAGTATAATAATCTTTTAGGGGCTTTTCTAGGCCGACACATGTCCTAGGGTTTACATTGATTCTTTCAATGACCTTTACATTATTAATTACATGACCATTATCTCCCGGAGGAGGAATACAATAATATAAATAGAATATCTTCCGCAGTTACATAATTGAAGATCTTGTTGCATCTTCTCATGAAGAAAACATTGAAGAAGGAAGCACTCAAGCACCCATGGAAGGACAAGAGAATGTTTGAATAAAAGCATAGTGATGAAGGCATTCAAGCATCTACTCCATCCCCTATCGAAGAACATGATGATGATGAAGAGGTCAACCATAAGGAGAGTCCTATTGCAGCTCCACATGAAAAAAGTATGCCCACTTCATCCTCTCAAGAAGACGAGTTTGTAATCCATAACCCGTATTAAATTTCTGAAATTGATTATAGATATTATGATGTTGAGAAGTAAAATCTTGAAGACAAACCCTTGAATAATGATAATATGGCAAATGTATTTACCTATCCATTTTTTAAAATGAGGGCATCCTAGGACATGAAGTTTTGGACACTACTTTTCAGATTTTGAATCATAGTAGGGGCATGGATTGTTGGACAATTTGTATAAAGGCCCTCTCTATGATACTTGTAGTGATGTGTCTAATGAAGAAATTGCAAATTTTGAGCCTTTGGGACAGCCTAATATTGAGGAGAATACAGAAAATTTGCATAATATTTTCCAGCCATATTGCTAGCTTTGCAGATTTTGGGCATCATATAGAGCATATTTATGCAGTTTTGTTTCAGGCATCCAGGGCAGATTTATTGCAGCATTTTCAAGGGAATTTCCAATCATGTTCTATTGATGATTTGAGGTTGTTTTACGATAATCTCTATGCAGAAAATTCCAGCCATAGAAACCTTTATTTTTTGATATATTTGTAAGTAAAAAATCAGCAAAGAAGCATATTTTTGGGGCAGGAAATAATGTATTACAGCAGGGTTTTTGTTGCAGAATTTTCCAGCCATCTTTTCCTTTAAATTTTCTAGAATTTGCATGTGAATTTTCAACTCGAAAATGTCTCAAGAGATGGAAATTTTATGGTAAAATAGAGTTTTACCATATCTTGCATGCACTTTCAGCTGAAATTTGTAATTTTAATGCTGAAATTTGTATGAGGCAGAAAGCATTTCAGTTCAAATTATATTGCAGAAATTTCCAGCCATCAAAAATAGGGTATCAAGCCCTAAATTTGGGGCTGAATTTTTTTTCTGAAGCTGGAATGTTTTGTCACATCTTATATGCATCTTATTTGGAAGATAACCTTGAATATTTTTGCAGATTTCTAAAGTCCCCTAAGCCCTTGTTGTTTGAGGGGTGCGATGATGATGATAAAGAATTGATTTATGATATTTTCAGCCATGATCATATTTATACTAGTCCTATCCAAGCTTGAATGAAGGAGTCTTGTGTTGGTGCATGCCCTTCTTGGCATAATTGCAATGTTCCCCCAAGTTTTTGGGACAGGGGGACGCGGGAGCGAGAAAATGCACATTCGGGACGCGTGGAGACCACCCCCAAATTTTGGGGAAATTAGGGGGGGGACGGGGGTACGTCCCTAAAATTATAAAGATAAAATAAAATACCAAAAATAATATTTCATTTGATGTATATTCATGATTGTGCAATGTAAATACTAAATATATTGATTTATTTTCTAAGTAGTACTAAGTAGGGATTGTAAAAAGTAAAAATAATGGGAAAACATTAAAAAAATAAAATTTGGGGGGGCATGGATGGGGGGAAACGTTTTCACACGAGTCCCCGGGACGTAGGAAACGTGGGAAACGCGTCCCCGTGGAACACTGCATAATTGTGGTGTTTTGAGCCATCTTCATTTCAGATTTCAACCCTCATCTCATGGAGATTGCAACATTGGTCCACTTAATTTTTTAAGTGGCCTTGTTTTGGATGATGACTAAACACAAGGGAAGAATTCATGGCATTGATGAGATGCTTGAGTAGTTGCAATGGATGTATGATTTCACTTAACATCATTTTTCTTCTATAATATAGTAGGGTAGTGTTACCAGGCAAATTAGCAGGGCCAATTGTCGGCAAGCATAACTAAAAATAGTGACCCAATGTCACCTCAGTCACCGTTCTAACTTCTTTGGAAGTTGAAGCCTCCAAGGAGAAGTATCCTTAAGGAAGCCTGTAAGAACACTAGACAACCACAGAACGGTACTTTCTATGCAATTTGTAGTTAGACCAGTGCCTAAATGGAGTCAAATACGTTCAATCTCGGCCAATGGACCAAGGAAATACATACAAGATAAACAATATGGGATCCAAAGACTATATTGTCATCAACTACTAACCAACTATCAAATGAGCATTAAGTTGCAATTGTCAATGATTGTCACAGTAGGTGAAGTAAATGAACCAGCAATTAATAAGAGACAAATATCAACTTCATCAATCAATATGTATCATGTAATTGTCATGAGCAGACATATAACAAAGGAATTCGCTGTCAAGTAGATAATCATAACCAGTTATAACGTTTAATTAGCATAAGGTCAATTAATATGTGAAAGAGAATGAGCATGTATGGTTGATCCTAGATCATTAATTATATAGGCAATTATTATGTCGAAATATAAGTGTAATCAAGTAAACCCAATGATAGAACAAAGGATTATAACGTCATTCAATAGATGTCATCAAATTCAGTTAACCAATATATTATTTCCAAATCTGTAATTAATACTGTCAGTTGAGAATATACAGAAAATTACCTCATAAGTGCATAAAAATGATCTTGGGTATTAGGAGTATTGACCCTACTAATATATAATACAATTTTGGTTTATTTATGCATGCAGGTGGGCACTAGGAGGGGCACGCAAGGGCTGCCCGATAGGGCAGACCTGTGTAGAGACAAGGGATAAGGAGAGGTAGACTGCGGATGGCAAGCAGAGGGAAGCTGCGAAAAAAAGTGGAGGTCGCGGATGGAGCAAAGGCCAGCAGAAATGGAGGCCGGGGGCCAGGCCGCAAAAGTGAAGGTCGAGGTTGATGAGGAGGAGCAGACTTCGGTGGTGAAGGAAGGGAGTGGAGGAAGGGCCACGAGTTAGGGCGGAGCTATGGAAGAAATGGGGAGATGGCAGATGGCGAAGGAGCAGCGACGCAAAGGTATGGGGACGCGGATTGTGGAACAGCAGAGGAGGGCGCAAGCGGGGTGGTAGGCCGCAAAGGGAGCCCGCGGAATGAAAAGGAGGCGGCCACGGGAGAGAGGGAGATGATGCGCGAGAGTAGAAGGAAAGCGGAGAGGAGCTCGCGGGTAGGAGCCACGGGTGGAAGTGCAGGTCGAGGTAGCTGGAAAGGGAGCAGGAAAGGGGCCCGCGGATATAAGGAGCAGTGTGGAGAAGGATAAGAAGAGGGAAGCGAGGGTCTTGGGAGAAAGCTCGGGTGGAAGATAAAGGATACGATAGGGTACAACAGGTTTGGAAGAGAGCCCGAGTAGTTAGGAGGTAAGGTCAAGGGTGGAGGGAAAGCTTAGGGAGGAAGGTCGAGGATCAAAGGGAAGAGAAAGGGTAGGTCGTAGGGTAGGATAGGTCTGAAAACTAGCAGCTAGGGTTTAAACTCAGAAATTAGGATTTAAATCAAGGTTTTAACAATAAAAATGACATCTACCTCAAGAAAAAAAATGTAACTAACTAACCTAATATTTACAAATATACATACTTCAAAAATTAAAAAAATTAGATTAACTAGCATAATATTTACAAATTAAACTCAGGAATTAGGTTCAATAAAGATGAACAACTAGGGTTTTATCAAGGACAACTACTCACCAAACCTAGGGCATCAATGAGGAAAACTCTCCTTGAGATGGTACTTGACAAGCTTGGCTAACTAGGGCCTGCCTCCACAATCTCTAAGATTCGTGGGGGAAACCTAGCTTAAGCAAGACTTGAAGACCTAAAGCTCAAGCTTGAATGCTATGGTGATCAATGACGAAAATGGCATGCAAATCAAGAGAAAATGAAACAACAATGGCTTCCATCAAACCCTAACAAGCATCACTTTCATACAATTGACACAGAGACATCAAATAGAAAAGTAAACAATTCTAGCCTCACCTTAGCAATGGCATGAACAAAAGAAAAAATTCCAAGAAATGCTTCAAACTTGCAAAATAACCTTCATCAAGGAGTGCCTTCCTTCAAAGAGCTCTAGTTAGGCCAAATAGCAGACATAATGATCTTATCCCAAAAGTTGATGATGAAAATGAAGTGAGGAGATTGAATTTATATGATCTCACACTCACTTTTACATAAAATAAGGTCAATTTAATATTAAAAATGTCAACTTAAAAACATAACAAAAATAATATAAAAATAATCAAAGTGGTGGGTAAATTGGGTGTTTTCCCCAGATTTGACCCCTACTTAGGTAAAAATGGCTAAACGAGGCCAAATTTGGCGAAACTGAAGGCCAAACTATCTAGGGGGGGGCTCGTCATGCCCCAACTAACCCCAACAGTGATGAAAACCCTCAACGCCCTCCCCTTTTAGCAAGCAAACAGTCTGCCAGGAGGACGATGTCATCCTTTGAAGGAGGGCCCAGAGGAAGGGCGCTGCTAAACTGGAAGGACCAGGAGGGTGTTGGATGTGCTCCGGAAGACAAGAGTGAGTCTCAGTGCTGGAACAACTGTCACTGGAGTGTCGAAACAAGGTGGAGGGGCATGTGACCCAGTAACCCACCCCTAGAAGACTCAGACACCAACCCCAGGGTTTCAAACCCTTTCATGAGGCAGTCAGCGATTGCATTAAGCCATAGTGCTTCCAAAAGAGAAGCCAGAGGGTCTGGCCATGCCCCTACCTCAGAATGAGCTGGCTAAACACCCCTACTGGCCAGAAAAAAAGACACCCTCTCCCTGGGGCACCTCTGCAGGTACGCTGGTGCTAATACCATTGTAACAGGTAGGATGAATAAGCTCTTGAGAGCATTAGAATAGGAAGAATAAGCTCAACATTATGAGCATTAGATTTCATTTCATGTTCTTTTGGCATTGTTGACTCATGCCCTTTCATGTAAACCCAATTTTCTGCTACTTTGATGTATAATAAAAAAATGGACATTGTATGTGGGGTTTTGGGATGTGAATTGGGTCATCCCACCACGTGATTTTCTTTTTCTTCCTCTTCTAGCAAGTGCATGCAACAGATTTGAGGTTCTCATGTGTTAAATTTTACTAACCCTATCACTAGATAAACAATTCCTAATGATTTACCTTGCTGAAAATTAAATTGCAACTCACTGATTTAATTATACTTGCTGAAATCTATTAACATAAATTTTAAATTACGGAAGCAATATCGATAGAAAACAAATCTACTCAATAAAAACACATGCATATAATTTCTACCCTTCAAATCAGCTTTCATTCAAATAATTTCCAAGCTTACAAGGGCTCCCTTATAGGGAAAATGGCCCTAAGAAAATACACTACAACAAAATTGGAAAAATGCCCTACACAGAGAAATTTCTCCCTCCTGCAATCTGCCCCGGAAAAACCTCAGCAACCTATTGCTTCCTTGTATGACCATTGTACGACCTGTACAGATCACTCTACAGCGATCGTACAACTGTATGACTCTGTTGTATGTTGCACAACCCTATCCTATGGTGTACCATCCCTGATGTACGGTGTACAGACCCTACTATACTGTGTATAGCCCTTATTTTGTACAATTGAGTTGTACGACCTCCACCAGCAGATCTGAACCTCCACCTAGCTATACCGATATAGCCCCTTGCAAAGATTTCCCTAACTGTTGCAATATGCTCTCTACCAAAACTAGAAATAAAATGTCCTCTCCAAAAAGTCTCCAACTCAATGCTTGATATTCTTGTGTCTTCTCCTCTCACCTTAGTTGTCTTTTATCCTTTTGAAATGAACCAAAACCCTAACTTCAATCGCTGAGATTATATTTCACTCAAGATCAAGGGCTAAGATTCAATTAATTAACTTAAATCACTAGTGCCAAAAACTTAGGCACTTTATTAAATTAACCTCAATTAATCTAAACAGGCATTCACTTTAATAATTACTTAATAAAGTGCCCCGGATGCGGGTGTTGGGTCAGGCTTGGACACACGCCAACCCAGTCACGTGACACCTAGACACATGGATGGGCTCCGCGGCGAAGATGAGGAGGACGATTCGAGGAGGCGGAAGCCTCAAGGCCTGGCTCATTAACACCATCGTTGGAGATGTCCCCTTGACCTGGCGGGCCTCGACTTTGGTGTACCACCTCCAGGTGGTTCCCTCGTGCGGCTTTAAGGAGCGCAGGCATCCGTCATCTCGACTCGCTGATAATCATGCACCTCCGGCCCAAGCGTGTCATTGCAATGCTCTACATCCTCTACAGGCCTGCGAATTGGGCTCCTCCCACCCTCTGGTTTTTGTTGTTCGCAGCCATCCACTTGCTTGCTCCCCTCACGAGCTGGCTTCTGCTACACACAGGCATCCTCCAACTAGTGTTTCCTGTTAGCTCTTGGGCTCCCTCTATCTGGTCTTCAGATATGAGTCGGCCGAAAGGTTCCAGGGGGGTAGGAAAGAAAAGCGACACACAGAAAGAAGCAAAAGACATGGAGAAAGGGTATGGGGAGGAGGTCACTGTCCCAGTTCGTCTGCTAATCGACAATTGGGAAGCCAAACTTATGGTGGACCGCCTCTCTACTGGGCGCCCTGGTAAGCAAATTGAGCCGTATTGGCTCATTAAGAATATGCTCAGGATTCTTATGGAGGACATGCTAGCCAACTGGGCTACTACCAGAAACGTCACCCAGACCTCGAAGGCCACCCTACCTAACATGGAAGCTATACTGGGAAGTCTGGAGGGCACCTTCAATTGGCAGTCGTACGCTCCCAGCAGACACCCTCAGCACATCAACACTACAAGGGATGAGCATAGGGACCTCTCCACCGCTGCAGGTGCAAGCGCACCTGTCCAAGGGTAAGGTGCCATTGACCTTCCCCATTCCCACCACTTTAGGCCCTGTTCCGTCCAAGTGAGTCCGCAACAATCAGGTGTTCACTGCCTTCAGAAAGACCGTGCCTCTGCCCCTCAAACTGCCGGAGAAAGACTCGATCGCGGAGGAGTATCCTCCCTGTCCCATCCTGAAAGCGAACTCCCCTGACACTCGGGCACTCAAAGTAAATGCACCTACAAATGCACACAGCTAAGAAGGCTCTAGTCACTCCTTGTGTTTTCCAGCTTTTCTTTCTTAATCTGTTTAATAGTTTATTAGCTTACAGTCTAATAGGTTTCTACAGACAGTGTTGTCTTATAGCAACACCCCGGACTTCTTACTCAGGGCGGGGTTTATGTAATTTTGAATATCACCATTTTGATCCCTCCGAGTTTTTGGGTTGGTGGCTACATTCTCTCAGGCCACCCCAATTGTATCATGGTCGGTTCTTCTCAATGCGGCCTCCTTCTGGGTGAGATGGGTGGATTTCTAATGTGCTATGTGGATCTGCCCTTGGCTTCGTTCTGGACCATGTCAGTCTTCAGAGAAAGGAGAAGTGTCGGTTGGAAGGTCATAGAAGGGATTCAGAGCAAGCAATCTTAGGAGTATAAGTTTGCCCTAATAGAGGTGGGAAGATTGGAAGCCTATCATTTTTGTTCCCATCGAACCATCAATACTCGGAGAAGTGTTTTTAAGAAGATTGTAATATCTCATGTATTTTGGACCTTTTTTTATTAATAGAATTTTGCAGCTTTACAAAAAAAAAATACTTAATAAAGTGAACTTCCCAAAGTTTTGAGAGGTATTAGTGACACAAACCCATGTGGAAATGCATGTCTGAGCTACAAACATTAACACTCCCTCCTAGCGAGGAAGGTATTCTCCACCACTCCTAGTTTATCTCTAAAGAAGACAAACTTCCCTTTCACCAAGTGGTGGTGAGAATGCCTGCAACCTGCTCGTCTAGGGAAATACAATGGAGGTGTATGAAATGATATCTGATCTCAATATGTTTGGACCTAGCATGGAATACTGGATTCTCAGAGAGTTTGATACAACTCTGATTATCACATTGAATCATTATCGGCTCCAACTCCTGATCAAATAATCCTGTAAGCAATTTGCAAATCCAAATAGCTTCACAACTGGCCATACTCACTGCCATGTACTCTGCCTCTGCCAAACTAAGTGCTACAGAAGTCTTCTTCTTATTGAACCAAGAAATCACTGCTGATCCCAAGCCGAAGCAGCACCCAGAGGTGCTGTTCTGATCTACTACACTCCCTGCCCAATCTGAGTCTAAATATCCTTGCAGCCTCACTCCATCACCTCCAAGATATGTCAATCCATACTCCACTATGCCTCTCAAATACCGGAGCACATGCTTCACTGCTACCCAATGCACCAACCTCGGCTCCACCATGAACTGAAACAAGGTTTTCGCAACAAAAACTATATATGGCTTGGTGTTGACCAAATACATCAAGGACCCTATCAGCTATTTGCATAACTTGGGATCCACCCCCTCTGAATCTAAAGTGACAACCTTCTTCAGATTGGTAACCATAGGTGTAGCCATCGGTCTACAGTCCTCCATCCTGAATCTCTTCAGGATCTCCACTGTGTACTTCCCTTAACCAAGGAAAATCTCACCCGATCTTTGCCATACCTCTAACCCCAAGAAATAATGCATCAAGCCAATATCCTTCATCTCAAACTCTGTGGCCAAATCTGCCTTGTACCCTTCTATAATCCCCTCTGCACCGATGAGAAACAAATCATCCACATACAACACCAAGATGAGTGGATCAAACCCAACAAGTATGAAGTGCAAGTTAGGATCAACCACACTCTTGGTGAATCCCATGCTCTGCAAGTATTCGTCAATCCCGGAATACAACGCCATGGATGCATATTTGAGTCCAGACATGGATTTCTTAAGCCTGCACATATTTGACTCCCTCCCATCTACCTCGAAGCCCTGAGGTTGCTCTATATATACTTCCTCCTCAACGATCCCGTTGAGGAAGGCTATCTTCACGTCCATCTGGCGAATCCTCCACCTCATGACAGAGGCAATGGATATCATAACTCAAATGGAAGCATATTGGTAACCATAGGTGTAGCCATCGGTCTACAGTCCTCCATCCTGAATCTCTTCAGGATCTCCACTGTGTACTTCCCTTAACCAAGGAAAATCTCACCCGATCTTTGCCATACCTCTAACCCCAAGAAATAATGCATCAAGCCAATATCCTTCATCTCAAACTCTGTGGCCAAATCTGCCTTGTACCCTTCTATAATCCCCTCTGCACCGATGAGAAACAAATCATCCACATACAACACCAAGATGAGTGGATCAAACCCAACAAGTATGAAGTGCAAGTTAGGATCAACCACACTCTTGGTGAATCCCATGCTCTGCAAGTATTCGTCAATCCCGGAATACAACGCCATGGATGCATATTTGAGTCCAGACATGGATTTCTTAAGCCTGCACATATTTGACTCCCTCCCATCTACCTCGAAGCCCTGAGGTTGCTCTATATATACTTCCTCCTCAACGATCCCGTTGAGGAAGGCTATCTTCACGTCCATCTGGCGAATCCTCCACCTCATGACAGAGGCAATGGATATCATAACTCAAATGGAAGCATATTGGTAACCATAGGTGTAGCCATCGGTCTACAGTCCTCCATCCTGAATCTCTTCAGGATCTCCACTGTGTACTTCCCTTAACCAAGGAAAATCTCACCCGATCTTTGCCATACCTCTAACCCCAAGAAATAATGCATCAAGCCAATATCCTTCATCTCAAACTCTGTGGCCAAATCTGCCTTGTACCCTTCTATAATCCCCTCTGCACCGATGAGAAACAAATCATCCACATACAACACCAAGATGAGTGGATCAAACCCAACAAGTATGAAGTGCAAGTTAGGATCAACCACACTCTTGGTGAATCCCATGCTCTGCAAGTATTCGTCAATCCCGGAATACAACGCCATGGATGCATATTTGAGTCCAGACATGGATTTCTTAAGCCTGCACATATTTGACTCCCTCCCATCTACCTCGAAGCCCTGAGGTTGCTCTATATATACTTCCTCCTCAACGATCCCGTTGAGGAAGGCTATCTTCACGTCCATCTGGCGAATCCTCCACCTCATGACAGAGGCAATGGATATCATAACTCAAATGGAAGCATATCTTGCGACGGGAGGAAATGTCTCCTCATACTCCACTCCCTCTCTCTGATAGAACCCTCTTGCTAGGAACCTCGCCTTGAACTTCTCAATGTCACCATCTGCAGCATGCTTGATCTTGAAGAGCCACTTGGAAGTCACCACAAACTTCCCCTCTGATCTAGGAACAATGTCCCAAACATCATTCTTCATGATGGAGGTGTACCCCTCCACCATGGAATCCCTCCAACCCTGTTGGTCGACTACTTCGTTCTCCCTTTAGAGCCACTTGCTCCTCTTCCTCTGTCACTGGTGGTAACCCATGAGAATACCTAGATGCAAAGTTCTCCTCGAACTTAACATCTTGGCTCACCACTATCTTCCGCTATGCTGGCATGAAGATCTTGTAAGCCTTTGAGGTCTCGTTGCACCCCACAAATATTCTCTTCTCACCTGAAGGATCCAGTTTCACCCTCTTCTCTAGAGGCACATGAATGTAAACTGGACAACCAAAGATCCTGAAATACCCGATCTCTGGTTTCACTATTGAATGCCTCCTCAGCAATCTTGTCCTCCAATATCTCGTGAGGACTCATGTTCTGCAAATACATTGTTGTGTTCCATGCTTGTACCCAAAGAAACATAAGCAAACCTTGGTCATGAATCATAACCTTTGCAATACTAATTGGACCGGTTATTTTTCTTTGCAACCCCATTCTATTGTGGGTTATATGAGACTATCTTCTCCCTCTTGATCCTTGCCTCCTTGCAGAAATCCTTGATGCCATTTGAGGTGTACTCTCCACCATTGATCTTCTCACCTATCAAGTTCTCCACTTGGGCCTTGAATGCCCGGAACCGACAAAGGCCTCATCCTTGGTCTTCATAAAGAAGATCCAGGTTTTCCTGAAAAAGTCATCAATGAATGTCACATAGTATGATGCTCCCTACACTGACACTACATACATCAGTCAACATACATCTAAATGAATAAGATCCAAGATCACCTTGGATCTACTCCCGCTGCTTGAAAAAGCAATTTTGACATTCTTTCCAAGTGCACACCCTCTGCATACTCCCTGTTGCTCAACAATGAAATCCGGAAGGCCAGTGACAATCTCCCTCAAAATCGGCAATGCCCTCTAATGTGGGTGTCCCATCCTCATGTTCCATAACTCACACAGGTTGTCATTGTCATGTACCAAGGCATGAAGAGGCTTCCCTTGCAACCTATATAAGTTTCCCTCTCTAACCCAATCCTCGTTGTTGTGTTAGGGCTAGCTCCCTCTAGATGTATGAGTACTTTCCCTCTTTGAAAGATAACGACAAAACCCCCGTCCTCCATAATTGAGACTGAAAGCAAGTTCTTCTTCAGTCCTAGTACAAATAGCACATCCTGGGCATCAAACGAACCTCCTAACTCAAGCTGGAATGAGACCGTTCCCTCTCCTTTAACTGCATACTTGGCATCATCACCAAACTCCACATGGATCCCTGAGTCCATCTTCATCAATCTACTAAATAGCTCTCGTGCTTCTATCATATGACGAGATACACAATTGTCCACATACCATGAGTTGCTAGCAATTGTGCTGGTGGAAAGGCAGGAAACTAGAGAGAATTCACTCTCGAACTTTGCAGCAAACTCACTCAGCTGAGTCTCTGTAGATGCTGCTACCTACTACATCTTTCCTTTTCCTTTCTTCTTCTCTGAAAACTGAGATGCATAGTACCCATTATTGTGGCACATGAACCACTTGATTTTACTCAAGTCTTTCTTCTTCCCTAGCTCTAAGGTTGCCCCCTCTGAGTTCGCCCCCTCACTGTTAAGTGTTACCCTTCTTGCTGGAACTCTTTCTTTTGCCCTTTCTTGCCTTATTGACAAGGGCCAAGTTCTCATCACTACCTCCTTGCTTGCTAGCTCTGGACTCATACCGAGTCTCTTCCTAGATGCAATGATCCTAGAGCCTTTCCCAATTTGGAAGTTTCTCCCGAGCGTAGATTCCTTTTACGAATGATTCCCATGGCTTGGTGAACCCATTCAATGCCACATTGACAAGCTCTGCATCAAGCACTTTCTCTCCAATGACTGCAAGCTAATTAAGTATTTGAGTGATCTTCATGAGATAGTCGGTAACATTGTCAGATCTAGTAATCCGGACATCCTTGAGCTTGTTTCTCAAGATCATCTTCTTGTTCATGTTGTAACTTGGAACAAATTTGTCAAAGGTTTAAACATCTGTCTAGCCGTCGTCTTCTCTGCTACATGAGGAATCAAGTAATCCTTCACAACATCTAGGATCACCCTCTGGGATTTGATATCCTTCTTCTCATGTGCTTCCAAGTGAACTGGATCTGTCGTTGCAGGAACAACCTTTGATGTAAGATCCCAAATGTCCCGTTCCTTCAAAAGCAAAGTTACCCTCGCTTTCCAGGATAAGTAGTTAGATGCCGTTTTCAAATCTGAGATTGGTTGCTTCCATCTCTAGATCTGCACAAAATAACTGTCATGTGATAATCTTTCAAGCACCCACCAAGATCTATTGCTGTAGATTTTAGATCTGCTTCTCTCTCTGAGTGTACTATGATACCATGTTAAGATTTACTAACCGCAGTACTAGATAAACAATTCCTAGTGATTTTCCTTACTGAAAATTAAATTACAGCTAACTGATTTATTTATACTTGTTGAGATCTATTAATAGAAAATTTAAATAGCGGAATCAATATCAATGGATAACAGATCTACTCAATAAAAACACATGCACAAAATTTCTGCCTTTCAAATCAGCTTTTCATTCAAATAACTTCCAAACTTACAAGGGCTCCCTTACTAGGAAAATGGACCTGAGAAAATACACTACAACAAACCTAACAAAATGCCCTCCATAGAGAAATTTCTCACACCCGCAATCTGCCCTAGAAAAACCCCAACAACCTATTGTTGCCCCACTACCCTAAACAAATCCATAGTTTGTTGTACAATCTGCACGACTTGTACGGATCACTGTACAATTGTCGTACAACTATACAACCCTATTGTACGATGTATGGCCCTATTATACAGTGTATGGCCCCTGTTGTATAACTGAGTTGTATGACCTCCACCTGCAAATCTAAACCTCCACCTAGTTGTACGACCCCCTACAATGATTTCCCTCATTGCTGCAATATTCTCTCTAACAAAACTGGAAATAGAATGTCCTTCTCTCTCCGAAAAGTATCCAACTCAATGCTTGAGTTTCTCATGCCTTTCTCCTCTCACCTTGACTACCTTTTATCCTTTCGAGATGAACCAAAACCCTAACTTTAGTGGATGAGATTAGATCTCACTCACTTGAGATCAATGGCTAAGGTTAAATTAATTAACTTAAATCACTAGTGCCAAAAACTTAGGCACTTTATTAAATTAACCTCAATTAATCTAAAAAGGCATTCACTTTAATAATTACTTAATAAAGTGAACTTCCCAAAGTTTTGAGAGGTATTACTATTAGTGATGATTTCCCCAGGTAGACACAAACCCATGTGGAAATGCCTGCCTGAGCTACAAACATCAGCATCATGCACTCTTCTCCAAAGAGCAAATGTCCCCAAATTGGAGCCAAATGTTAGCCCTTATATTGTATGACGATGGGTTTTATGTATGGTTTTAATCCCAAAGATCGAGCTTGCATGATGATTCATTGGATGGATTGGGGTACATGTGAACTTTGGCCTAGGTTTGTTGATATCCTTTGATGGATTGGATTATGGTAGTAGATATTGGATGTGATCTCCCCATGATGTTTTGATATAGATATGCTCTCATTTTGGTGATATTGCCATGCTTTGATTATTTTTACTTAGCATTCATGCAATTATCTAACACCTTGTGCATTCATGGAATGGGAACCCATCAACTTAGGCTCTCCCTATCTTTTAAAGTGTTGATAAATGCTACTTGATGAAGTATTGCATATGGGATGTTTGAAAGCAAGATTATTAATGTGGTTATGTGGTTTGAGGCCTCTTAGCTAAAATTCCCTAAGAGGTAGTGGTGCATTTCACTGATATACAATTTGTTCATTGCATATTGATCACCCCTTGATGGAGCACCCTAGAATTGTTGGGTTAAATTGACAACCACTTTTGATGGAGTGCTTGGCTTGTATGCATGATCTGATGATAAGTGAAGGCTTTCTATATGAGTGCTCTAGCTCATTTGATGTGTTTCACACTTGGAAAGAGAGAGAAATAGTGATTTTTAACCGTTCTTGGGTGGAGGACTTGAAGTAGGCCCTCTTGGGTGTTGTTGGTGTTTGCTAGTGGCTGAATTTGGGCATTCCCTCCCCTTGTAAGATCAGAAACTTGCACAAAACAACAAGCAATTATGGTACAAATATGATAGAAATATGTTTTAAATGAACTTGAAATCTTGCATAAAAAAAAACCAGAAATTTTTCTAAGTAAATTTTTTACTTATAAAAACTTGAAAAAAGATGAGAAAGAAGTGCAAAAGGCTTGTAACAAATCTGCAATAAGAAAAGAAATGTTAGTGAGATGCCAAATCCTTTGAATGTTTGATGAAATCCCACCCGGAAATCCCACCCTTCAAACTTGGTAAACCTGTAACCAAATTAGCTTCACAATGCAAGATGGGGTGAGAAATCCACAAAGATTTGAGAGATAAAATACTTAAATATAAATAAGTTAGCTTCTCAAATACTAAGCAAACAACTCACATAGCAAGCAACAAAACTGAAACTATGCTATGCTCAAGCAAAAAACTTTGCTTGAGGTTCAAATGCACAATGGAACAAAGTCACCTCAATCTCATAGCATGGACAATACTTCATCCAAAGATTTCTTCTATTAACATCAACTTGAAAGTACAATGGCTCCGCTTGGACAAAGAATGGGAGCAAGAGAGCAAAATGGGAGCAAGAGAGCAAATGGGAGAAATGAGAGCAAGAGAGCAAGAATGATACAAGAGCATGAGTGAATGTAACCCAAATGAGGAGGAATGCCCTACTTAAATAGGAAAAATGAAAGAGAAGCTCTTTGCATGCTAGACAAGTGCCACAAGGGAGAGAGAGGGGCCCAAGAGAGGGGGGCAAATTTGCTTAAGGAGGGAAAAACCATGGTTTGGGATCTCAAATATGGGGAGATAAACCCCCACTTTAATGCTCCCAACCTTATTGCTATGTCAAATGGGGAGGAAACCACCATAGTAGGGCCCTTCCCATTGAATTTTACTCACCCAACCAATCAAAGAGAGGATGGTGCACCCCGTAGAGTGGGCACTTCACCACACTCAAAATACTTGCTTGGGGGACCCCCTTAAGCTTTTAGTTTTCATGTTGGGTACATAACATAAGGTTTAGGACCTTTACTTGGCCACCCCAAGTGACTATAGTCACTTTTACAAAATTTGGCTCTCTAATTAAATGCCCAATTTCCTGATTTCCTTGACTAACCTGGGCAAAAGTGACCATAACCATAGCAATACTTCTCTGAATGATTTCAAAATTGGCCCAAGGGTGTAGGGGGTCTCATGCCATTTGTCTGGAGTACCCATACCCCTATACAACATCAAAACGGACCAAGTAACCATCTTTTACATTACAACAAATTGTCTGAATGATTTCAAACTTGGCCCAAGGGTGTAGGGGATCTCATGCCATTTGTCTGGAGAACCCATACCCCTATACAACATCAAAACGGACCAAGTAACCCTCTTTTACATTACAACAAATTGTCCTGAGTGACAATTTTTAATGACCAAAAATTAAAAAATCATATGCAAAACTTAATGAAATTTTGTAAGACTCTAGATAATGTCTAGCATGGTAATATAGAACAATCCTAGGCCTCAATCACCCCATGAACTCGATCACTAGAACACCTTTCACCACTTAAACTCAAATAATTAAAACCTCTAAAGAGAAATTTTAATTATTCAAGTGAAAAAACACTCGATGAAAGGACTTCCCTAATGATAAAGTCCTAGGTGACTAAGTTACACAAAACTAGACCCTCATGCTGACATATCCTTACAAAATCGAGTGCAGAAATTTCATGGAGAGAATATAAGAAAAAGAAATGCCTCGCTTGATATAATCATTCAGTACTTCTTTCTTATCTTCAAGGCACATTCAATATGTGCATGGTACACCGTTGTCCACCAAGTCTGGTCAACACAACACATTTCTTCATGAGGTTGGTTGACTATTGTTGAAGCCTTGCACTTGACATGATGCCACTATCTTTATTGGTTGGCTCCTCATTCCATGGACCTAGCTTTTGCACATGTATTGATGAGTTTGCACATGGGTGTTGAGTCATTTTTTTCATGATGTCCTAGCTTGAAGGACTATTTTTGGCATGTGGACATCATTTTGAGCCTTTTGGAAGGGCATCCTAGCTTCGGGAGAAGTTATCTTTTGATAGAGTACCCAAAATTTTGCTAGCTTAGATGCAAAGTGGCAATAGGATTTTTGAAAATGGTTATAATAAAAATATGATAAATATTGAGGGAGTTGGCAATTCCAAAACTCTAATTTAAAGAACCACATTGCATTTTGTCCACACATGCCACTTGGAGGTTGCGCATTTCACTTGGAGAGCCACACTGAGCATATTTCTTGGAGACGTCCACCTTGGAAAAGGATGCTTTGCATAACCACCTTATATTTTATTCATTGTTGACTTCACAACATAAGTTGGTTATGATTTAGCATTATTTTATGTTTTTCTTGGAGAGAAAAGTGGATCTTAACCACTTTATTCTATTATTGGAGAGTTTTGTTGAGTAAATTGTGGATCTACAAAAGAGAATTATTATTATGTAAAGGAAGTTAAGATAACTCTCTATATAAAGAGTAACCATTCCTCGGTCATTCTCATGGTGGATTAGGGTAGAAATCCCTTAGTGCTTGGTTGAATATCGTTTGGTGGATTAGGGTAGAAATCCCTTAGTGCTTGGTTGAATATCTTTTGGTTTCTCATCGATGGTTAATCAAAGCGCTGAATTGGATGTTTTGTTTGTTGCTTATGTTTCATTAATGGATGGGATCTTCAGATGCAAATGGTCCTGAGAACTAATGGAGTATGTCCTTGCCTCTTTTATGCGGTGATTGTCAATTCGAAGTGTTGAGTTGTGACATGTTTCCCATATCATTGTCCGTATCCTCTCTTATCATTTGCATGGCAAGTATCCCTTCAAGACTATTTGAAAATATTAATCTAGAGTTTTTCTTTTGTGAGGTTTCTGAATTTGGTGAAGCAATTAGAAAGTGAAAAGTGTTTGTTATCTTTCAGCCCTAACCCTTTCTAATCATTCCTTTCACCTTCATATAAGAAATTGTTGACCCTATTTTGCCCAATGGATAAGACAGTAGTCTATGGTCCATTCATCCATACTTCTTAAAACTACAACATATATTGTTTGCTAAAGCCATCTCTTCATTCCACCTTGGACTTCATTGCAAGCTCTAGCAATCCTAATCTAGGGAAGCCTCCCTTGAGTTGGAGAAGTGCCAACCTAAAGAGCAAACGAGGGTTTGGTGTGGTGACATTGGCGTCCCTCTTAGTTTCATCAAAACTATATCTTGAGCTTTAAGACTTTATCTCTAAGGGTGTGGGTTTGGGTGATGACAAGCCAGATAGAAAGAATAGGTGGCTTTCGGAATAAAAGATTAGGAAACTGATTGCAAAGCACAGTTTGTGTTTTGCAGAGATTGTATGAAGACGTGCAGAATTTTCTATACAAAGGGAAGATGATGCAGGCAAATTTCTGAGAATCACATAGATTTTTCTATGCGAGCGGAAGACGATGCAGGAGAGTTTGTAAAATGTGCAGAAGACAATGTGGTGCAAAGTTCATCTGGAAGCGTGCAAACAAGATCAAAGCAAAGCTGTGACAGCAAGGAGAAAAGTCAGGAAGAATGTACAGAGTAAAAGTGAACAGAAAGGACAGAATTGGTTTGCACAGAAGTCAGTCTGAGATCAGCTATGCAGTTTTGAGGACTTATGGTGGTCATGCATTTTGAGTCAGAGAAAACATGGCGCAGTTTGAAGGGAAGGCTAATAGTGCAGACAGAAAGGTGAAGTAACTTGTGAGCACATGAAACAGCACAGATGTTCAGAAGTTTTGGGAGTGACAATAACCTGATGGTCAGTGGTGTGTATGGAATGCAGCGCAACCAGCAGATAAATAAGCTATAGCTTTATTTGTAGAAATAGTTGTGAGAGATAAGATAATTTTGCTAATGTCCAATAAAAGACAACAAAAGTAGGTCAATGGGACTAAGAAGTACATCCAGTAAAAAGTACAATGTAGGAGTGTGAAAGCATGTCCTACAACAAAAGCAAAAGCAGAAAGAAAAGAACTAGGCAAATATAAGAAGCCGCCTAAATGCTAAAGTATAAGATAAAGTAATGAAAGCTGAGAGCAAAGCCGCGGTGTTGAGCCAATAAAATATGCCCAGGCCAGCTGGAGCTGTCTGCCAAGTGCAAGGATGCGGGGGGAGAAGTACAGACAAGCAGTTGTGAGGAATTTTGAATCTCAGAATCAGCAGATATTTGTAACCAATGTACGTCCCTGTATTTAATGAAAGACAGATTTGGCCTGAGACTGCATATGGTTGTGACTCTGTTAACTGCGCAGATCTATAACAATTTTATCTGTTGGTTGAATGTGCGGGCTGCCACTGCATGCTGGACAGGCGGGAAAGCAAGGCGCCACTGCTGCTGCATACCTTTTGATAAATATGTGTTGTTTTCCCCCCTAATTTGATCAAGATATTTATATTTAACAAAAGACTAGGTAAATATCGTACATACTAAAACCTACAACGCACCTCCACTATATCTCTCTCATAAAGATCAGGAAAGTATTCTCTTCTTTCAAATTCATCCAGCAAACTTGATACACCCATAGAATCATTTGTAGATACCGCATATCCCAAAACAGCATGTCCAGATTCTTCCAGTTTAACTGCAGCACGTCTGACACCTCCTGCCTGTAATTATTAAAGCCAAGAGTAAGAACACAAACTGAAAAAGTTAAATTGCAATACAAATACACCTCCACGCCTATGATTAAAACATAAAGAAGACATATTTATCAGTTATTTATCTTGTGTAGTTGAAGATAAGATAATTTATCAATGTCCGACAAATGAACACAAAAACAGGTCAATGAGACTGAAAGATACATCCAGTGTGAATACCATGTGGGAGTGCAAAAGCTGCTCCTAGGTGATGCTGACAGTAAGATAAAGAAGGTGAAAGAAAAAATGCAGCATAGATAATTGTCTAGCTAAGATAATCACTAGGCCTAACTAAAATCAAACCCAAAAGATATAAATAGTGTCAAAGGTGTAGTGATACAAAATGAGCGTCCGAGACTGGACATCTTGGTGCTGATCAAGAAAGAGAGAGAAATGAGGATGACGAAATCTTGACATTCAAATCACAAGAGTGCTTCAAAATCTATAAGATAATATTACAGGAAACCAGCAGCAGCATCTTCTACTTTATTCCATATTTTTTCTATTTTGTTCCTTCCATTATGTGAAAAACAACAAGACATCTTAGCCTTTGAGAACAAACCCATAAACATTCAGAACAGTGAACCTGCAAATTTGCAATGCATCTGGAATGCTGCAGGATCGACATTTTAAATTCCACTCCAATCATCCACCAAATTTTAATGTGTCCATATAAGTCACAGAGACAGCAACCTGCTGAAAGCTTGAAATCAGTCATAGTATGACATTTTACTAATAGTTATGCATGTTTACCACCATGCAGATGCAATGGGCTTGTATACAGACTGACTTCTTTTACTTAGCCGGCCACAAACATCTATGCATGTGCTTTGGGCATTGCACGTGGGACTCTCTAAGAAGTACACCTTCAAAAGATTTTTAAGCATTAACTTCATTTGATTTGGCATTATGCTTTGTATTCTAAATTCATCTTCTTAAGAAAATGATACACATTTGTATATTATATATAGCAAAGTTTGACAACCATTTGTTTAGACTCTAGACAGGCATTGCAAATAATTGTAAAAGGCTTACACTACAAGAGACGACCTATCATCCCCTTGGGTTAGCTCAATCGGTTTGAACTGACCAGTTTCTAGACAAAGATCACCGAGAGGTCATGAGTTCAAGTCCAATAGAGTCCCTCTAGGTTAAGCATACATGTTGTACTCCAGCAGCATTTGCACTGGACGCCATTCACAGAATGTGAGGAAGCACTTGGATGGTTTCCCCAAGGATATTTTCCACGGCAAAAAAATGAGTTGACATGAGGAAGGGGCCATGCACAAAGGTCCTAGGAGTTGACAACCAAAGTTTCCAAGATTTGCACTGCACGTGTAGAATTTTAATTTTTGAAAATCCAGGTTCACAATTACAGGATTGCAGCAATGTATAGCTGTACAAAACATTCAACAAATCATACACAATGTTACGGCCCTAAAGAGAATAATTGATGTAAAGAATAAAACAACAAAATGGATCTTAACATAGCCCAAGGAGTTAACTCAACCGGTAGTCACCAATGTTGTTAGGCATTTGACTAGTTCCATGTTAGCAGGTGCTCGGTTCGAATTCCCCTAGGTGATGAGCACTAATCTACACCTATGGGTTTACTAGGGATAGCACCCACGAATGTGGCGAAGCATCACTTTGGTTTCCCTGCTAGGATTTCCTTGGGGAAAAAAGTGGACCTTAACATTTAGAGGATAGCCACCTATGGGAGAGGAAATTATATATCATTTTAAGGAGGAAAAATATAAATTTTAATGAAGTGTGGCTTGTTTTAGGATAGCTTATCCATCATGTTATGGTATAGTGGTTGACATAGGGAGTCGGCATACAAACAACCCAGGTTCATAATGAAGAATGTAGCTCAGACAGGAAATTCCGCAAAGGTTCAATGTGAATGTGCCAAAAGTATTTCGAGTTAATTCTATTTTGTAATTCACTTTATGAATGAACTGAAAGTCTTATATTTTGCTATTGAGTCTAATAAAGTGAGATACAATAGTGATTTAGACTAATCTCAACCGTACATCTCACTAAAAGATTTCGGTTTTGTATATTAGGGTTTCATCTCAAGTATAAAAGCAGGTCAAGATATAGAGTTTAGACAGTTTTGTCTTACAGAGTGTTATAAATATAAAAGGACAAGAATAATAATAAAACTACAAAATAATAATAAGGTAAAATTTAAATAATAAATACTTAAAATATATATACACACTAATGAATATTAAAATATAAACTAAAAAAATACTTTTATCAAAAAGACACGATTCTTCATAAAAAGGGCACCAAGGCACCTTTTACGAGATATATATACTGGGGCCCCTTTTGTAATAATCATCATCTATTATTCAAACAATTATTTTATACTTCAAAAACTATTTCTTCTTTAATGTAATTGAGCAAACTAGTTACTATAAGCTCCAGTTGGTATCAGAGCAGGTGAGATTATCAATATAGCACGTCCCAACACCCAACACGCTCCAGTTCGTACCACAGCTCTACCAATCCGAACAGCACCACCGCACACTTGTCCATTGTACAGCGTCGTCATCCGTACGCTCCCGCGACTTGATATGTACCACGACATTGTCCGTACCACAGTTTGAAAAATCGGCCGAACTGGAATTGGAATCGGTCGATTCACCGGTTTACTAGCCGACCGGTCCAAACCGGTGATGAAATCGGACCGGTGATCAGTTCGGTACTGAACCGGCCTGCTCGGCCGATTCAAGCCAAAAAACGGCTGCCAAAAACAGGCCTTTTTTTAGGTGGACCCCGCACTAAAAAAAGGGTTATTTTTAATTTTAATTCCGATTTTAATGTTTTTATCAGTTATCCTAACCTAAGGTAACCCAACCCATGACCTAAACCCATGATCATCAGCGAATAACCCAACTCGGGCCCTAAACTTCATTTCATTGTGTTGGTTAAACCGTTGGCATCGTGGAGTCTGGACCGGTGCTGCAGTTGGAACCTTTGGCGGCCTGTGGAGTGACTGGAGTCGTGGACTGTGCTAGTGTTACAGTGTGCAGTGGTTACTCGATGAGGGGATTGTGCAGTGGACTGAATTCATCACACATCACGGTGAATGGGACTATGCAGTGGACTGTGCAGATAATTTTGTTTTAATTGCATTATTTAGATTCTAAGAAAAGAATGTTTGTCCTTGAGCCTTTCTTGGGGATACATCACTCCCTCTAACTGGTTGCTGCCTTCTCTATTCACTGATGGAAGAATTTCAATAATACAACAATAATACCATGTTAATTTTTAATTCATGATAGCGGATCTGCATTCAAAAGATTCTACTCTACAGTGAAAACTTAAAAAGTTAAGAAACTAAAATCAAAACTTTTGTCAAAAACTAAAAGCATGGGAGTATAGATTGGGGGGGGTAGACACTATCCGAATCTCGGTTCAATACAGCAAGTGACGAACTATAGATCTGAAAAATAAGAATTGCGCAATTAGAAAACAAAACAACCACCATGAATTCTGTAACAGCAAGCTACTTTCTTCTCATTCACCTCAGAATAATGATTACAATGATACAAGACCAAGGAGAAACACCCATAAAAGGCAGGCACTCCACTTGGGTGAGTGATCTCAAGTCAACTTGCCTTCAAACTCACCCATGTTCATCTCGAGACAAATGTTGGAAGAAGATTAACCAGCAGATAAGGAAGACGAGAAAAGACTAACTTAACACCTAAACTGATACATTAGCTATACTATATAGGTCACCCCACATGAGAGGAGGTCTGACTGAAGTTTCATTGACATGCATCAAGCGAACTTGGGTAGATAATAAGAAACATTGCAAGTTTGCAACCTAGTATGACACAACTTAAAAAAAGAAGTTGCTTGGACAGTTCTTGCTCTGTCAAAGAAATTTTATGCTAGGACAGTTCATTGGTCTCCTAAAACAGAAGTGAAATTTTATGCTAGGAGTCTAGGACAGTTTACAATTTACATTGAAAATTGAAAGTGAAAATGAAATTTCCCCTAAAATTCAAACATTTAACTGTTAAACAGAAACAAAATGGCAGAACCTATAAAAGTTCATTTTTTTCTCATTATATTTGCAATTTTGTTATTATTTTTATCAGATGCATGTTCATAATTATTAATTTTGCTATTCATACTGTCATGCAGTTCTTGACACCTGTACAATGGCCCCGAAAGCAAACGATCCTGCTTGGATCCATGCAGATGTTGTTGATGGGGAGATTTATTGCAAGTATTCCAAGAAACTGATCAAGGGGGGAGGAATTTATAGGCTTAAACAGCACTTGGCTGCCTTCAAAGGCCAAGTTAAGGCATGTGAAACTCCATTAGATGTTATTGGACAGATTAGAGCTAATTTGCAAGAACACTTTCAGAAGTTTGAAGAGAGTAAGGCTAGGCAGAAAAAGATAGAGGAAGTAGGGAAGAAGAGGAGGCTTGCTGAAATGATGGGTGGGACTGGGGCATATGCTCCTAATTCAAATGAAGGCTCTTCATCTATCCATTTTACCACTCTTAGGGATCCTTTCCAGTAAATTCCGCCCTCTGAGACTACACAAGATAAGGGCAAAGCCAAAAAGAGGGGTAACATTAAAAGCTATTTCACACCTCCCACCACCTCCGTCAGTGCCAATGCTTCTCAGTTGCAGCATCCAACACAAATTTAGCCCACCTTAGATGACCACTGGAAGAAGCAGTACAAAGAAGTTGCACATGAGTACATAGCAAGATGGTGGTATGATGCGGATCTCCCCTTCAATGGTGCCTACTCTTCTTATTACCAACCTATGTGGGATGCCGTTGTAGCTGTTGGTAAGGGCTTCAAAGGCCCTAGTATGACTTGAGGGGATCTCTTTTGCAAAAAGAGATCAATTCCATAGATGAATACCTGAATGAATTCAAAGCCTCATGGGTACACATAGGATGCACTATCATGTCAGATGGGTGGAAAGATCAGAAGGGCAGGGTTGGCACCTTATAAACTTTCTTGTCTCTTGCCCACAGGGAACCATATTTTTTAGATGATGTGATGCATCTGATCAAGTGAAAGATGCAAATCTGTTATTTCGTCTTTTGGATGAGATTGTTGACATGGTGGGGGCAGCTAATGTTGTGCAAATCATCACAGATAATGCCTCTAACTATGTTCTTGCTGGTAAGATGTTAGAGGAAAAACATAAAACCATATTTTGGACTCCATGTGCGGCACATTGCATAGACCTCATGCTTGAGGACATATGCAAACAGGACTGGATCAAGTACACTATAGAGTATGCCAAAAAGCATCACCAAGTACATCTACTGTCTACAACCACGGTTGGGTATTGAGCTTGATGAGGAGACACACACAGGGCAAGGAGCTTGTTAGGCTTGCGATTACTAGATTTGCAACTCACTTCCTCACGTTGCAATCTCTCCTTTCTCAAACACAGAACTTGGAGTGGATGTTTTCAAGCGATGAATGGAATTCATCTCACTGGGCCCACACACAAGATGGAAAAGAGACCAAGAAGAGAATTAAAAGCTCTTCATTTTGGAAAAAAGCAGTAGAGGTTGTGGCAATTACTGAGCCACTTGTTAAGGTGTTGCAGTTGGTGGATGGGGAAAAATTGGCCATGGGCTACATTTATGAAGCTATGGATCAGGCAAAGGAGTAGATAAAGGCAACATACAAAGATAGAGTAGCCAAGTATGGGCCTATTTGGGAGAACATTGATAAGAGATGGAACAATCAACTCCATCTCCCTATACATGCAGCTGGGTATTTCCTGAACCCAAGGTATCATTATAGAGATCACATTGATCAAGATCCGACTGGGGAGGTATCGGATGGATTGTATAATTGCCTTGAGCACATGGTCCCAAATGAGTCGGACCAATTGGAGATACACTGGTAGATCAACTCTTTTAGTGCTGCCACAAGTAGCTTTGGCACAAATGTGGCTAAGATGCAAGAGAGGTGGACCAACCAGGTAAATAATTCCATTGTTTTATTAAATTATGTTGTTTAACTTTAAAGTTTAACTTGAATTAAGTATTAAGTTATTAACTGCCTTGACTCTTCGCATTTGTAGCACAATCATGGAAGGCATTTGGCGCTCAATGCAAACAATTGCAAAAGTATGCAATCGGGGTTCTGAGTCAAACCTGCAGCGCTTCTGGGTGTGAGCGCAATTGTTCTTTTTTTGAGCGGATTCACACGAATAAGAGAAATCGTTTAGAGCAAAAACGATGAAATGATCTAGTCTTCGTTCAGTACAACCTGCCACTCAGCAACCAATTGATGAACAAAAGACCTGATACGGATTCCCTTTGTGTTGGTTGGATGATATAGATCCAACCTCGAATTGGGTAGTGGAGACCGCAGAGCTAGAGTTTGGTGATGATCTGGATGTTGAGATGGAGGACTTGTTGGAGACTCAGTTAGATGCAAATCCTTTATTTTCGATGCCATCAATTCATACAGGTGTCGATCCCAAGATTCCAAACATGGCAGGCACTAGTCGAGCACGACCTCGTACTTATAGGCGACGACGACGTAGGCAGTCAGCTAGTACTACTACTGCAGTAGTAGATGACCTTGAGCCTAAGAAGCCCGAGATTGAGCCAGATGTTGATGCCTTTGCTAGTCCTTCTGGTTCTTCTTGTTCTAGTTCTACTTCTAGCAGTGGTGATGAGTTTGATCATGATGATTAATCAGTGATGATGTATGTGGACATAGTTGACTATGTAGTCAATACTCAGTAGTAGTCACACTCACTATTATGTAGTTGACTATGTAGCACGTTGTTTTTTGGACTCTACAGGCCATATAGCCTATAGGCCTCATGGATTAAGTATTTTGTTCCAGTTCCAGTCTCCTAGATAATGTATTGCATAGGACACTTTGTGCCATTTTGATATATTGATTCTTATATGGTATATACATGAGCAGACTTTGTATATTCTGTCTCTAATGCTATGGAATCATGGAATAGAATCTTGAAAATGTTGTTTTTCCTAAAAAAATAAATATTTTTATGTATTTTTTAGCAAACCAATTCATTAAATTCAAAACGATCGATTTATGACCGATTCATTATCAATCCGATTCCGATTCGGAGTTGACCCTCGACCAATTCCGAGTCCGATTTCGATTTTTCAAACTATGGTTCGTACACCCTCACGATCTCATACGTATGCCACTCTGTCGTTAGCTGTACCAACTGCCATTCTTCAAAATTGAGTCGTACAATAATTAATTCAATCCAACGTACATCAATTAAAATAAACCAACATCTATACGATAATAAATTCAGTAATCTATATAGCAAATAAAGTCAGCCATCCATATAACAAATAATCCAGGTCATCCAGACATAAATTAAATCACAGTAGTTAAATTCAAATTTAATCGAAAAAGTTCACCTAGACTCGAAAAATGGGGGATAAAACCGCATTAAACTCAAGATTAGATAAATTAGAAAACAACAAAAATTAAACACTTTGAAGTACGATGATCTAAGGAATGAATTTCTCAAAAAACATACGGAGAAAAAATTACTACAAACCATAACAAGTTGCAACATGAGCAAATAGGTCTCAAAAAACCATTCACAAAAATTATGTTGAACTCAAGACTCTCATAACCAACCTCACAAACAGAGTACCCCTATTCCTCAATCAGTTTCGCCAAACACCCCTTGCACATCACCAGTTTCTCCAAGTACACCAACTCTACAACCAAATGTGGGCCCTAGCAATTTGATGATACCTCCCCAATTTCCTCCCTACCTTAATCAGTCAATTTTTGCATACCCAATGAGGGCGAAATTAGGGCTGTCAAAATATGATGGAAGCGAAAAACACGAAGTAGCATGGTTCAATAAAGCAGAGGAATATTTTTCGTTATAACATTGATAGCAATGATGAAAAGATCAAGTATACCTCTATGTAGATCGAACCAAATGTGGGAACCAAATGTAGGCTCTAGCAATTTGACAATACCTCCCCATTTTCCTCCCTACCAAAATCAACCATTCTTTGCATATACCCAATGAGAGCGAAATTAGCGTTATCAAAATATGATGGAAACGGAAAACAGGAGTAGCATGGTTCAATAAAGCAGAGGAATATTTTTCGAATTATAACATTGATAATGATGATGAAAAGATCAAGTATGCTTCTATGTAGCTCGAAGACGATGCATACAACTGGTACATGTGGTGGAAAAATTTGTCTTCTGTGACAAGTTGGTACACATTAAAAAAGGATTTCTTTAAAAGATTCCACGGGATCAAAGAAGAAGATTTATTTTACATAACTTACTCGACTACAACAGAAAGGAAACGTGGATGAATTTACTCGTGATTGGGAAGCATTGGCTACGAGGGTACCTGGAATACCCAAAGAACATCTAGTCAAATCATATTTAACTGGACTAAAGCCACACATACAAAACGAACTAAAACTACATGATAACCCTAACATGGAAATAGCCATATGTAAAGCAAAAGCTGCAGAGAAGTTGGAAAGATCTTCATTTCAAAGATTCAACAAGATTTATTCTAGACGAAAGTCACCACAAATCATGGATACCAGAGGTCGGAAGTATAGCCCACCTCATCTACAAGAAGAAAATAGTTTGGAAACCTAAAGAATAAAAGAAGGAAAATGTAAATACTATAGAGAAAAATGGGACCCTAGGCATATGTGTCATAAGAAGTTATACGCATGTGAGGCAAAGAGAGAAGATATTCCAAATAGTGAAGATTCAAATGAAGAAGACACAAGGAACCCTCAAAATGCTCTCTCAGAACTAGATGATGAGGATGCCCCAAGACTATCATTGGCAGTTATAACAGGCATAACCCAACCACAAAAATTGACGTTGAGGGGGCCGACACATAAAAAAGGACAATGTGATGGTTCTAGTAGAAACAGGAAGTATGCATAATTTTACCAACATCACTCTCGAGTCTCGCCAGAAGACTAAACCTTTTTGTGGCAGATGGGAAAAAAATCGAAATGTAAGTAAATGTCATAAGGTTAAATTGCAAATACAAGATTATAATTTATAATCTGAATTCTATGTTGTGCACCTAGGAGTAGATGTAGTCTTAGAAGTCCAGTGGTTACAAACATTAGGTACTTATTCTGCTAACTACCAAGATCACTTTATCAAATTCAAGTGGCAAGGGAAAAAGTACAATTTGCATGGGTTCCAACCCCCACACTCTCAAATTGTGTCATCTTGCACAGATGAAGAAACTAATCCAAAAAGGAGCACCAACTTTTATGATACAATGCCACAAAATGGAGCTACTAGCCTCAAAATTAGTTAAATCCATACAACCAAGAATTTAAGAAATAATTCAAAAACACAAACAGGTATTTCAAGATCCACCCATGGAGCTTCCATCAGAAAGAAAGATTAAGCATATATGATATCAATGTTCCGACAGTGAAAAATCAATTAGATTGATGCACAAGAGATAATCAAATTACTCAAGGATATCTTAACAAATGCCCATAATTGTATGAAGCAACAAGCAGACCAACATAGAACAGAGAGAGAGAGAGAGTTTGAAGTTGGAGACTAGGTATTGTAAGACTCCAACCATACAAACAGTTCTCTTAAGCAATAGGGAAAAACAAGTTGGCTCCCAAGTTGGCTTACCAAAAAAAAGTTGTATCCAAAATGTTTTCCATGTGTCATGTCTCAAGAAAATGTTGGGGCAACAATAATCAACACAAATAGAACTTCCTATGTTAGATGATGAAGGAAAGATTGTTTTAGAACCATAAGCTATCATTGATTCCAAGGAGAAGAGGCTACATTCTAGAAGTATCAAGGAGTACCTCATTGAATGGAAAAACCTTCTTGAACAAGATGCATCATGGGAGACAAAGAAGTTTCGTCAACAACATCCCTCATTACGTTTTTGCTTTGAGGACAAAGCATTTCAAAAAGGGGAGGGCAATGTTATAAATATAAAAAGAGAAGAAGAATAATAAAACTACAATTTAATAATAAGGCAAAAGTTAAATAATAAATACTTAGAATATATATATATATATACACACACAAATGAATATTAAAATATAAATTAAGAAAAAACTTTCATAAAAAAGACACAACTTTTCATAAAAAGGGCACTTAGGCACCTTTTACAGGATAGATATACTCGGGCTCTCTTTTGTAATAATCATCATCTATAATTCGAACAATTATTTTATACTTCAAAAATTATTTCTTCTTTATGTAATTGAGCAAATTGTACACTCCATAGAGACAACGATCCAAGAAAGAGCATAGTGTATCAATTAGGAGGCAAACAGCAACATAAGCAGTTTGTAGTATGTACAACCAAGTTGTCTAGTACAGTAAGTACACCAAATACATACAACCGTACGAATCCGCACACTGATTGGTACAACAACAAGTTGTAGTGCAATGTTGTTCCTCGATTTGTTGTGCAGGCATAAATACTTCAAGAGGTCGTAAACCCCAGGTTAGAGGTGAATTTGTTTACCATGCAGCTACTAGTCTTTAGCAGCTATGGAGATTGCCTTGTGACTCATGAGCTTTCATTAAGTTAATTATAAGTTGATTTGAAGGAGAAAATACCTATGCATGTGTGAAATTGCTTACACTTCCGCTATTTACTTTCTAGCTATATGTGTGATTGTTGTTATGTGAAGAATTTAATTTTCTGCAATTAAATAACAATCTTGTTTAGTTGAGGACATAAGGACAACAATCACCTTGGGTTCAGAATTTTCACATGGTGTAAAAGATTGTTTGATTGAGAGGAACTAAAGAGTTTACAACAGTAGATCAATGGCCGAAAACAACTACAAGAACCAAATGTTGGGAACCAAGACCAACAGTAAGAGGGTATTAAAGGTAGTGCTTATCAGATTTGGGAATTTGTTTTAGAACAATGTTGGGAACCAAGACCAATAGTAAGAAGGTTTTAGAGGTGGTACTTATCAGATTTGGGAAATTGTTTTAGAGCTTAGAGATGGCATCAGCTAGCCTCAAGTTCGAGGATAGATTGGAAGGTGCTTCATGTTGATGTATTTGTAACTTCGGAATGTATTCACTTGTATATTTTATATTGTATTTGTATTTTATTATTGTACCTCTGATGGAGATGTTTATTCCTCCGGTCGGAGAAGTCATTATTGTACTTGGGTCATGTAAAGTCATTGAGGTCCATCCTCCCATGTATGACGGGGCATTAGACCCTGGAGTTGTGTCTTTCATGGGTTATTAGACTCCCCTAGTGGGGTCGGCCCAATGACAAGTGGTAATGGGTTATTAGACTCTCCTAAGGGAGGTCGGACCAGTTAGAGTAAAAGGCAAGTAAAGGTAAAGTATAAATAGAGAGGAGCACCTATCTACTTATCCATTCACACACTCACTCACTTCGCATTAGTGAGAGAGAGGAGGAGTGCGCACAAGTGGAGGAGGATAAGTTGCTAGGAGACTATCTCTTGTTTTGGGGTTTTGTATTGGTGCTCATTCTATCTCTGAGGAAGTTGCGGGGTTTTCTCCTATATGGTTTCCCCGGTGAAATGCTTTGTGTCTCTTGTCTCTTATGTTTGATATGTTGTACATGTTGTTCTCTCAGTTAAGATCCTAGATCATATTGAATTAAATGATGAAACACTAACATGGTATCAAAGCTAGCTTAAAGGAAGGCATTGTATGGCATTTAAGACACTTGTTGCACTTGCGACAAATTGGAAGCTAGGGCTTGGTATAGTAAAAACTAGTCATCGTGGCACTTTCGCTATAAATCCGTTTTGGCGAAGGTTCAGGATCTGAATTTTTTACAGGCTGAATATCAGACACGGATGTACCCTGTGTAAAAATTTCAGCCTCAGATTCGTTGTACTTTGTGAGATATGATCCGTAAATTATCAATTACATTTACCTGCAGGCAACATTACCAAGTGATAAATGTTAAATAATACAGATACAATTTAAATCATACATGTAACATCACATTTTACTCATAAACCCAAATCTATATCATTTCATTCATGCAAGTAGTAATATCCGAAAACAACCTTTATAAACGAGAGTATATACTATATATCCAAAATTAGCCTTTATGTATGAGGCTACAAGTACAATGTATCAAACTGTGAACAATGAACATACTAACATAGAAATAAAAGTAAAACATGAGCTCATACTAATAGTCATCCTCATCTTCATAGTCTTCCTCAAAAATAGAACAAGAAGCACGCTCAGCAGCAGAATGTAGAGTGGAAGAAGTATTTCCAATTCCACTTCTAGGTTCCTCACTCCTTAGTGCATCAAGAGAGAGGTCCAAGTCAGTAAATTCTGACATGACATCCCAATCTGCACAAGGCCCATTGTTATATCCTGGGCCCTAAGTGCTCAAGTAACTTGTGTGAGGAGATAAGATAAGATAATTTTATTTATGTCCAACTAATGACCACAAAGTATGTCAACAGGATTGTTGGTTACAATAATGCCCGTACAATGCGGGAGGACCAAACGGTCTCCTTTTTAAAAAAAGAGAAATACAATGCGGAAAGTAATAGTGAACAATGCAAGTTGGGCTGAAGTATGAGAGAGCTCCAGCCACAGCCACAACTCCAGAACCCCGCAATGGGACGGAGATGCTTTGGTGGAGAAGATCCCGGAGCGAAAAAGACCGAGGAAGGTCTAGTACTCCCAACATCCGAGGTTGAATGAAGAAAACTGAGGGAAGTTCAATAACGTCTGCTGGCCCGAAGAGGATGCGGGCAGTCTACTGAGATGTTGTCGGGAAGAGGTTGTATGATGTTGAGGTTTGGAGGACCTAGTCCGTCTCTCAAGGAGAGACCTGGTACGGACCTGCTGCTGAGATCTTGTGGGTCGAGATACGGTTCCACGAATCCTCACTGATCTAGAAACTGGCTCGGTATCCAAGTCGATTGGTTTCTTATGCCCCTGGCTGGTGGTAGCACGTTGAAGAATGCCGTAATCTTCTATGTGGTATCTGGTCTGGTGGGGAGATGAAGAATATGTGCTCGAAACCTGAGAGCCTCCTGTATATAGAGTGCTAAACATCTCTGGTTAGGATACCTGAAAAATGAAGTGATGTTCTCTTTATAACTTTCTTCAACCTAATTAGAAGCATGTAGAATTAAATTTTATTCTAAAATTTAATGTATTAACCCTTAATTACTGAAATCTGTGGGCGAAAAGAGACTTTACGGGTTGGTTTTTTAAGTGACGGAGTTTTATTTGACTGGAAACGCACCGTACAAGAGAGGAAACGTTACGGAAACGCGTTTCAGTCTGTACAGACGCGTTTTCGATATAGAAAACGTGTTTCGTATGGGCGGAAACGAGTTTCCGTCAAGTACCATACGGGTTTCCGAGTTTCCGTGAGTTTCCGAGGGTGAAACGGGTGCCAAACCTGAGTTTCCTGCAACTTAGCCTGAAAGCCTTCTGGGCTTCAGATATGACTCGGTATGACCTCCAATGCTCGCCACCATCTATAGGTGCGATGGAGTGACCACCCTATTGCCCTATAGGGGCAAACGACCTTACATCAAACAAGGATGAGTGCTCGTCCTTTGGCCACTAACTAGCTAATATAGACATATATGGTAGTGTTTAACAACATTGTTTTTGTTGACTAAGCATCCTTTTAGATATAGAATTAAGTTCCAATGCTTTAGTGTTTATCAACACTGTTGATAGGCATACTTGGTTTCGAGGACTAAAGGAGAACAATCACTGTGACTAAAATCACACACTCCAAATCCGAGATACAATATAAACAAGGAGTCTATCCAACAAAGAGGTATAGGTGGGGGAAGTCCTCGAGATCATTAAGGTGTAAGTCGGGATCAAATCAAGACTGGAAGATAATAGATGGATGGAGAAGTGACTGATGATGCCATGGATAGCAAAGGACCTACAATGGGAATGACCAAGTCTGTACTTATAAGGTAAGGGCATGACCAACGAGTATACACAAGAATTTCCTACTAATAGTAACCAACCACTTCTACTCTAAACAACAAGTAAGAATAATATAGAATATAGCCAGCAAACAACCATCATATACTCAGTCAAATACTACCAAGATAAGAGCAAGAGCACACCAATGGTCCAAATGTACAAACCATATACTTGTCGGATCATATACCTGGGTCTCTGTCATCAATCTGCTCTGCATGATATAAAATGGCTAACTCAATCATCGACCTGGGGTTATGGGGGTCAGTCCTGGCATGAGACTGTCGAATATAAGCTCTGGATCCATTGAATCCATGAGAGTGATCAACAATATGTTGCTCATCCTCAACTAATCTCGTGCAAAATGTGTAAAGGACTGGCTCAGAAAAGTACTAGAATCTGGCCTGAAGACATGGTAGCCCCGACTACTATGGATGTGATAACAGGTGCCTCATATATAAAGCAAGATGTGAAGCTCTATCCTAAAGCCAAAAAGAGATAACTCCAAAGATGGAGAGCCAACCCAAAAGAGATAAGTACAAAGAGAGTTGATATAGAAGAAAAATGTACAAGGAGAGTAGATCTAGGATCCAGTAGCAGGAATTGGTACCATTCCTTTCCAACTCCAATCAAGTAACTCTTTAGACTTTGACAATGTGTTGTGTGTTCCAAGTCTCAAGAAAAAATTTCTTTTAGTTTCAATTATGGAAGATAAAGGCATTCCAATAGAGTTCAAGAACCTACAAGTCCTCATCAAACCTAATGAATCTAACCCAGAATTAGCTCAAGTGATCGGGGTTAGGGAAGGAAACTTACACAGATTACAAGGCGAACCTATTAGAGCCTTAGTTCATAACACGAACAACTTGTGCAAGTTGTGGTACAAGAGAATGGGGCACTTGCATCATAGTGCGCTACTTATTCTGAGGGAGATAGTCATAGGTCTTCCAGAGTTCATCATTAAGCAACGGGAGTATGCAAAGGGTGTGCACTTGGCAAGGATGCTTTCTCAAGCAGCAAGCATAGGTCTAAGGGCAACTAGATGTATGTGGATCGATGTAAACAACATCAATCACAAGAAGCATGCACTATGTTTCCTTCATTGATGCAACAAAACTTAGATCTACTTCCTAAAGACCAAGGATGAGATCCTTAGTAGGTTTTAAAAGTTCAAATCTCTAGTCAAAATCCAAAGAGGGAAGAAGATCAAAGTTTTGAGATCGAACAATGGGGGTGAGTATACCTCCAAAGAGTTCGAGGGTTTATGCCAAGATGCAAGAATCAAAGGGAGTGGGTTGTTTCATACAACCCACAACAGAACAAGGCTGTAGAGGAAAAGAATCGATCCATCATAGGGGGCTGCTAAGGCCATTATAATGACCAAGATCTATCAATATTTCTATGGGCAGAAGCATGCAACAAAGCAATCCACATCTAAAACAGGTGTCCTCATAAGATTTTGGAGGACAAGACACCAAAGATTCACCAGTGTGAAGCCAAAGGTGAGTAATTTATGCGTCTTTGGTTGTCCAGTTAATATCGATATACCAATAGAGAAGAGTACCAAGTTGGAGCCCTCGAGCATGAAGGGTGTGTTTATTGGTTACAATGAGATTTCAAAGGTCTACAAGGTTTGTATTCCAAAGCACATAAAGACAGCTTTGATTAGGGATGTAAAATTTGAGGAAGACGTTGCATCCAGGAAGTCTTGTGAGCCTATTCCAATGATAGAGGACAAGGAACAGGAAGCTCTGAAGGTTGAGCTAGGGTCACTAGTGACTTCTAGTTCAGAGCAACATCCTTGAGGTGTAGAGGAGGAGCCACCACCTCCTACCAGTCTTGTCAGGAGACCTTGACAGTTCACTAGACATTGAGGGAAGCTCAAGGGCATGTTAAGGCTCCAAGGAGCACATTCAAAGAGAACAAACCTCTGAAGAAGTTTCCAAACTACATGGCGTTGATGAGCAACATCATAGATTTCAAGCCTTCCAATTTTTAGGAGGCAACAAACCAACGGATATGGAGGAATGCCATGGTGGAATACACCTCCATCATGAAGAACGATGTGGGACATAGTGCCAAGACTGAAGGGGAAATCAATAGAGTTCTAGGTGGCTCTACAAGATCAAGCATGCGACAGACGATAGCATAGAGAAGTACAAAGTGAGGTTTGTGGCGAGAGGGTTCTCCCAGAAAGAGGGAGTGGAGTACGAGGAGACTTTTGCTCCAGTCGCCAAGTACACTTCCATTAGAGCAGTGATGTCTTTAGTTTCCATTATGGGATGGAGCTACATCAGATGGGATGTGAAGACAACATTCCTCAAAGGAATAATTGAGGAGAAAAATAAAATGTATATAGAGCAACCTTAAGGCTTTGAGATCATGGGAAGGAGTCCCATGTTTGCAAGCTAAAAAAGGCCTTGTATGGACTAAAGCAAGCACCAAGAGCATGGTATTCTAGGATCAATGAATACTTGCAGAGTATGGACTTCACCAAAAGTGAAGCAGATCCCAACTTATATTTTATATTTGTTGAGGTTGATCTACTTGTTTCAATGTTGTACGTAGATGACTTGTTTCTTACAAGTTTGGAGAAGCTCATTACAAGGTGCAAGGCAAATATGGCAATTGGGTTCAAGATGAAGGACATTGGCATGATGTGTTACTTCTTGGGGTCGGAGGTTTGGCAGACACCAAGAAAGATTTTCCTTGGTCAAGGTAAGTACGCAATTGAGATCCCGAAGAGATTTTGAATGGAGTACCACAAACCTATGGTCAAGCCTATGATCATTAATTTGAAGAAGGCAACAACTTTGTATTCAGATATGGTGGATCCCACGTTGTACAAGCAGCTGATAGAATCCTTGATGTAAATGGAAACAATAGGCCACATATATGTTTTACAATAAACACCTTCAGTCAGTTCATGGTGAAGTTGAGGCAGGAGCATTGGTTAGCAACAAAACATGTGCTCAAATACTTAAGGGGCACAATGGAGTATGGTATGAGATATCTTGAAGATGATGAGGTGAAGTTGTAGGGGTATACAACGTTAGATTGGGCGGGCAGTGCATCAACCAGGAAGAGCACCCCAAGGTGTTGCTTTATCTTGGGATTAACAATGATATCCTGGTTCAACAGGAAGCAAACTTTCGTGGCACTAGACTCAGCAAAGGATTATATAGCAGCCAATACTGCTAGTTGTGAGGCCATCTAGCTTCGCAAGTTGCTAACAAGATGATTTGATCAAGAATTGGATCCCATTGTGATTTACTGTGATAATCAAAGTTGTATCAATCTATCTAAGAATCTAGTATTCGATGACAAGTTCAAGAATGTTGAGATCAGATATCACTTCGTTTGAAACAGAATTAAGAAAGGAGCGATAAAGCTCCAGTATGTACCCACATATCAACAAGTTGTTGATATTTTAACCAATCCCTTGGTAAAAGGGAAGTTTGAAGCATTTAAAGACAAACTTGGATTGACTGATGCAGAATTTCTTCCTCACTAGAGGGAGTGTTGAAGAATGTAGCTCGGACAAGAACTTTCGCATAGGTTCAGTGTGAACGTGCCAAAAGTAGTTAGAGATAATTATGTTTTGTAATTCACTTTATGAATAAAGTGAAAGCTTTAGTTGATTGTAATAAAGTGTATCTTTACACATTAGTTGTTTAGACAAATCTCAACCATACATCTCGCTGAGAGATTAGGGCTTTGGTAGATTAGGGTTTCAACTCAAGTATAAACGCAGGTCAAGATAGAGAGATTAGATACAGTTTAGGTTGACAAGGGCAACAACTGAAGAAAGAGTGTATTCAGGTTGTACAATACAGTCCATACAGTAGGTCCTACATCAAATTTGTAAAGCCATATGGATGGTACAACAGCAAGTTGTACCACAGTGTTGTTCCTCAATTTTTTGAGGATGCATAGGTTTAGTGTGAACGTGCCAAAAGTAGTTAGAGTTAAATCTATTTTGTAAATCACTTTATGAATAAAGTGAAAGCCTTATATTTAGTTGATTGTAATAAAGTGTATTTTTACACATTAGTTGTTTAGACAAATCTCAACCATACATCTCGCTGAGAAATTAGGGCTTTGGTAGATTAAGGTTTCAACTCAAGTATAAAGGCAGGTCAAGATAGAGAGATTAGACACAATTTAGTTTAACAAGGACAACGACTGAAGAAAGAGTATAGCCAGGTTGTACAGTACATGTTGAATTTTAGACTACTTTCATAAAATGGTAATTATGAGAGTAATTTTTAAAATATTCTTTAGCATAATTACACTTGAAAGTATCAACTATATGTATGAGCAATATAGCAAACTTAGAGCAGAAAATAAACATATCAAATCACAATAGACATGAAAGTAAACAGATCACATCACATCAATCATGCACAATAAACACCATGATTTACCCTAGGAAAACCCTTCTTTCCTTCAGAAGGGAAAAACCCAGCAACCTTTCTTATGATAGATTCATGATAGAAGAACAAGTGTTCATCAAATGACCATGAACTTCAAACCCTTAAATCATAGGGACCAAGTACTTATCTTTAGAGTAGATCTTGAAGCTGTAACATCAAATAGAAGTACTGTAACATTGAGAGCTAAACAAGAGAGACAGCTTGTAAGTGAAACCCTTAGCATAGTAACAACAACCACCAAACTCTAGTCATCGTCAACATTGCTTCTGTCATTGACTAGAAGAAGAAGACTATCATGGACTTCTGAGTCACCCATTGACTGTTTGATGAATGAATAACTGATTGTTGACATTGTTCAGACCTTGTATGTCTTAAAGGAGACCACGGATCATTGTGATGCCACCTCTAATCACTGAGAGGAAATTTGGATCTCTAATTACAACTTTGGATCACTATGCAAACCCTCAGATCATTGATGTAAACCTTGTATTACAAAGCTATACCTCAACAATGTTTCATGGTGACTGGTACTAACCCTGACAGGGTGCAACTGCCTTCAACATATGAATCAAACCTTCAGTGATGGATAGATAGAGCATAAAAGACCTATGGTTGCCTTTGACCAAGCCATTGACTGTTTGTTGATCAAGACAGTCCTGTAGCAACTTGATCCAAACCACGGATGCCTGAAGCAGATCACAGAAGCCTGCTGCAACAGATCGGAGCTCAGGAATGATGTTGTCAACAAAACGGAACCCTGAGATGGAGGAGACATTAGTAGATTGGAACCCCGAGGTAACTTTGAATTTTGTTGTTGTTGATTAACAGCAGATCGGAACTTTGTGATGGTAGCAGAACCCTGAGCTGATGTTGTAAAAGTAGATCGGAACTCTGGTTAATTCAGATCTTTGATTTTTCTTCTTGAGAGATTGACACTTAGAAGAGGACTGTGGAGTCCTACTGCTACTGTCATAGAGTGATCAGACCTTATGAAGGAGAGAAAGCATGTCAGTATGAAGCCCCAAAAATTGATTTTAGAGATCAGAGATAAGAATCAGATGTCTTGAATGTATTATGTTCAAGTGAGAATGCTTCTCTATTTATATTTCACCCTTGAGAACCAATTCCATAATCTTAGGAATAAAAAAATAATAAAAATACTCTTAGTTAGGGTTACATTATTTTATTTTTCGCTTTTAACCCTTTTGACTTTTATCTTGGACCTTTGGTTCTTTACAAGTGGGCTCTTGGTCCTTTGGTCCTTTACAAGTGGGCTCTTGGTCATTTAATGATGTTCCATTACCCCAACTATTTTATTTGTACTTTTTAACCCCTTTGACTTCCATCTTGGTCTTTTGGTCTTTTACTAGTGGGCTCTTGGATCCTCATTGGGGTTCTTGGTCCTTCATTGTGGTACCAAGACCATAATCCTTTAACTAAGTCACCATAGACCCTTCTCTTCGTCTTTATGGCCCACACGTGCCAACTCAAGGTACATTATCATAAATAAGAGACTTTTCTTCTTTTCTTCTTCACTTGACTTGGGCGCTAGATGTTCATGACCTTTTCTAGGTGGGCGCTAGGTCTTTATGACCTTTTATCAAGTTGTTATGTCTTCTTCACACTTTCAATGGTCAAACTTGTCTTCTAGAATCTTCATAAGAAAGGTTTATTCATGTCGAACAAGTATATCAACATCCTAGTCCCCGACTAGGTCCTCAGCCCTAGGCTGATGCCAATCTATTGAAGAATGGCTCTCGATGCTCTACCCAAAAATCAACAGTACAATCCATACATTAGGTCGTGTTGCCGCCTAAAACACACTTCACCATAGATAAGTCTCCCAACCACTACGTGTGTTCTTGAGGGCAACTATGAGTGTAGAACCCATTGTCACCTCGATTCTAAACTCCTTCGTTTAGACCCCAACTCCTAAAAGGTCAAGGGGGGTTGTCCCTACTAAGTTTTTTTATGAGTTTATTTTAAGAGTTGTAAATTATTCAATGTTAAATGACAAGCAATCGTGCAGAGATGCAATAATTTCAATGACAAGCAAACCTTTTAAACAATAAACCAAAAATGATTGCAAGAGAGAAATTAAATAATTCACTAACAAGACCAATGCCTACTTTGCTTGGGTTATGGAGTCACAGATATAAATAAAATAAGATCACCACAGACTCTCAAATGGCATTAAATCATTCACTTATCAAAATATCACATTTAACATTAACTTGTAGTAGATGAACAATTTAACAAATGAAAGATGCTTATAACAAGATTGAACCAAAAATCGAAATGCTTTCAAAGTAAAGTACTTGGAAATGAAATAACAATTGTTGTGTTTTGCAAATGGTCCTGTAAATTTTATTTGATTTTAAGTCTCTCTTTAGCTTAGGAGATTATGGTTTGTGTAAGAAACTAATGTTACTCTATGTGTCTACCCCAAGAGGTTATCTCTTTCGATTTGAGAGGTGCTCAACAAGAGAACACAAGGTTTTCAAATAGCTCCACGGGTCAATCCCAAAACTTGTTGGGTGTTCAACTGGAGGGCACAAAGTGCCACGAGACTCCCAACAACCTCTACCCCACTAACTCCACAGGTCAAGCTTTTTTTTCTTGGTATCTAATTAAGACTAACTTCTGAGTGCCTATTACACTAGCCAACACAAATCCTTGCCCTTTCTTGTCACCCAGGATCGATCGAACCGGCAAGGGGAGTGAATACAGGGCAAAAATCGGGGCACAGTTTATTTTAACTTTTAATAAATAAACAATTGCCAAAGTACAATGCAAGCCATCGCGATTTTACAAAGGGAGGCAAAGCCTACTCACTTGTAAGGTGCGGGCAAAATAAATTAAAGCAAAAATAATTAGGAAGCAAATCTAAAGGCCAGCACGATATTGCATGGATGGGAAGAGCCTCTTCTCATGCAAAGTGTGGGCAAACAAAATACAAGCCAACGCGATTTTACAAGGGAGGCAAAGCCTTCTCACTTGTAAAGTGCAGGCAAAATAAACTTAAAGAAAAAGAAACAACTATGTTAAACCCAAGCCACTCAACAATTGCTATGCAAGGGTGGCAATGCCTTCTCACTTGCATGCAATGGATGGCAAAAAGAAAAAAATGAAGATCTTTAACTTGAAAAGAAAAACAAGAAATCAAGCCCAAGAGACTCTCTTGGACTTGTTACAATGATAAAGATTTCAGCACTTAGTATTATAGAGAAAATGAGAAGGAAGAGAGTTATTTTGACTGTTTTTTGCAAGTGGCTTGAAGATGGTAGCTTGTAGGTGCCCTTTATGCTTGATGATGGCCAAACTTGTGTGGAATAACACCTTAAAACTGTACAAACCTGTTAAAAACCAGCAAGCAATAAATCATAGAAAATGCCCAAAATCACTCTTGGGCAATGTTAGTTGTATGATACAAAATGGTACAAAAAATTCTGAAAATTTTATGAGTAAACTTGCATAGTATAAGAACTTGTAAATGAAATTTAAAATTAGATTTCAATATGGAAAAAGTATGCAGAAATAAAAGTGCAAAAATTTTGATAAGAAGGGAAAGTTTGTGCTCTTTGCTCTTCAAATGCTTGAAGTAGTGGGGTATCCAATCGAGGAAGTCCACTCTTCAATCCAAGTAACCTACAACTTATGATATATTTGTTACACAATTAAAAAGAAGGTGAGATCCAAATCATACTTGAAAAAGTCGGACTCGGCAAAAAGTCGGCAAGGGTCCCGAAAACAATTTCTCGGCAACATCGGCGAAAAAATCGGAAAAAGTCGGCAAACATTAAAAAATACAAAATACATTCATTTTTTTCAGAATTTTAAACATATAAAGCAACAATAACATCAGATAAACACATTGGAACATAAATATGGAGAAAGCACTAATATATATCATCATCATGTAGTCATGTCAAATATAAAATGATACATCAAAGTCGATACTGAATCCTGAAAGTCTGAAAGTTTGAAACACTATAGTTGTCCAATCAAGGACTCAAAACTCAAAAGTAGATAACCAATACAAAATGACATCACATATATAAATGTATCTCAGGAAAACTAGTAGCTATCTATCTAATATCAATGCCCTCTTCCCCTTTTACGGGAAAAGGTCATGGGCCGTTTGTCAGGCCTGCCCCTAGCACTAGAAGTAGCAGCAGAAGACCCTGCCCCTGCATCTAACATCGGACGACAAGTGACGAATGGAGGACTAGATGTATCAATCGGTGTAGGCAGTGGTGGCGATGCTAGCACATCACCCTCCGTGGTGGTTCTGACCTCCTCCTCCTCCTCCTCCTGCCCTTCCTCTCCCTCTAGCCATGTAGGTTCCTTCTCCATGATAGGAGTCTCAATCTCCACCCTCCAATCAGACAAAATATCAATATTGTCTAAGACGATGGCATCAGCATTTGGTGTTTTATTTATCTGTGTCATCCATAAGTGGAGATTATAATGGACGTAGACCAAATCATTAAGACGTGTGAACTCCATCCTGTAAGAGGAAAATAATTTTTTTGTATGAGTCTAGAGGTTCAAGTTTTAAAAATTAATGAAACATAATTATAATATGTGAGGATGATAGATTCACAAATTATATTAAATGAAATTGATTTGTTGAAAATTTAAAGTCTAAGACTCTAACCTTCTGCGTCTCTTTGCGTGTACTTTTTCAAACACACTCCAATTCTGCTCACATCCTGAAGCGGTACATGTTTGGCTAAGAATCTTGATGGCAAATTTCCGTAAATTTGGTGTCCTTACACCATAGGTTCGCCACCAAGTAGCTACAACAAATAAGGAAATAAATAAATCATAATTCAAAATTTCAAATTTCAACTTGCAAATAAAAGTTAAACACTTTAATAACTTACCTGGCATGAAACTGGTCCTGTCACGAATAGCATCAGCAAAGCTAAATACTCCAGCACCATCCTGATACACCTCTAACTCGCGATTGATTGCATTGCGAGTCTCATAATCAGGAACCATCCTCTGAATACAAGTGAAGAGCCCCTCCAACACCTCAGCATCAAAATCAAATTTGCATTTGTAGGAAAATGCAGGGTTGAGGAAGAGAGCTGCTGCATGAATGGGTCTATGAAGCATCCTGGTCCATCGACTATCAATCAACTCCCATAACAACATGTGCCTCTCGTGCCCCGGGGTACCCTTGCCCACATAATAATTCTGGATGGCCTCTTTGGCCCTATCCATGGCCTCATACAAATAGCCCATTGCGGGCTTATCACCATCAACAAGTCTCAAAACCCTTACCAAAGGTTCACTCACCGAGCACACTTCCCCCACTCCTTCCCAGAAGGAGTCAGTGTACACCAACTTGGCAATGGTTCTCCCATCCTCTCTCCTGCTGTAAGCACAATCACGCCAATCATCAGAAACAAACATTTGCTTCAACTCAAACTGAAATCGAAGCAAGGACTGAAGAGTAATGAAGGTGGTGGCAAAGCGTGTGATTGCGGGACGCCTCAAGTCCCTGTTTTTGGTGTGCCTCCTCATGAGGCTGAGAACAAAAGTATGGTTGTAAATAAACTTGGGGATGCTCTTAGCTTGATCAATCACCACCTTGATAAAGGGAACTTTCCCCATATCCTCCAGCATCAAATCAATACAATGAGCAGCGCATGGAGTCCAAAACAAAGCGGGGTGCCTCTCCATAAGCATCCTGCCAGCAGCCACATAATTAGCTGCATTATCCGTAATAACTTGCACAACATTGTGCACCCCAATGTCCTGTAGGAACCCATCTAACAACTCACATAAGAGCGCTGCATCTTTTACATATGCCGATGCATCGACTGATTTCACAAACAAGGTACCTCTAGGACAATGTACCAAAAAGTTGATAAGGGATCTACCCTTACCATCTGACCAACCATCTGACTTGATTGTGCATCCAGTGCTCTCCCATGACTGCTTGAGCTCCTCCAACCTAGCACCGATGTCCTTCTTTTCTGCTTGAAGGATTGGACCCCGCAACTCATCAAAGGTGGCACTTTTATACCCCAAGCCAAATGATGCAATGGCATCACACATCGGCTGCCAAAATGGATTGTTTTTTACGATGCTGAGAGGTATGTGACTCCAGTAAAGACACCTCCCCATCACCCTGTCCACTTCTACCTTGTCATTTTTCTTTATCACTGCCTTGATAGAAGGTTGTGATCCACCTCCTGTTCGTGGACCAAAATGGTGTGAGGCCCCCGCCGTGGCTGTGGAACCCCTCACACTACCCTCACTGAAAGTGGCAGATCCTGTTGCCCCCACACTTCTTGCTAGGCCAAAAGCTGCAAGCTCAGCTCTGTTTGCGGCGATCTCATCCTTCTTTTTATTCTTTTCATGGATTGCGTCATGGGCAGATCTCATGATCTCTGGGGTCACTGCAGTACAAACGCCAACATCATGCCCAGGGAGTTTAGCTAAGATGGTATTTCAACCTGTTAACCCCTCCTGACATGTGATGCCCACACAATTTGCAACTCAAATTTTGCCTGTTTCCATCATCCTCGGGCTCACCATACTGCCAAAACGGATCCAATGGCTTTGGCATCTTCGAAAATGGAATGGCAGCCTCAAAATGCAAACCTAGGGCACAAAAATACAAAAACAAGAAATTAAACCCCATTTGAAAAAATTGCAACAATTTGGCTTAAAAAATCAGACCTCTAAATTTATATTTTTGGCCATGAAAAAATGATAACAAGAGGGTGGCTAAATATCTAAGAAAGAAAACATGCTATTCCATTCTAAGAATCTAAAACCCCCTTGCATTTTGACTCTTTTTGATATTTATAATTTTATGGACATGGAAATCATTGGAAAAATGGCAGAAAAAAAAAGAGAATAGAGGAAAGAATATAGGCAAGCAAACATGCAAAAAAATCATAAAACAAATACAAAAAAATGAACCACTACATACCTGTGAGACGAATTGGTTGATTGGCAAAGTTATGACTCTTGAAATTGAATCCCTTCTCCACAAAAATTCACAATGGTGAGCTTGGATGTTGTTTGGAGTCTTGGATGCCTCCAAACTAGTTGATAGTGCCCTCTTGCCCTTCACACTCCTTCTCCAACAGTCAAACAAAACAAATGACCAAAAAAAATTCACTTTTGACCTTTTAAACCGCGGCCGTGACTGCCTGGGCGATTTTTTCCTTCGACTCGTGATTTTTTGCAAAAAGTCGACGATTTTTCGAAAAAGTCGGAACTCGGCGCTTTTTTAAAAAATCGCGATTTTTACTCGCCGATTTTTCGGCAAGGGTTTGACCTCGCGACTTTTTCAAAAAAGCGCGATTTTTCGCCGATTTTTTCAAGTATGATCCAAATAATGAGCTAAGAAATCATAAACTTCAACCAAGAAACGTATGAAGTTCTTAACTACAAAAAGCTTAAAACTCACAAAATCTATGGCAAAAATACTACAAATCTTACCAAAGGAAAGAAATTTGTTTGTTTGGCCTCCCCAAACTTGAGTAGCTATGAATTGTAGAAGCAAACCACCATAGAACAACACCAACACAAGATCTCCTCCAAAGAATTTTACAATTATTAACTAAGCCAAATGGCTGAAAATTACAATGGCCCAAACGGGAGCAAAATGGAAGCAAGAGAGTGAGAAAGAGCAAGAGTGCAAGAGCATGAGAGATAAAACAACTCAAGTGCAAATTTCTTGCTGCTTAAAACTTAAAAGATCCGACCTAAGATGGAACTCTGCTAGTTTACTTTTTTCTACAACCTAATCCTCCTTGGATCAAACAATACTTCACTGCTCTCAACCTTAAAGCTCTCCTCCTGTGGTCAAATAAGTGATTTGGGCATAAAAGGTTTTGCAAGTAATAAATAGTATCCATGTACCACTCGTGTTGTTGCAAGTCTTCAAGGACTGCCAGGCCATCTCCAAGCCCTATTTATCTTCTAGTTTTACTACCCTTCGGTTCCTTTTGCCATCATCTTGGCTAATCCTTGGCCTTTGATCAACTTGGTCAGTTTGGATTCTAGATCATACTCCTTGATCCTGGGTATTCACTTCCTTTGACGCCCAAGCACTCCTACTAAGATAATATGTCTTCTACTGTTGGATGAGGCAAGAAAGCAACTATCTTATAATATCCCACATAACTCCTGAAATACTTCAAAGCTTGAACTAGGGCATAGACTTGCCTCTCCATGATGGAATAGTTCAGTTCAGCTCCTTCAAGTATTTTACTCAAAAAAGCTACGGGTTGCTCCAAATTCTGTTCATTTCTTTGTAGGAGTATACCTGCAATTGTGGACCTTTAGAAGCAAAGGAAAATATATTAAATTCTTTGGAATAATTAGGACTTACCAATGCTGCTACGATGGCTTGTTTGATTTCCTAGATGTCAAATTCTTAAAGTAAAAGTTGACATTTCCTTTACCTTTTCTTTTCTATCCTTTTAGATAATTTTTTAACATTGCCATTAATTGTTTCAGGATTTTGAGAGCAATTCCAGCCTCAATGGACTTCATATGGAGAAAGTAGAATTTCATATCTCATTCAAAATTCAATAGACTTAACACTTTCCAGCATTTCAGGATTGGCAGGTGTAGCATTTCCATGGGATTCTATCATGTATGAGGGTATAGGATTGGCATTTGATATGTACCCCAATGTTGGTCATGTTGATTGTTGAACTCCATGAATCCTCTGTCATGGCCTTCACAAAAATGTACCCTTCACTCAAGCCAAAATCTATTCATAATACTTTCTTTCAAAGTTTCAATATAATGTGCTATTTATAAAATAGCAAGCGTGCGCACGCGTGCACGCACACTATATATATATATATATATATATCGCATTTCCTCGTTTCCAAACTTTTAAGAAGGATCACGTTTCCAACGTGGGTCCATTTCAGAAACTCAGATCCGTTTCCCCATGTTGTGCAACATAGGCTAAATGCATGTTGATGCAAGGCCGAATAACATATGATCGGTATTCAGCCAATCTGGAGAGATCATTAAGGTCAGGATGCTTCTCAGAACCCTGCCAGATAGAGCACAATCCTTGAATGAGAGGATTAAATTCAATGTTACCCAAGCTAAGGACAACTTCTTTGCACCCCCCCACCATAGAAGAGATGGACCTAATTGACAAGCTGGAGCAAAAAGTTGAATCCACTAAGCTAAAGAATTGTATGAATGTTGAAAGGATAGCTGCTTGTGTGTTTTCATGGATGTTGATTTTGTAGAAAGCCTGGAACTTTTATACACATTTTGTGTAGCAGGTTTTTGAGCTGTAAGATTTTCCTGCACTCTCTCCTCCATGCCAGAGATGTTGTAGGTGGTCAAGAGCCCATTCAGTCTCTTGGGGTCGGATGATATATTGGGTATATTTGCTTGAAGTTGGGCAAATTGGAGTCTGGACTTAGCTTTAATTTGACCATTATGAGAGGAGACGGAAAGAACAATTTGAATTTCAACGCAAAACCATTTTATGCATTGAAAGCCTATAAATAAAGGATCATTCCTCATTCGGGGCTTTCATTTCATAGAGCCATTCATGAGGTCATTAGTGACTTATACTAGAGCTAAACTTTAAGGCAGTGGAAGAATGCACACCTTGTGCTCATGTTACTATATTATTGGAAGTTCTGATTATTGTTCTGATGATGGATACCATGTATTTATTTTTTATTTTCAGCCATCAATGTGTTGGTATCATACTTTGTTTACTTAAGATTCTAACATGAATGCAGCTAATGGGATGGTTTTTGTTGAGTTCTGATTAGGTAAAATAGCATGTATGGCAGATTTACGTTTCTAATTAGTTCATTAAAATGCATTTAGCTGTACTTTACTTCATGTATGCTTCCAAGCCCAACACACAGGAAGGGCAAAGAAATTATGGAGATTCAATCACACAGTATACACACAAAATATTGCAATGATATACACTCATCATTGATTCAAATTGTTAGATGTAACAGGTGGGTCGTCCACTAAATATATTTATGTTAGGAATTCTGGCTATTTATGGTGTAACAGGTGAATTTGATCTTTCTCTAACATACACAAAACAAAAGATTTTGGCCTAACAGGAAAAAGCCACTGCTGATCACAACCACCTCGGTCAATCAAAAGAGCTTTCCACTACTCCTGATCACAATATGAACTCTGATACCAAGACAGTTAAAGGACCTCTGTCCAAACATATTATCCTTTGCTTAGGGTAACCATCTGGCATCATGGTATTGCTTAACTTATTTTTTCCTGGTCTCCTGAGGTGGTATTTCAAAACTACCACTATGCTCCAAGTTGCATTGCACTACTCTGACACAACTGCAAGAGTAAGCAACAGTGTGTACTACAGCAGATTTGTGCCGTTTACCATGGATGTTCTGCAACTTAGATCTGTGTTTTATGAAACAATAGTTAGCATTGAACTTATGCTACTAATTCGACATTTAATGTCAAGAGGCCAACACAAGAAACTCGAATCTTTTTCTCAAAAGATTGCTTTGCTCAAAATATTGCAGGAAAAGCTTAACTTCTAACTTCTATTAACTGAAAAAACTGCAATATTGATAACATATAACATAGCAACAAAATGTTGTGTGTACAGCTCAAAAAGTTCACCAAACAATTTGACATGTCTGTGCCTAACCCAAAACTAGTTTACAGCATTTGGATCACTTATTAAATGCTTGCTCTTAGCTTTACAGCTCACTGACCCACCTCATCTTGTGGCTGGTTTGGGGAGAGGATCAAATAACTATGCTGAACTTATGTCTTTAAAACTGCTGATGTTATTTGCACTAGAACAAGGATGTCTATCTCTACAGGTTTTTGGCGACTCCTTGTTAGTTATTGACTGGGCAAAGGAGATTACACACTGTTATGTGATGGTTCTATTACCTATCCTGGAGGAGGTGATAAGGTTAAAGCAGTCCTTCGATCACATTACTTTTACACATGTTTACAGGGAGAGGAATGGGATGGCCGATCAGCTCTCCAAGGAAGCGACGCAGCAGGATTTAGCTCTTGGCACTTGGAGGATTACTGTTCATTCATCTGGGGGCACTTTCAGCTATTATCACAGACCTTTTCATGATGATATTGAGGCACAGATTTGAGCAATACCTCAGCTTTTGTTGACCAATGATGGTTAAGCTCTTCCATTTCTGTTACAGTATTTGTTTTTATGTACTCGGATATATGCGGCTGTAAAGACAGCAGTAGTTGTTTTTGTTTTATGTAAGGGACAGATATGATGTTAATATGGGACAGTAAATATGTGACAATGTAGGGATCTCAGTGATTCTACTACATGTGCAGGCCATTGTAGTTTTTGTTTGGGGCACTATACTTGATGTTAATGGGACAGAAAATGGTTTCAGGGACGCTCGGCTTGCTACGGCGGACTGCTCCAGTCCAATATGGGGTTTGTCTGGCTGCTCTTTATCAGGGGTTTGCTTGCTGGCTGTTTTTGCCGGATTGGGAGGTCTATCATGTCTGCTGCTCTGTCCACAGACATGGATCTTCTGCTTCCTCCGATGAGGGTTTCGGTTATGACGAATCTATTTCTGTGCAATGAGGGTTTGTTCCCGAGCTCATTTACTGTACCCACTCATATGTGACAATGTATGGAGTAGCTTATGCTCTCCATATATCTGCAGAATGTAATTTTGTATCTTCTGATAATAAAATTACGACTTTTTTCCGAGGAAAAAAAGCTCACTGACCCACCCAACCAAGACTTAAAATACATATTCTCGAAACCCACTATGTCCATATGCACCTAATGAGTAAACATTGCTCTATGGAAAAGCTAACTCAGAATACACTTGTTGCACTTTGCTCTATTCGGCTTCGGATGTTAGGAGAGACGCTTCCAATGTGCCATGACATATTCGTTGTTTTTGTATCACAGTTCCTAAATCCACTCTCCTTGTACATTTTTCTTTTGTATCGTCTCTCTTTGTACTTATCTCTTGTAGGTTGGCTCTCCATCTTTGGTGTTAGCTCTCTTTGGCTTTAGGATTGAGTTTCACATCTTGCTTTATATAGGAGGCACCTTAGAGCTCCCACTTTGTATTGACATCATGTTACCACACAAGTCCCATTGACCTACTGTTGTCCGCCAGATTGCACACCAGCAGCGGAAATCTTTCGAAAGATGTCTCCCTCACTGGAAGTGGGGGGAGGTGTGGCCTTGGGGGCAAGCAATGAGCTAGGTACTGTCACCTAAATCCCAGCTCCTCCGTTTAGGCTAACTCCTAACAAAGCCAAGGGGGGTAGTCCCTACAAAGAGTTAACTATGGCTCAATGTGTTTTAAAGTTTTATGTGTATGGTATGATGCGGATGGGTGTTGTTTAGGAGTTTTTGTGATGAGACCAAATTATAAATGTTATAAACAAAATAAGATGCAATCCACGTTGCTAAATAAGATATCAAAATGACAGTACGTTTCAAGATTTGAAGTTCAAAAATGCATCCACAAGATAAAGTAAAACCACAAGGACAAATGGTCCTGATCAAGATTGAATTTTAAATAACCAGTGCCTTATGGAGTCAAAGAATAATAAAGATGTGATGCTAAATGTGTGGGTCTTGAAAGGTACTGTTCGTGAGATTGTTGTGCAAATTATCTTGATAAATTACAAGTTTTAATGGTCTTGATTATTAGGCTAAGAACAAGGATATCAAAAGTCCGGAAATAATACTGGTAACCAATTAGATGATAGGTCGAAGCCACCCAGATTGCAAAAGGGTAAGTGTTCAATTGGCTTGACCACCTTTGAGTCTGACAGCGGGATTTCGACAACACCTGTTTCAGAAAACTTCCTTAGTAAATCTCGAAAAGCAACGCCGGTTCGCTGGTTGGGGTAAAGTTTTATTAAGTTATCACTTGTGAGATTAGCAAATCTAACACCTTTCTGAGTACTAGCCCGACCTTTTCAGGTTGGTAGAGCATACGGGTGTTGGATAATCGACCAAGATAAATTAATTATGAAGGGGTGTGAGTTGGAATGTTTTATTATTAAAGCACAGTTCAACTCTCCGATAGAGAGCGCTCTTGACTTAGTCTTAAGACCAAAGTTCAAGAGACTTTAATTAATCTAAATGCCTAATGCAAGGGAAATGCAACAACTAAATGCTCTCCGACAGAGAGTGCTCTTGACTTGGATTTGGCCAAGTTCAAGAGACTTTAGTTCTTTTTATGAAGTAGGAGCAGTTGTAACTTGAAGAACAAAATGAAGCTTTAGATAACAAAAAATGAAATGATTATAGCAAGATGTAACAAGATGACTGAAATAAACTGAAAATGAACTTAGTGTACTACCAAACAATATTAATCTAAAAGTGGGATCTACCTCCGAACAAGGTTGATCACTAGAAACACTAGTCCTTGAGACTTTCTAGCTAGCTGAAACTTCGGCAAGGAGGCTAATGGGGAACGAGAAGCTACCACAAAGCTATGTGGCCCTTGGGATGCAATCCCAAAGTTTGCTTACTCTAGTCAAAACTTGGAAATGGAGTATAATAGAATGAAAAGTTGATCTAAAGCATGAAACAAGAAAGATCTAAACTAGCAAAACACAACACTCTTCCCCAAATGGGGAAGAAAACCCAAAAAGTGGAGGACTCCTCCACTTAGCCTTTTTATTAAACTTTTACAAATGCCTTGGGAATGAAATCCTTGCAAGGTCTTAGCAGAAAGTAAAGACTTAGAAATAAATCACTCTTATGAGTGTACAAAAGGAGAATGAAAATCTTGGTCTTCTTGGTTCAATGATGGTTCGAATTTCTTCTTGGTTTTGTGTTTCAAATATTCTTGCTTTTGCTTAGGAGGTTTTCCTCTTGCACACCTACACATAAAACCACTTCAAGGCACCCATTATCTGTTAGGGAAAAAGAAACAAAACTTGAAACTACCTTATTCTATAACTTGTAAAACTAAAACTAGATGCAATTAAACTCTAAGTATAAGGATGATATGCAACTACTAGTATTGAAACATGAACTAAATTTAACAATGCAACACTAAACTTTAATCTAAATGCCCAATCTTTTTCAAAATGCAAGTTTTTTTTTAAAGCTTTCAAATGAGATCTAGAATGCAAAAATTAACTAAGACTAACAATGTAAAAGTAAACTAAGAATGAAACTAACACTAACTTAAGCAATTCGTTTTTTGTGTTTTTAATGTGTTTTTAGGGATCTTCTAGGATGGACGAATGGAGGACTTCAAAGGGAAACGAAAGGTAATGGAGGGGGTTTTGATGCCAAAAAACGAGGGGAAGCAAGCTTAGAAGACTCCCAAACAAAAGGGAGATAAGGGTAAAGGAAGAGGAGAAGGGCGAGAGCTAGAGGAGGGGCTCAAAAACGAAAGCAAGAAGAAACTTGGAAGGAGGAGGATGAGGCCAAGGGGGAGGAAAAACGAGCTTGAAGAGAGAAGAAATGGAAGCTAGAAAAGGTGGACGAGAGCACAAGGCAACTAGTCCCAAGTTACCTCAAGGTTGAAGGAACTTCAAACTTACAATAAACTAATCTAGGCTTAGCACACAAAACTTCAACTTCTGGATCAAGATGGACAAGGGGTTTCCACAAAGTATGAAGGTGGATCTTATGTAACCAGTAACCAAGAAAATGAGAGATTGCTGATGGAGGAAGAGACGAGTCTCTTTTAAAATGTTTCTTCTCCTGAAATGAGGAAAAAAACCTTGAAGACCTGCAAAAGATGTTGATTAGGTGCCGAGAACCACTATTAAGCAAAGAATGACTTAATCTCTAAGCCTTTCTCCACCTTGGGAAACCCCTGCAAAAACCTTGTTATGAAATACAAAAAGACCGAACAATATATTTCTAAACAAAGCTAGAACATATATTGAATATTGAATTTGCATAAACAAAGAACAAAGTGAAAGAGATATCACCAATAGTGTGAAGAACACCCCAAATACTCCAGCATGGACCTCCAAAGTCTCAACTTTATTCAATACTTCAAACAAATGTTACAATAATATTTTGGCAGAGTGTTCACGCTCAAAATCTCCATGAGAGAATGGCCAAAATGGCCTCTCTTTATAGCAAAGACTAGCTACCTAACCCCTAATTCGAATTGGCAATGAAGGAGAGCCAATGGCACTTTGACAAAATCGAATCCCAAGTCTAAATCCCAATCAACACCAAGTTTGAGCCAAGTTTTGGAGTTAACTCCACCAAACAAATCGAATCTCATTGATTGAGATGAGGAGGTGGCCTCCACCTAGGCAAGGCACCCCTCATCTCCACTTTGGAACCATCACCATGCGAATAGATATGTGCCAAGTGTAAACTCGAGCTCCAAGCAAAGGTTGACGTGAAGATGTCAAGGCATTCGAATATGCCACATAACATAAGCTTGGAGTGTAGTGGGTGGAGGTAACACAAGTTATGAAGGGAGCCAATGTCTTGTGATTACACAAATCACGGAGGGCACCTACCATATCCATTAATGCAACCACCAACCCAATAGTCATGTGCCAACACATCAAATCGAATTTCTTGGTGAATGAGGGCGAATTGCTTGGTGAAGATAAGCTTGTGCTGACTGTATACTCAACTGAATGATGACTGAGATGATTGGAATCTTCATTAATGTCCAGTGCCATGTCAATTAGCCTTTTATTTTATTCCATTTGGATTATTTTGGAGAGATTTGGATTATCTCCAAAATATTCAATTTTATTACTTTAATTAATAATTTCTCTGTAACTGGGTTTTTTGAGAAATTAGTAATTATGAGGCCTAATTGACATCCGAAACTTAGGATAAACCGGTCGGGGGATCATGAATGATTTTTGGCTTAAGTCTGGAACCTTCAAACACTGAAAACAGATCCCGGATGACTGACATATTACAAATTGAAATTTCTCTATTTAAACTATAGAGAAATTTATTAAAATTTTAAAAATAATTAAAAAACCCAAAACCAGAGGACTCGGTAAAAAAAATTCGAAAATTTTTCTGAGGGTTCTAGGGACCTAGGACATGACCGACACCTATTCTAATAGTGTCTAGTGGGCTTATATACATCAGTTGGACTCTAATAACCCCCCATGGCTAAAATTTTCAAAATCGTGCATTCCAGCTTTGGAGGAAGCGGAAGAAAACCGCATCAATTATAGCTCGGCTATAGGCAAAGTATAATTGACAAGGGAAAAAACTCCCTGGAATACCTTAGTTGCTTAATCAAGTCATGGGAGGCCGAGACACTCAAAATCCTACTAGCACACTTTATTACAAACCCCATGGGGCCATGGTCATGTCGACTGAAAAACAAAACTGGCTAGGGACAAATGCTGGATCATCTGATACATTGGAGTACAAACATTCATCATGTTTGTCAAATGGCGGCTCTTCAGATAATCCAACTATGGTACAAATAAGTTGGTAACACCTACTTCTATGGTCATTTGTTGGACATCAATAAAATTATCTTATCTTATCTATTTTGCTCTACAACTACACTTTATAACATTTGCTAAGCTTGCACCTTCACATTTATAAACTTGACTTAGTCATCAATCTTCACTTTGGACTTGCAATTCATGTTACTAAATGCTTCTGCTCTCCAAGTTATGCTAAGGATGGTTGTAACTAACCAATTCAGATTAGTACCTACGAACTAGTGATGAACTTTGATTTTGCCTGTGCATTTGCTTGACTACACCAAAACCAACTGCTTCAATTGCTCCACATCAGCAACCAACTGTTGATCATCAATCCATCCTATTCGCACATATCCAACTTAAAACTATGCTGACGCAATTTTTTGAGCTTCACTGTCTGCACAAGGTTACGCTTTACTCCAAGGGATTCTTCACTTTTCATTATTTCTAACACACAACACCACTTAAGTCGGCCTCACAAAACAAATAGACAGAAGCCAATATTCACGATATCAGTCCCATGCTGTAGGATACATACTCTTGTATTGCATAAATTGACATTAATATTCTAAACATCAAGTTATAATCAAGAGCTAAAAGGCAGGAAGAGAGAGGCTTAGGACGAATTGGATTTACTATATAAAAATGGAAGAAGATTTGCACAAGGTGGAGCAACTTTATTACAAACCGAAACACTCAAAATCCTACTAGCACACTTTATTACAAACCCCATGGGGCCATGGTCATGTCGACTGAAAAACAAAACTAGCTAGGCACAAATGCTGGATCATCTGATACACTGGAGTACAAACATTCATCATGTTTGTCAAATGGCGGCTCTTCAGATAATCCAACTATGGTACAAATAAGTTGGTAACACCTACTTCTATGGTCATTTGTTGGACATCAATAAAATTATCTTATCTTATCTATTTTGCTCTACAACTACACTTTATAACATTTGCTAAGCTTGCACCTTCACATTTATAAACTTGACTTAGTCATCAATCTTCACTTTGGACTTGGAATTCATGTTACTAATTGCTTCTGCTCTCCAAGTTATGCTAAGGATGGTTGTAACTAACCAATTCAGATTAGTACCTACGAACTAGTGATGAACTTTGATTTTGCCTGTGCATTTGCTTGACTACACCAAAACCAACTGCTTCAATTGCTCCACATCAGCAACCAACTGTTGATCATCAATCCATCCTATTCGCACATATCCAACTTAAAACTATGCTGACGCAATTTTTTGCGCTTCACTGTCTGCACAAGGTTACGCTTTAATCCAAGGGATTCTTCACTTTTCATTATTTCTAACACACAACACCACTTAAGTCAGCCTCACAGAACAAATAGACAGAAGCCAATATTCAGGATATCAGTCCCATGCTGTAGGATACATACTCTTGGATTGCATAAATTGACATTAATATTCTAAACATCAAGTTATAATCAAGAGCTAAAAGGCAGGAAGAGAGAGGCTTAGGACGAATTGGATTTACTATATAAAAATGGAAGAAGATTTGCACAAGGTGGAGCAACTTTCTGTAAGCGATGATCCAATTAAGTTAGAAGATCCACAAACCACAAGGTTTTCAAAATACTAAGTAGCCATGGTACCCGTACCGGGGGGTCGGGCACACGTACCAGTACCAGGTACCCATACTGCCGTACCCGGTACGGGAACGGGTACTCCTGGGAGTACCCAAGAAGTACCCGGTACCTTGCCCAAGTACCAGGTACTTTCCACTGTCCAGTCGGGTACTGGTACTCCAAAAAAGGCAAAGTACCCTGATTTTGGGTACTTCTGGCCCATAAATCTTAAGCTTGTGGGATTCAAAATCCAAATTTTTTTAAAGTTTTGAAGGGAAGAGGGGGTAGGGTATGGTGGGGCCCTCTCCCAAAGATGTCCAAGTGTGCAGCGATTTGGTCCAATGACTTCCACAACATGAATAAACGCATTATCTCAATCTGCTATTACACAATTTCTGAATAGCAATAGACATATTTACATAGTTAAGTTGTTATAAAATAATAAACCTGTAATTTCAGGTTAGTGCAACAAGCTCCTTACACAAGCCAAACTATTCTTCTTACAAATAACTTTCAGCCTTTGAGGCATTTCAAGGCATATGTATCATGATTCATGTCTCACAATTCATACATTAACCTTTTTTTTAAATGTTCAGAATTAATAAAATCAGTAGCACTGTATCAGGTGTTTGACAGTGACCTAACTGTATGTACTCAGATTATAGCATAATTTACAGATTGCTATTTTGAGTAGTGTTTATTTCAGACTGTTTAATTTCCTGTTGAAACAATTTATCCGATTACATATTCAAATTAGATGTATACAGTGATGTTGCATATGCTATTGGTCTAGCATAGATGGCTTGAGGAAGCCAAATTTGAAATCAACTATGATGTTTAGTATTTAAATTGTATTTTAGTATTTTGTATTTCATGTTGGAAAATATGGCAAATGCCATTTGTCAAAATTTGGATGTAGTATGACACTGGACATATATCATGATGATGATTCATATCAATATCGATATGCAATTTGAATTTCAAGCAATGTGCAATGCCAATGTGTGTTGGAGTTTACTGTTTACTTGTTGAACAATGAACATTGAACAAAGAAAAACTTAATAATAAATATTAATATATAATATAATTTATAAACTTGAAAATTTAATATATATATATATATATATCTACAGTACCCCAACGTACCCAAGTACCCTGTTTCAAAAAGTGGCGTACCCGTACCTGTACCTGTCCCAGTACCCAAGTACCCTGGCAACTTAGTCAAAATACATTTGTGTTCTTGCTAAAGAGATAAAAGGAGCTATGGGTACCACAAACAACATTGCCTTAAAGTTTGCTAAATGGAGAAAGTGGCGATGGGCATTCTTTGTCATTATGTGAAGATTGCTTTGGGGCTGGGGTATTTAGCCAAAGTTTATAGGGAATGGGCAAAAGTTGTAAAAGAAATAAAGGAAGGGTTGGAAGAAAGAGGAGCCTCCATTGAAGACATCAGAAGCCAAATTGAAACAATTGTGCAACTTCCAAGGGAATTCAATAAAAGCAATGAACCCTTTGCAAAAATTTCCCTCAAAATCAAGAGATTTCCCAATCAAAGGGAGGCTACTCCATGAACTGAGATGAGCTATATCATCAGTCATGAAGGAACAGGTTTCAGCCATCGTTAGAAAAGCGGAACCTCGGATTACATAGTTAGTTGAATTGCTCATTCCCTAGAGCGAAAGCTGTCCCTTCAATCTGTTTACGAGCTCGTTCAACGTGCGAGTAAGACAGAACGTTTGACAATCGAAGTCCGTCGCAGGAACCTCCAAGGTTCCAAAGACGATCCCATACTCATAGAGATTTCCCAATCAAAGGTAAGCTACTCCATGAACTGGTAAGCTACTCCTATTGGTCTTCGTGAGCCCTCTCTCTCCCTTTTTCCAAGATCCATAAGATCTACGAAAAAATATCCTTATGTTTGTCATTTTCCAAACCACTTTATTTTAATATCGTTTTTGTGACGAGTCTAATCGTTAACAAAATGAAACAAGCTTTTCCTTGCAAATAAAATTATCCTAGCATAAGGCAGTTTGCTATAAGTAAAAATTTGGGTTTTCAAAGCTCATGCCCTTTTTTATTACAGTCTAATTGAAGACACTTTCAACCAGTTACTGGCAAAGAAGGAAAATGCATATTATATTATTAAGTATGCAGAAGAAAACAAAAGTACTGTCAGTTACATCAAATATTATGGTCTAATCTCCATAGGCTCTAGGGGCTCCCTTTCAAACAAAAAAGATAATTTCGACCCTTTATTATTTTATTTACTTGAGAAATTCGCCATCTCCAACTGGCCATTCTCATTAATTTTCAATCAAAATATCGTTTTATGCAGTAAATTAAACACCAAATTAATGTGTAGCAATGAAAATAGTATAAGATGAACATATACCCGAGGAATGCTAAAACAACCATAAATTTCAGGAAGGCTTTGAAGCAAACTTCTATTTACCTCTTATTATCTCCTTTTTATAATAGGTAAACTTTCAGGAAAAACTTATAAAGCATATCCTTAACAAGGAGTCTCTGACACAACACTACTGAACATAGTGTCACCAGAAAAATGAATATGCAAAGCAAAAACAGAAGACCCTTTTTAATCTTCTGATTAATGGATTAAACATAACAAGATGTCTACATAGCATCTACGTAAAGAAATAGAGATAGTAAATGAACTATTATTACACGATACTAGACAATTATGGACTACGTATTTATAAAGTAAAGAAAACAACATAATGTCAGCAGAGAACTAGAGAATAATTCTATCCTTACACAGTCCGCAAAGGACCTCACCTAGGTAGAACAACATTAAGACATAAAACTACTCAAAGATATTATTTTCAGTTCTATAAATGTTTTATTTTAACTGATCTCGTCAAGATAAAGGATGCATATAATTCCCCGATGCCAAAGATGTTACCTTGCAAACAGTGATACACCCAACCTCTGTTACCAGAAACAGAACGTCGTTGGGCATTTCTCTCAGAAAACGGGCCAGAAATGGAAACGGGACGGAAAATCGTTTCTTATCGTTTCTCAGAGCCGTTTCTGGATTTTTAATCAAAATTTAGTAGTTACAATCGGGGTAATTTTGATTCTATGTTTGGAATAGGCTTTGGTTAAATTCATAATAATTTTGATTCTATGTTTGGAATAGGCTTTGGTTAAATTCATAATACCGTTTCACAAAAGGAATTATATGAAGAATGAATAACAGAACAAGCAGGTTTCATCCCTAGGTAGGGGCGTTAATTGATACCGATAATTTGCTGGAGGAGAGGTTTGTTTTTTGTGAAGTTGATATTAACATATGTAAATTTATCTACAATGAAAAATTGGTATGTTAGTTAAAAAAACTATATTAATTTCTAATTTGATTTTTTGAAGTTAATATCTAATATTTATAAATCTAGAATGGATCTTGATAACAAATGTGTGAATGATAGTTACGAATGAATCGAGATTTGACAGATTTATAAATAACAAATAAAAACATTATGTGAGAGTAAAGAAAACACACCTCCAAATTTATTATATATTTTCTATCATCCTTATAAACATATGTAAACAATATAGGAAAATGGCAACTTCTTAAGGTGTTTAATATCTAGGCAAACAATATACCCAAGCAACAATCATTGTCCTAAACCTAAATATGAAAACAGCGTATATGGCAAAATAGATTTGATCATTATGGCTGATTAAATTGTACCGTTCTCGTTTCTTGTTCCATTTCTCGTTTCTGGTAACAGACCCAACTCCAACTTGAAATTTAGGGAATAACATTTAAAACCTTGAACATCGTTCGGAAATTTGATTTTCTTAACAAAGAGGATCTCTCGTTTAATATCATCATTCTGTGGAACATATAGGCTATAGCATATTGCCGATCATTAGTTTAACCCCCCTTGAATACTACAGTGCGCATGATGGTAACAGGCCTTCACCTTGGCCCTTCACCTTGATTAGGGCAAATAGCTGAGGCTCATCGCATTTACAAAAATAAGCCGTCCAACTGCATTTTTAGCCAGATTTAGCCAGTGACGACCTCCCAAGATACGGTGAGAACAGAGGTGCCTATATAGTACGAAGTTGCCTTTGAGCCCTGAGCTTTGCCAGATTAAAATCCAAAAAAATTAAGATCGCCTTGCACTGAGTAGTAGTTCAATTCTCACATAGTCCAACTCTGCTCGAAGGAAGTAACCATGAAGAAAAGGGCTTTATCAGACCTAGGTTCTCTTTTTTTATCAGGCAGGTTTTGCTCCACAGCGTTGTGCTGTTGCTGCCATGGGATCAGATTCTACAAGCAGCATATAACTGTGGAATTTTGGATCTTCTAATAGATAGATTGACCAATCAACTCTGCAAAAACCCACCAATGGACTGGAATATATTCTATGGTTGTCAAAGCAGCTAGCATCCGTCAGATAGGGGAGAGTGGTAGAAGGGTATCTGCACAGTGCATAGCAAACTCCCTTAGACATCCACAGTCCGTTACATAATCGATGCTCAACCCTAGATTTGTTAGAGGGGGTCTGGCCTGACTGTTTGGCGGTGGGCTTCAACTTTCTCTCGTGGTCGTCATCCCAAGACCCCATTGCCAAGAGAATCATATGTTCATTTCGGATTACCGTTAACTATAACACCATGGTATAGACTTAGATTTGCATCTTTTCTTTACATGACCTACAAAGACACTGCTCTAGTTTATCCATTTAAAAGCAAAAATTGAAAGCACTCAAAATTTGAAATGCGTCGAGTTTGGAGTACGCATACACTGAATGAATACAGGCGGCTGCCAAGAAGCCAGGCTCGCTTGTTCTGTAACCCCGGAAGGCTCTGCGTATTGCTAGGAGCATCAGGCCTTGAGTCTCCATATAGAAATACGTAATTGGGTGCTCCAGAGGAAGAATAGGAAGAATTCACTCCATTGGTGCTATTACTATTGCCATTGGCATTAGCATTCGCATAATAAGACGAATGATTTACAGGAGAGGATGCCGAGGCAGATGAATTTGAACTCTCTTGGTTTTTCAATGGAATACCCATCTTGGTTTGCTTTGGTCCCCTGCCAGTATAAGAACCGACTCAAACTTGTAGTATAACGTCTGAACTGTGGGACTGCTTGCTATGAACCAAGCAAGTTATTCTTCGTGCTGATTATATTTAATTGGGTATGTAGTGCTGGAAGGTTACCACTGAAATGTGAAGAGTTCGGCGGTTACAAGGTGACAAATCATCGCGTGTACGTGTCTCTGGTTCAACGGAGACAATGCTCCTGCTCTCCCTTGTCCAAGATATTCGGATAAGAGAGAAGTCACGTCACACACAAGTGATATAGCTAAACCCTACATCAACTAAACTTTGGTTATTGAATCGCTCATACCTCCTAAAAGCACAAATGTAGTATTCTTTCTTTGGCTAGGGCTATTATGGCTTTCTAATTTTTATCTCGAGGAAGATCATGACCTCATCATGTGAAGTGGGCCTTTAGGAGAATGTATTTCAATATTTTGTCTTTGACTTATGGGTGAAAAAGTCTTTGTCTATGAGTGAAACATTTAATTTGATAAAGTATGAGAACTCAAAATTTTGAAGCTTGTCTTGAAATGCAGAATGGCAAACATGTTGTCATTTTGTCTATATTGCAGAAATGCAGGAATCTTCTCTTGTTGTTTATCATTCTACATTTTTGCATTTTTGAATGCAATGTGGAACGTAGTAGTCTAGTCTCATTTCATTATGTTACGCATTTCCGCAATGTTGCTTTTTCGCATTCTCCAAGTGGAATGCAAGAGTATTGGTTTTATGCTCCATCTCACACTTTCACTCTTCACATTCTCGCATCACTCTTTCAACGTGAAATGAAAGTGTCTTGTTTCTCTACTCCATCGCACAACTTCACACTTCACATTCTTGCAATGCTCTTTCGATGCGAAATGTGGAAGCTTCTATGTCCCACCCGCTCTGATCCCTTGCATTCTTGCATTCTACCTTCCCGCATCACCGATGGCTCCAACCTTTGTCCTTCTAAATTTGTCAGCATTTCATGCCTCTCCATGCAATGAAGATTTGCTCGTGTTGCATTGCATTTCATCAACGTGTGGTGTCTCTTATTCAATACAATATTAAGCAAAAAGTATTGCACTTATGGATGTTGTGAATGTACCTTGGGATTGATGGAAGGATATTAAGAATGTGACCATAGGTTGGCAATATATTATCCAAGACTACCTTTTGTAAAGAGTGAAAGTTAAGGATGGCACCCAAGAAGAAATTTGACTTGTATTGTGGGATATTGTGAACACATTAGGCCAGTGTCACGATACGAAGGATCTAACCCAATTTTGAAGCATTGTTTCCTTCCTTGGGCGTGCAGCACTACATGGACACAGCCTCTAGTGGACAAGCCAACCCAGATGTGTGGTAGGTAGACTACGCCTAACCCACACACACCTCAATTGTTACTTGTTACACTTAGTTAATGTTTATCGTTTGTTAAAACTTTAACACTTAGCCAAATAACATACACAAGAAAACAAATGTGCTCAGCGACACCTCAATAGGGTGCGCCCAAAATATATTTCAATACAACAGAGAGTACAATGTATCAGTAGAGTGCCCATGGGCCACTTCTATGGGAGTGCTCCCAACATGGCAGCAACTCCTCTTGCAAGGAACCCAAAGATTTTCCCACACCTCTTCTTGGTGGTGAAACCCTGTCCACAGCTCCCCTTTGGCTCTTGTAGGTCCGCCTCCTACAGCACCTGAACAAAACACACATTTAGGCAACCATGCACTCACTACGTCCAAGCCTGCCTGACTTGCACCCGAGTTTGCATGTGCAAAGTGCGTCCATCCCAATGTGCCATGACTTCTCTCTATGCCTTCTTTGATGCCTCTAAGTCTCAACACTTAGTCATATTTATATGCTTCCATGCCGTGTTGAGGAGTGCGCCCAAGGTTGGCACCTCTCCTTACTTGGGCCGACTTCCATGCTTCGCTCACACACTAAGTTATAAATTATCCAACACTTGGTCGCAACGCTTGCTAGGCAAGCTTCTCCCCATGCTAGTCATGTCCATGGGAACACCTCAATGTGCCCCTTTGTCAAATTCTCTCATTGGCAAGCCACCTAGCCCGCATGCTCACCAAGTTACTCAGATGCTCTGCCACTTGGCGTGGGTGTCTCACCACATGCCCAATTCCTAGGTCCACTTGTCGAAAGGAAATCCCCTGGGCTTCAAAGTCGGGTTCACTTCGACTCATGTCCATTTTTTGCTTCGCTGGCTAAGTCCCCATAGCATGCTCCTCCAGGTGTCCTATCCAAGGCATGGGTGTCTTGCACGCACTCTCCTCCATGGAACTTGGTGTGTTGCATAGCCGATCGTTCACCAAGTCTTGTCGAAGCTTCTTCATAGGTGGGTTGATGTCCAAGGCACCCTCCTCACCAAGGTCGTGATATCTCCCCCACTCCAAGTTGTTTATGCCCTTGACAATGTCTCCAAGATGCCTTTTGCTCTTGGAAACTATCTACTAGTGTTGCCCTTGCCACCTAGCGCATCAACTGAGTTTTCCAAAGAAGCCTCTTCAAAAGTGTCTAGTCGTTGCACCTATCCAACCTGTTATCGCCTCAATACTCAGCCAGCTTGGTCACACACCCATTTTTTGTTAACCGCCATGTGTCGAACTAGTTGGGTATCTAATCCAACCAGCGTGCTCAACTCCATGAGAACGAACTTCCTTATGCCCAAAACTATGTTTCCCTTCTACATTTTGGTTTGCCTCGTGAAAGCCTATCAAACCCATGCAAAGTCTTCATCTTTGCTCAATTGTTGTTGAACTGCCTTATGCAGTTCAACTTGTGTTTACGACATCACTTCATGGCCCTAATGCATTCCTTCCACATATTCTTGGCTAATTTTTTCTAAGGCACCCTTCGTAATGCACCTACGGCCTCACTTCTTGCGCCAAAGGTAGTGAGCCAATCTGCTCACTCTCATCTTGAGAAAATGGTAAGTGGCACTGAAGGCCACCACCTCCAAATTTGTCAGTAGTCCACCCACTCGACTTGTGCCTGTTGCTCAAGTACCTCAGGGCTACTTTTGCTCCTGAAGAGCTACAACCCATCTCTTCTATTCATTATCAACTCAAATTCCAAAATCCCAAAATCCAACCGATATAAGTATGTCACATAGTACGCAAGGTGGCTTGCACTTCCCATTGTTGCATCCGAACAAGAGTCATGCACCTTTGTCGTTACCAAAGGTGTCTCATCCACCTCGACACATTATAGTCTCCTCTTAGCTTTTAGCGCATTGCCGACTTGCTGCTCCCCTCAAAAGGTGGTTGAGTCCTTCCAAATTCCCTCTCAAGGTCTTACGAGCTCTCTAAAATAAGCCTCTCATCCTGTCAATAGTCGTAATGTCGAAGGATGCCCAAGGTGGTCTCTACCTCCTTAGTATTCCATTCACCTGACTCACCATGCTGCGAGTGAGACTTCCTCTCCAAGATCTCTAGGACTGCCTCTGTCTCAACCGGACTGCAACCCACTTCCCTTAGTCTATCGAGCATCAATTGGGACTCTGGCATGTGTGTAAAATTCCACAATACCTATGGTGTCACGTTTCAGGAAGTTTTCACTTCCACTCTCATCTCGATCCGCCATCGCAAGCTCTGCCTTGTCTCCAACATACTGCAGATGGTCACCCGTATGGCACAACTATTCGGTCTTCTTCGCAACCAACTCTGCCTAAAGCTCCAACGCTGTCAACTTGTGTTCTAAATGATCAACACTCTCTATTGCACCGAAGCTCTCTTTGCGTGAACCTTCCACTTGTGGCTATCGTGCGACGTTGTAAGGCTTGTCTGCGGGCACCTCGACTATCTCAACCAACCACATGGATGACATCCTAGGCATGCACCTCAACTTTCTTCTCATCATCATCGACAAACTCCAAGTCTCAGTTTCACCCAAGTAAAACAAACTATTCTTGTAAGGCATCGGTATAGCTTTGGCCAACTGCAGGAGGTCTTACCCCAAGACAACCAAATGGTCATCCAACGGAGCCACCACCAAGTCCAATATGTCATACCAATCTCCAACTTTCATCGGCGTTTCATGAACCACACCTGCAACCGAATTCATCGTTGAGTTCACCACTTTAAACGTGGACTCGCTGCCCTCGATCTTACTATGAACTGTCATCGGAGTTCTCTTACTAACAAAATGTGGGTGGCACCAGTGTCCACCAATGCGGCAACCTTCAACCCACTGATCGTCACATTCATAAAACAAAGGCCCTTCTGGTCTCCATCCTACGAACTGTTTTGACTTTCGGTCAACTTGCCCAGACCCACTGTCAAGCCTTCAACCGCTTCCAACACTTCTCCTGAAGCTCACTGCACTTGAGCTTCTCCCACAGCAGCTAACTTCATCTTGATTGGTCACCCTTGGACTTCTTCCAAGCGTGTTTCCAACTCTGTATTCATTGGATAAGTAATTGTGAAGTGGTTTCTATAACAAAGAAAACAACCCGTTTTCTTACCTCTTTTCATAGATGGTCCCAGCTGTGAAGTCGTCTTCCTTTGTACCTTGTTCACCACACTAAGTGACCCCAATATGGCCATCTCCCAAGTCTTCACTAGGTCTACCAATGTCTACAAATGTTGAACTCGAGCTCTACTTCGCAAGCCAAGTTGTTCAATTCTCATCGCTTGTGTTTGGACCAACTGTCGAAACTCACAGTCCCACCGGCCCAAGCTTCTTGTTGCGGTTCCCATCTCAATTTTCCATGACTTTTCCTCACCTTGCACTTCATGTCACAACCCTTACTGCATTTGACTATCGCACATTAAGGAACTGTTCACCATGCCACATGAAAACCCCATAAAGTAACCATGCAATTCAATGGGAAAAAAACTACTTGCCTGCACCAAGTCTGCTTTGTTCAAAATTGTCTAAGTGTCGGAACCACTTATGCCAGCATGCCTTCTATTGGAACATCTTATGTACCGGGCACACTTCCTGCCGAAGTGCACTTTCTACTGACGCACTATCGATTCTGCTCCCCGCAACTTACCCGAACTTTTCTTTTGGGAAAAACTCTCTCTCGAGCCCATTTTTGTCAGATGCACCTATGCAATGTGCTGAGTGGATTGTTCCAGGCACCACCCGAAATGTTGCGTCCCAAGTGTACTTTCATGGACGTTTCCCAGAGTTTTGCATCTTGTTGGTTCTGTCCTGAAACTTCATTGCTAGCTCGGGTGCACTCTTACCGTCACATTGACTTCTTGAATGTCTTCCCACTGTGCTAATCTGGGTGCACCCTTCGTGTTGCACATTTTGGGCACACTTTTTCCAAGCGCGCCTCCCCCTATTGTGTTGTGTTTAGGCATTCTTTCCCTGGGACCAAGCTTTTGATACTCTTCTGAAGTGGGCGTTACAAACCAAACCTTTATGCTAGCTTTGATACCCCTGTCACAGTGCCAAGGATCCAATCCAATGCCAAAGTGTCGTTTCTTTCCTTGGGCATGTGACACTACCCAAACACAACCTCTGGTGGCCAAGATGACCCGAATGTGTGCTTGATAGACCGTAGCCTAATCCATACACACCTCAATTGTTACTTGTTACATTTGGTTATTATTTGTCATTTGTTAACACTTTAACACTTAGCCAAATAACATACACAAGACAATAGATGTGCTCGGAAACACCTCAATGCGGTGTGCCCAAAATATATATCGATACAAGAGAGAATACAATGTATCGGGAGAGTGTCTGCAGGTCACTTCTCCGAGAGTGCACCTAACATGGCAACAACTCCTCTTACAAGGAACCCCAAGATTTTCTCACACCTCTTCTTGGTGAGAAAACCTTGTCCGCAGCTCCCCTGTAGATCCCGCAAGTCCGCCTCCTGTGGCACCTGAACAAAACACACATTTAGGCAACCATGCACCTGACTACATCCAATCCTGCCTAACCTATGCCCAAGTCTACCTATGCAAAGTGTGTATGTCCCAGTGTGTTATGACTTATCTCTATGCCTTCTATGATGCCTCTAAGTCTCAACACTTAGTCGTATTTATATGCTTCCATGTCGTGCTAAGAAGTGCACCCAAGGGGCGCACCTCTCCTTACTTGGGCCGACTTCCATGCTTCACTCACATGCTAAGTCATGAACTATCCAACACTTGGCCACAACTCTTGCCGAGCTGGATTCTCCCCACCTTGGTCATGTCCACAAGCACACTTCAACGTGTTCCTTTGTTGAATCTCCTTATCGTCGATCCATCGAGCTCGCATGCTCACCAAGTTGCTCGGACGCTCTACCACTTGGCGTGGGTGTCTCACCACATGCCCACTTCTTGGGTCCACTTGTCGATGAGTAAGCCCCTGGGCTTCCATGTCGGGTTTGCTTTGACTCTTGTCCATGTTTTGCTTTGTTAGCAACGTCCCCATCGCATGCTCCTCCCAGTGTCCTATTCGAGGCATGCATGTCTTGTGCCCACTCTCCTCCAAGGAGTGTCTGATCCGTCGCATAGTTGATCGTTCACCAAGTCTTGTCAAAGCTTCTCTATGGATGGGGTGATGGCCAAGGTGCCCTCCTCACCAAGGTTGTGACAGCCAGGGAGACAAAGATAATCACTAGACCATAACCAAGAAGTGGTATGCAGATATGGAAGAAGAGAATGAGAGACAATAATATTTGGACTTCTGGTTTAGCTCAAGCAGGTTATCCCTTGTAATGCCTTTCCATGCCTAACTCTATTTTGAGAAGGATTTGGATGTAATTCGAGGATTAACTAAAGAGTTTTATGACCATGCTTTAACTATTCTCTAGATGTATGACATGTGGAATCTACTTGATTGATGGGATGTACTTGATATTCTTGTTTGTTGAGTTGATTAGCATATATATCGTGAATGGTATATGCTTGGATCATGAAATGACTACTAATATTGTCAACAATTGTGAGTTGTAGTAAGTTGACAAGACCTGTAGGACTCCTGGATGGATTTGATTGAATGAAGAGGAAGGCTACGGAATAAATCCAATCTAAATGTTATGCAAGCTTAATGAAATCAATTGAATTTCATTAATATTATATTACTCACATTTCATATATACATGCATACGATGTGATATGATTGCAGTGATTTGAGTGGTGTGGGACATTGATCATCTGAAGGGTGACATGAGTGGATATGGTTGTTTGAGAGAACTCCAAGTTGGGAGTCAAATAGTAAATATCTATGGAGGGTAATTTGTGGTATTAAGAAATCAAATTATTATGATGCTTTTATGATATCTATCTACATCATATGCATGTGATTGTCGCATGTGTAGGATACAAGGGCAATGCCTTGCTAGCTTGCAAACATATGGGTTTAGGCCATAACCAGTGAATCTCAATAGAGACGTGGAGTCTCAACAAAGGCATGGAGTCTCTCTTTGTAGAATATATAGGATGGTTGTGATTGGGGGCGTGAAGTAACATGGGATAACCTTACTCGCCAAGCAACTATACCTTCCAGATTCCGAACTAAACAAAGGTAATCAAAGGACACCATGTGGTTTAACTAATGAGTAACTTAAAATACCCACTTTGAAGAGGCTCTTGAAAATACTATTATTTATTTAAAAAAATATAATTAATTATTTTGGAAAATAAATAAATAGAAAATTAATAGGGATGACATATGGTTATGAGGAATAATCCCAAATTAATAAATTAATTGTTAAGAAATGTTGGGAGGGTGACAAATAATTGGTATTGTTGGAATTAAATAATTATTACTTATGCATGGGGAGGTGAGGTGTCACCCCTCTTTGAAGTTATAAATAGGAAAGGAACCCCATGGATTGGGGGGTAACCTAGAGAGGAGTAAATGTTGCCAAAATTATGCCAGAGAATTTGGAGTTGAATTTTAATGGATAAGGATTTTGGAAGGGAGTTGGTATTATTGATTTGCATTCTTGTCAATAGATGACAAGATACACACAAACATTTTCTACTAGTGAAATTGATTATGATCCCAAGTAGCTCAAGGTATTAGGGAAAAAAGTTTTCACCGAGTATTGTTGGGAGGAAACTGGTTGGTACTACATGAGTTGGCATGGGAAAGAAATTGGATATTGAAGCTCTTACTTAACATATGAAGGCATAAATATGTACAGGTATACAATTTTGTAAATTTGGGTATTGTGGATTTATTGTTGATTTTAATTCAAGCTAGGATTTTGAAATTATTTAAGAACTATTTTGGTAGGAAAATAATTTGGACTTGTGAGGAGATGGTTATGTGTGAATTTAGAATTTTAATTGGTTATTTAATCTTGGTTGAATCCAACACTTGCTTGCAGCTAGTTTGAAAACTATGTTGGTATTGAAGGAAAAACGACTAATTGGAACTAAAAATAGTGTTTGGAAAGTGTAAAGAAAATATTGAAGAATACGGTAAATCAAGTTTGTTGTAGGTGGATTCCACTTAAGAGAGGATTGTTGAAGACATCTAAACTATTTTTTTTAATTCTCTAAAATATTTTCTCTTTTCTACAACACTTCCTTTGTATCTTTTGTTAAAATGGAAGGTTATTATTGTTAGCTATTCATTTGATTATATGAGATGGATTCTAAACTTGGTTAATTATTTATGCATGAAAGTTTGAATTGCAGTATTGGGTAGGTTGTAGAATTAGTTGGGTTTGGGGGGGAAGATGTATGCAAATTGTTTGTGAAAAATTGTGAATAAGGAATATAGTTGAATTATTTTTTCTAAATGGATTGGGAGTTATGATTTATTTTTTTTAAATTTGCCTAGATACTCATGAGATTAATGTGCATTTCTATAGAGAATTGTAGACCTTTAGTGGTTATAAATATAGGCACATATGCCATGATGAAATAATACATTTAGAGTGTTTTATCAAAGTGTTTGTAAAAGTGTATGAATGAAAGGTTGGTTAAATTTGGTGATTCAGATATAACTACACATTTATTACCTCAGTCATCATGAAATTTTGTATATAGATCATGAGCATGGTGATTAAAGTTTCCACCAAAAACTTGAAGAACCTAGGTCTTGGTTCTAGAGATATGTTATTTTTATTATAGTAGTTTTTGGTTCTATCAAAACCATAATTGTTCAACAACTAATCAATTATTTACCTTTTTCTCACAATGTAGGATGTGGGTAAGTGAGATTTTTTGTACCAAGACTCGAGATATAGAGCTTGATATACTTACAAAAAAAAATCAAATATCTAGATAATATATTAAAACATACGAGTTGTTTATGAAGGTTGTAACTATTGTTGCTTACACGAAAATGTTGTAAGTTAGTTTTGTAATTTGGGTAGGGTGCTTGAAGATTGGAATGCATCTACGTGCTTTCTCTTTGATATTGAGCATAAATTGTTATTAAGAAGCATCCATGCTTCTTGATATGAATTTTAATTAAAGAATGATGAGAGTAACTAGGCATAATTATTAGGTAGTTACTTGAACAACTGAGTCCGATAACATAAGATTTTAATTGGAAATTAGAATGGCTACTAATAACTCTTTCTCACTTGAGTGGTATTCTCTACTTATATATCATGAGTACATTTGTAGAGTTAGTTTAAGCATGTTTATGCATATAAACCATATGCACATAGTTGAAAGTTAAGCATGATTGCAATGATCCATTCAAACACTTATTGTGGAAGAGGGATGCCTTGTCATTCCTTAAAGAAGACAATTCTTAATATTACCTATGTGATCATAATTGTTATGTAATTAAGGGATACCTTTGCAGTCCTAAATTCATTTTGTAATTGATTGATATCTTAAAAAAATCATACTCATAGTAGTAGGCTAATAGGTTTTCCATGTAGCCCGCAGGGGTGTATCTCAATCAACAATTCGCTTGATATGAAGGAAATGTTGTAAATGGAGGTCACGAGTTCAAATCACCCCAGCTTATCCGTGCCCCATGCTTGCGGGTTGTGTGGGTGCACCTAGGGGTATAGTGGTAGCGAAAGGGATTGGATCCATGGACCCCATGTCACGCGAGTACTAGCCCCTTCCCAGTTGTTGATTCCCCTAGTTACAAAAAAAAAAAGTTTGGCATGTACCATTCCTTTTTAACTTACTCACTTGAAAGATCGTTAACATATGATTAATATTCTAACAATTGGTGTGATTAAAAAGTGAATATGACTGAATGGTCGAGAAGCGATGCATGCATGAGAAAAATGCAAATTAAATTTGGGTTGAGGAACTCAAATGGATTAAGACCAAGGATCGTTGAATTCTTAAGCTCTAAGTGTCTTAAAGAATGAGTGGTTAAACTAGACCACAAAGCTAGGACACATATGGAATGTGACTCTAATGTTCATGATTGATGTATTGTAACTAGATGATGTATTTAAATGAGCAACAACGATTGTAATTAATAATTACAACTTTTTGAAATATCATATTTTGAGCTAGTATTGGCCTTCATACCTGAAACGATGAGGTAATGTTAGAGCCAACTACAACGATAGGGCCTATTGGACTTGCATGCCGGTTGATAGTTTGATGCTTTTTTTATGTTGTTTATGTAATCATTGTGTCAAAGTTAGTAAGGAATGGAAATGTTTTCCTACCTTCCTTTATAACTTTTGCTAAGGTCGATCGTTGGAAGAGTTTTTAAGATCAAGTTAAAGTAATAGTTGTAACTCGTTTTTAAACTGAAATGGATGATGCAAATTATATCATGGGAAAGGGGTAAGTCACGATTAAAGGATTCTAAATTTTTATTTGTTTATCTAAATTCCTTGTCTTTTTAGGGTCCATTATGGTCTAGCCTTTAGAAAGAGTTATTGCTCTTTTAGTTCAACATAAATTAATTTCATGTTTGGGATGGTGTTAACGTGAGAGTGGAAACCAGTTATGTATCTTTTTAGGGTCCATTGTGGTAGAGCCTTAAAAAAGAGTTATTGCTCGTTTAGTTCAACATAAATTAATTTCATGTTTGGGATGGTGTTAACTTGAGAGTGGAAACTATAGTTATGTATCTTTACTCATATGTGAGAGTATGGATTATTTCTTTGATCTTGTATTGAGAATGCTTTTGTGAATAGTTAATGTTACTTGGATGAAATTGTGTTGCTTTTGTGCATAGTTAATGCTACTTGGATGAAATTGTGGAAAGGTTATGGTTGTTATTAAAGGAAAAATTAAAATGAGTGTGTATCTCCTATACTTTTTGAATTTATTTTTTCTCACTGAAGCTTCAAAGTTCGTGTTTGATTGGTTTGAGATGAGGTAACAAGGATACTACAAAAAAATATACTCTGTGTAGATTGGGTAAAAGCAAATCCAATGAATGATTTGTTTTTTCATTGGAAATGACAGTAGTAAAATCTTATTGATATAAGTAAATAGTCACCTTTAAAGTACGAATTTTTACTCAGCAAACACATAATTTAACATGTTGAGTTATGGTAGATTTTAAATGTGCTTTTGTAAGTATCTAAGCAGCTTGGAATTGAGATTGTGTTCTACCATGATAACCTTGATGGTAAGATTAAATTCTCAAGTGGAATTTTGTTCTTAAGAGTGGAAAGTTTTTGCATGACTTAGTATTTGCCTTTTGGAGGAAAATGACCTTGGGGTTTTAGTCTCAATACCTTGATGAGGAAATTAAGATAGAATTAGGATTTTAAGGATTGAGATTTTGTTCTCATAATTTTTTTCCTTCACAAAAACAATTATATTTATATTACTAAAATTTGTAGCTGATCAGAACAACAAATGTATAATGTATGGTAATTAAATGCAAATCCAACCCAAAGTTCAAAAGAGTTCCAAATTATTACAGTCATCCTTCGTAGAGGGAATTTTGGATATTATATTAGTATAAAGCCGACAAAAGGAACCTAAAACCAAAAAAAAAATTGCAAAACAAAAGCTAGTTATTGTTGATTTGATTGCTATTTGGACCTACTTGATTGAGGGAATTGTCAATTTCCATGTTGTCCCGGGATTGTTGAACTGCCTCTTCCTCCCATAGGCAGCTAGGTTATGCTTCCATTGAAATGCCATGATTGGAGGCAGCTACTTTTGCTCCATGTATTGATGGAGTTGAGAAGGAGAGAAACCTCCTCTTCCAAAGCAAGCATATGTTTTCAATGGGCATCTAGAACTTCGATGGTTGAGTCGTTTTGCAAGGAGTTTTGTTTTCCCATATTTTGCAGCCGAGAAGAAATAGAGAATATAGAGGAACTGTTTCCTTTGATCAAGTCTTCATGTATTCTAAGGATTTTCCTCATCTCCAAGATATCCTTGTACAAATTGTTGTTATAGGTTGGGCATTCCATGCTTGCTAAGTTGAAAGCATCCCAACGAGAAGTAGAAGGCTCCTAGGTTGACCTTTCTTTGTGTAATTTAAAAGGCCTCTAGCACGCAAATAACCAAAATACAAATCTACACATGTGACAAAGTGAATGGGGTTCCCAACCAATCCTAACGAGGATGTGCTCCTTCTGGGGTGAAGCCAACCCTGAAAATGGCTAACTGACACAATAAAACAACATAAATTGCTAACCCCCTAATGAATTAATCCATGTAAATATTTCACGGCAAATTTGAAATTGAAGAGCCAAAATTTCACTTTCCCGAAGTTCTAAAGGAACCACGGATTTTCCAGTAATATAAGCGGAATTGAGAAGGGATGAGAAAAAAGAGAAAAACTGGAACGTTGCCCTGTAACCAAGGAACCTTGGAGACGATGCCTCTGAGCACGATGCCATGGAGCCATAGAAGAGATCGACTGGACACTAATAGGAAAGAACCAGAGCGATATCCCACATTGCCTTTGTAATTTGGGGAGGGTCATTTTAAATTTGAGGAGGAGTTGATACCATTCAAGCACTCGCCTATGTGAAACGAATTTATATATGTACATAATATCCCATATGTACTTGGCGGGGGTGCAAAGTTATGGATGTGCTACATGTTCGTTGCATGCATATGCTTAATAAAATTTAGGGGATGTGGTTTGTAATTAATACCCCTTCTTTTAATGTTCCCTCCCTAATCCTAGTGGCATTGTTTTCCCTTTGGTTTATGTTTTGGTTGTGGTGTCCCAATCCTAATGGCATTATTTTCCCTTTGGTCTGCCTTTTGGTTGTGGTGTCGTAAAACATGGAAGAATTGGACTTTGGTGAAGTAATTTTGCCTCATTTTTAATCCTTGTCATCAATATTAGAAGAGAGGAACTTTGCACCATTTTAATCAAAATTTCAAAATCCTTTATCATTGTGAGAGAGTGCAAACTGGGAGAGTGGGCTTGAAGGAGGCCTTGGTAGAGTGTTTCCACTTCCTCCTGGTTGTTTGTTACCATTCTTAATCCCCATTTGAAGTACATTTATTCCTTTCCATTGAGATCAAGGAGGATCTCTCCCATGCCTGCCACCCCTTATCTCAAAACTATGTTATGAGTAACCATTAGTTGAGTAATGTTGGACCTATTATGCTTGTTGAATGATCTTTGTGTGTTGAAGCTTTGATTTTGTGTTTCCTGGGATTGGTATCAAGGGTGATACAAATCGGTATACCTTGCGTGGTTTTGTGTTAAACCAAAACTTGAAGTTAACTTGTTCATCAATGGTCAATGATGCTTGACAAGAACCTAGTGATATTATGTTGGTTTTTGCATATGTTTTTGTGTTTTCTTATTGTATAAGAAGCTTGACATTCATTTGGGAGCACCAATATTTAAATGGTTATGCTTTAGCATGTAATATCGAGTCTTGTGTTTGTTTTTAGTATCGTTTAGATGGAAATTTGTGGCATTTGTAAAGTGTTACACGTGTTAATTGTGGAATGTTGGTTAAGAATGGATTTTTGGTGTATTCCTTGATGAGATTTGAAGTTATGCATGACTTTAATTTAGAACTATATATTTCCTTAGATAACTTGAAGCAACAATAATGTTACATATTTGTACATCGTGATCATTAAAGAAAAATGTATAATGGATGGGATGTGTTGAATGGTTGTGGAAACCATATGAAATAAAGTATGGAGGATGTAGTTGTATGATGGATGAGAATTCCGTATTGTCATGTGAGTTATGGAAACGACTCTTTATATATATATATGATGAAGAATCTATGTTAATGAATATCATGTACATAGTTATATCATGTAATATGGTTTAGTTTTAACTTAACAATAAGTGGGATACATATTCATAATTCGAATTTGGTTAGGATTTGGGATTTGGATGCTTGGATGCTCTATTGATCTTGCTTTCGAATTGTAAATTAAATGCAATAAGATTGATTTGAAATGTTGTTATTACTTGTTATTGATTAGAATGGTGTTTTGAGCACAGTGGGTTATGCTTTTGTGCTTTGGGTTATGCTCTTGTGCTTTGTGCATGTATGCATGCTTGATTTCCCTGGGAATAGATTGCTAAGATATGGTAGAAACTTGTAGAAATATCTCAAATAATAAGTTAATATAATGGGTATGTTGTGATAAACATTTGGAGGTCCTTCTTTGTGGCAATTTCTAAAAGAATGGTGAGTTTCTTTGGGAAGGATCTTGATTAGTGGATTGGATAGTTGCTTGATGACAGAGGTTATCATAACACATATGCTAGTAGTAACTAAGTGCGAAAAGGGAAATTAGACCTTCCACGGTAGTTATGATGAGAACACGTTCACATTATTGATTGTTATTGAGATAACTATTATGTTTTAAATAAATGATAGAATTCAATGAACATGGAAGGATAATTGAACCATACAATTATGAGTAGTAATAATGATTATGTAGGAAATGTTGAATGCTTATATTTTCCTAAGAAAATGGTTGTATCATATTTGTTAAGATGGATATATAACTATTGTGGAACTATTAATGTCTACATTTTACTTATCTTTATGGATAGTTGTAGAATGTTATCTATGGGACTTAGCGAAAGGGTTGTGTTGTGGAATTAGAAGATAAATAATGTTTTTTTATTTAACCTTGTCCCATTGAATTGTACATCTAAGCTTTGAACTTAGAGTTAAGACTATATGTGATGCCCGAAACTATAATTAAAAGTAAAACAAAAAAAATTGCTTATGGAATGCAAAGATGCAATGGGATTTTGAAAACAAGTAGCATTGGGAATGCAAGGATGTTTTGCCAATTTATGAATGCGAATTCTAGCATATGTTGGTTGACTCATGTAAATATATATTGCTTGTATTTTTGTAAATATTCATTTAGGATCGAATGAATGTTTATGGTTACCTGTGAAGTTAACTTATGACTTGTTGTAGCTTGGTAAGCTTTGAAATGGATAAGAATGAGATGGTAATATATGGAAACAAAAAGGGGAGTTAATAATTGATGATTCAGGTAAAGGTAATGATCAACATGTGGAATGAAAACTCTGTAACTGATTAAGTTGGGTAAGTGGGTTGTTATTTATTAAATGATATCTCGAATATGATGTCTAATTATATGATATGTTAAGAGTTTGTCTGACATTGTCCAGTATATCATGCCAATATTGGCCATAGTTTGCAAGAGTGGCATGATATTGTTTTATTGTAGCTAATTGTTCTTAGGAAATGTTTAGAATATGGTCTAGCACGTACCAGGTATCAGGATGTGGTTTTAAATTGGAAATGGAGGGGATGTGTCTATGGTTGTGTATAATGAGATATGGTGTGTGTGTGTGTGTGAGTGATGTTCTGTGTGAATAAGATGAAATAGCATTTTGCTAGTGGGGATAACTAGCTCTTACATCGATAATGGCATAACCTTTGTATGACTAATCACTTATGCTCTTAATTATTAGATTTTAGGACTATGTTATTACCTTAGCATGAATTTATTATGCTTATGTGCAAACTTCATACCAAGTTTTGTTCTAAAGGGGGGAATATGTAATGCCCCTCCTTACCTAAATATATTTTGAGAAGGATTTGGAGGTAATCTAAACATTAACTAAAGAGTTTTATGACCATGTTTTTTACTATTGTCTAGATATGTGACATGTAGAATGTACTTGATATTCTTGTTTGTTGAGTCGATTAGCATACGAGTCATGTCAGGTATATGCTTGGATCATGAAATAAATACTAATGTTGTCAACAAGCGTGAGTTGTGGCAGGTGGATAGGACTTGTAGGACTCTTGGATAGATTTGATTGAATGAAGCGAAAGGCTACAAAATCCAAATTAAATGTTGTGAAATCATAATGAAACCAATTGACTTTCATTAATATTATATTGCTTGCATTTTATATAACATGCATATGATGTGATATGATTACAGTGATTTGAGTGGTGCAAGATGTTGGTCATCTGAAGGGAAACATAGATGGATATGGTTGTTTAGGAGAAATCCAAGTTAGTAGTCGAATAGTAAATACCTATGGAGGGTGATTGGTGGTATTGGGAAATCAAATTGTCGTGATGTTTATATGATATCGATCTACATGATATGTGTGTGATTGTCGCATGTGCATGATACAGGAGCAATGCCTTACCAAATCGGCAACATATGTTTGTGGGCTATAACCAGTGAATCTCAATAGAGACGTGGAATCTCTCTTTGCATAATATATGGGATGGTTGTGATTGGGGGGTGTGTAGTAAGGTGGGATGACCTTACTCCCCAAGCAACTATACCTTCCACATTTTGAACTAAGTTAAGGTAATCAAAGGAGAAACTATGATTGAACAAATGAGTAACTTAAAATATCCACTTTGAGGGGGCTCTTGAAAATACTATTATTCTTTATGAAAAATAAAATTAATTATTTTGGAAAATAAATAATTAGAAAATTAATAGAGATGACACACATGGATGCTGAATAATCCTAAATTGATAAATTAAATCACTAGGGTGACAAATAATTGGTATGATTGGAATTGATTAATTATTACTTATGCATGGAGGCGTCAGGTATCCATTGGGCCTCATAATTGGCATACTTGTGATGCCCATTAGTCATTCTTTCACCGACTTTACCCTTCCATCTTCATGCATTTCATTAACCATATTCCTATAAATATCCATTTTCACCCTACATGAGCTTCACGTGACATATGTATGCTAAAATGATCGAATTCCCATGTTATGTTGGTTACTTAGGTCATATATTGTGGTTTCCTAACATACTTGTCATTTTTAGTAGTGATCTACCATAATTTTATAGTCCGGTAGTTAGAAAAAGTTGCAAATTTGCAAATTAACTCTAGGAATCTGCCATTTCGGTAGCTGAACTTTACACGTCATTTATGAAGAGATGGAGACGAATCATGAAAATCCAATATATGGGTTTTTCTTAGGGTGGGGTCATTTAGGTGACTCTCGAGAAAAACCCAAGAAAACAGTGATTTAATGGGTGATCTGGCGTGATCTTTAAAACTGGTATTTTGAGATTTCATGCAGCATAACTTTCGATAGCACCCTCATCCTTTGACTAGTGACCTGTGTGGATGAATTCAAGGACATGAGTTCTTTGGGGATGATGTTGTTATACTATTTTGATCTTCAATCAATCTTTAGATAAATTCAAGATGAGTTGGTTTTAGATCCACAAATTTAGAAGATTTATGGGTTATGAGATCCACTTATTTTGGATCTAACTTTATCTTGATGTAACCTCTTTTCCTTTGAGCTACACGTATAAATATTAAAGCATATCATTGAGATATCATATCATGTTAGATGTTAGAGATTCATCCGTTCATCCTATCTAAGTATCTCATTTAGTAGAATGTTAGAGATTCATCTCATCCAACTTATCTAAGTACCTCATTTAGTAGATTGTTGGTTTGCCTAGTTTAGAGTTAGTTGCCTACTCCTGCATATATTTTGCGAGCATATCGCAAGCTTACGAGCTCCCTGGTTGATAATTAAATGGATAGCAATTTAAGTAACTAAACTGCCTAATATTTTTAGCATCGTTTCCAGGGAGATGTTAAAGGGAATATGCATTGGTAATTTGGTTTCCATTCCTTTCAGTTTGATGCATGGAAAGGAGAAATCTTCTCATGTCAATAGATAACTTGGTGACAACGAGGTCTTAGTAGCATGAGGCACTCGAGTACATGCTTTGCTTTGAAGTTTTATTTGCATAGAATTTGTAGTTTTTAATTCAAAAAGACCCCCTCTACACTAATCAATGTGCAAGATAGGGACTATCAGCCAACAAAGTGAATTCAATCATGCTCAAGAATTGTTGGGAAAAGGAAGATGTTCCTCCAAGAGCTTTCTCAAATCCTAGCAGCAGCCATAATCTCTGCCTCTTAAGAAGAGAAAATATAGATAGCAGTCAAAAGCATATATGCACTCCGAGAAGTGATAAAAGAAGAAGAATTCCTTGTAAAACAACAAGAGAAGACCAAAGAATTATGGAAAGCATTCGATAGAGAGCGGGCATTGGAACCTAAGTTTGAAGAGTCTCTTGGTAGTTTGTGCATGGATCCTTTGTGCAAAAGCCAGATATTCGCACAAAGCCAGATATTTGAAGATCTTAAAGCCATGACAAAGGATGACATGCACTTTGATAATATTGATGAAGAGGAGAACCAAGAAATGAAGGATTACATTGAAGAATGGTTCTAGACAGTCATCCAACCAGGGCACCACTTCATCCTTCAACATCTCTTGGGACCAAATCAAGCGGATCAGTTGGCCTCTCATATCCAGACAACCATCAAGGTACATTTTTTATATTTGGATGTGAGCATATTTCTAATCCCGTTGCACGCATGGCTCCACTGGTAGTACTCCTACACTTGAGAAGAGGCCTTTCTTTTTCTCAAGTAGGGTAGGATCGTGAATAAATTTCAATAAAATGCTGGCTCAGTTCTAGTTCTAAGTACAGTGCAGCAGTTCGCTTTCATGTTTGAATAAGCTCTTGCAGCAGCATGGTCATATACGGTTTCAACAAGGTTGTTATTCAGTTCCAAAACAACATCGGTTTGTTGGCAGCCTGGTTTAGCAATAAGAAGGGTTTTGTAGCAGTCAATTTCATATTGATGTCGCAACACCTTTTTCAGATATCCCTGTAGTCAATTTTGTTCTAAATATCTCTATTCATGCAAGAAATCAATAATAGTCAGCATAAGCATATATTCCAATCTCCTTTGTGCATTCTAACTATTCGAAGGCAACACCAAACTATGATCTTAAGAACAAAACCCATATCTCTTTTATTCAGCATGCAGATTTGTAGACTTCTCTCTAAGCATATTCAATATATGTTGCTTCAAAGATGGCCAACCAGAGCAAAGCAGTTCAGATCATGTACAGTCCATCCATGTAAGTATACTTGCAAATGATCATTGAAAAGTAGCATGAGGTTTAATACTTGAAGTTTATGGCATTATAAGATATTTTTGGTAGCTATGGTGTTTCATGTAGCAATTAGTTATTTCTTGAAATCGAGTAGTTGTGGGAGCATTTTGATCATTAGAGAAAAATGCAAAGGATGAATATTCATTGACAGTAGCAGCTAGCATTATTACCTAATCGTTGAAAGAAGACCGTCCTACATAAGCCATAGTCTGCAGGACCTCAATTACTAGACTTCCTGTAGCATAATACAACCAGAATTCGCTACTCCGGTAACCTGATATTATTGCACATTCCCACTTTTGTTACCAGACTGCCTGTAGACAAATCACTGATTGAGATATTTCCAATAGCAGGGATCCAAATCCCAAATAAAGGTTTTGTTGCAAGGAGGATCAACGTGGTTTTCACAAGGTGATGAGGCAGAATCTAATTTCTATTATCAGCATTGAGAAGAAATCATGTAGCTACAATAAATTCTGGTGAGTCCCCCACGTGGTTTGTGATCAGCCAATTGTGATTCTACCACATGGTTTCCTTGCCGAGTGTCTCAAGACGGTTTCATATCAGTTCAAGGTTTGACGAGCAAATCACGGTTTCATAGTTAAAGATTTAGTCAAATATCATCCACATGAAGGTCGTTAATGAGAAAACTGAGATCCACAATAGTAGAGACGCTATTTTCATGGGGAATAACATACAAGATCGAGTCTATCTCCTATTTTTGCCTAAATATCGATCTAGTTTCAAATATTGTTATCTTAAAATCTGCATTGCTATTCTCGAGTTCTATTCAATTGAAAATAGGGATTTTGTTATTTGTGTATTGGGAACAATTTATATCTTGGCATGTGTATGTTGCGATGTAAGAGGATTGGAAGATGTGGACCAATGCTTAAACAATTCCGATGCTCGGAATCAAGCTGCCATTGAAGAGGGGAATCATTGCTTGCTCCTTTTCACATAAGGAAACAGATCTATAAGGAAAATTTGTTACTTATGTTCTGCACGGTAATCGGGTGAACTTGTAGGTGCATGTGGTGGCTCTTATCATACCAATCTTTAGTATTCAGGTCGCCCAAGCACTCATGCACAAGAGAAAAGGAATCACTACCAAAAGAAGAATGGATAGATCTGAAGCGCCCAGTTAGATCACACCCCTTTTTGAGATCATTGGTGAGAATTGATTTAGATGCTACGAGATCACTGTTTGAAAAATGGATGAAGGAGGCATGATGTGTGGATTATATTCAGATCTCAATGTTTACTACTTTTCAACATATCAAAATCCACAGCTTGGGGTAATCTCTCTATTCATGCTTTGAGAGACTTGATTTGACTATAGAGATGCAAGATGATCCATTGTGATTTTAGATGATAAGACAAATCTGGAGTTGCACAGGGGTCAAAGTGCATTCTATTCCTTCTACTCAGTGGCGTCAATGGAAACATTAATGGATTGTGGTCGCAGTAGGTAATCAAAGGATCACTGGGTGAAACACTCATGGCCACTATTGGACACCATCTCCATAAGCCTTCATGAAGAATACTCAGTCCCCTGCTTCATTTGCATGAGAACATGCAAAATATCAAGTGTGGGGGGGTGTCCCTTTCCATTCTACATTTTAAGCAACAACCTCCTTATTATTCTTGGCAGCAGTATAATTTCAAAACTCAAAGATGCAACGTATCTACTATGTTTAACATGGTCAACATGAAGATTTGATTTCATATGCATATTTTTACGAATCACACCAGTCATCACATATAGATGCAAGGGTGTTCATCCAGCCATAGCATCCTTGAAGGAGGTTGTACATGTCCAAGGTGTGCTTCAATATATGGTAGTTTACTACTAGATTGCAGGGCATAATTGATTTGCCTATATATTTCAAACGGTGAACTAGGTCTCTGCAAATTTTCGAAGGCAAATGCAATAAGGTAAGATGAATAAATCCTAAAAATATCTCTCCTACCAAGTTCGTATTTTTCGAGAAATGAGCCATCATCACCTACAACCATTTTGGGTTTTTTCTTGAAAAATGTGAACTTGGTCATGCTCAAAATTGGTGTGATGGTGCATCATGATGATCCTAACATCCTCTCCTAACATTCTCACCAAAAATTAGCCCAACCCAGTTTGTCATTTGGGAGAAAAATGGAAGTTACCGGACTGCCTATAGCAACTACTGGAATTTGCCTGTGTTGGAAAATTGTGTGTTAGCTATTGGAACTCCAACTTCTGGCAATCACTGGAATTCCTGTAGCATCCCATACTCTGCGAGCAACCATAATCTTTTCAACTTTCTTAAGATCTTCATGTGGCATAACTGTTGACTATATACCAATTTGACATGTGCATTTAAATCTAGCTTACATAGATCAACTTCACGACTTTCATTTTTGTTTCACTACCATGATGAGCAAATGATTGTTCAGATGATTCAAATCCAAGCTTCCAACATGAACAAAGGCAACATTAAAATTGTGGAACAACAACAGTTTCTTATGTTGTTGATGGCAACTCCTAGATGGGGTTGACTTCATCTAGATATATGACATTTGTTTATTTGGTTTCCCACTTAATTATGTGGCGTCTTTGCACATATGTTCTTGAATAACAGAAATCAGAACACATTGTAATCCAGAGCTTAAACATGGAAAAAACATCAATTGCTCAGACATGGAACCAGATTCAGAGATGCAGTATATCAAGTTGCACTTCCAAAAGTCTCAGCAATTTAGCAACATGAGAGAGATACCAGTTGATTACAGGAACCACCACTTCTGGTATTCCATAAAGAATAGTAAAGGTCAAGGAAATCAACATCAGCAGTTGTAGCAGCATGAATCCCAAGGTATATTCAACTTTCTGTAGCAAACCATCATGTGCAGACCATCTTCAGATCTCCAACAACCTTTCTTCTATCCTATGCAGAAAAGTTCATATCAACATCATTAGCAAGCTTATCCATCCTCATATCATTATGGGCAGATTTTCAAGCAAAACAACATCGACATGAACAGGTTTTTCCCAGTATTGCCTGAGTTCCTTCATCCAAGTAGCAGGCAAGTTCTTGTAGTATCATTTCAGCATCAACAATCAAAGCACAGTAAAATCCACCTTCCAACAACATCTATTCTATGATCAAATGTAGCATTCAATAGGTAACATTTTTCCCCTGCACACATCAGGTGAGCTAGATTTCAACATTTACCTCTCAGACCAACATATTCTTCTCCACATCATGCAACCAGAGTTTATCTTCAGATCATCCTATGCTTGGGGAATGTAAAATTGGGTAAGCAACATCTTTCTCTTAGTAGTCATCTGACTTGGGGAATTCCTACGCTTGAAAGCTTTTGAAGCTTTCTGTATTCACTTCCTTAGACTTCATCTCCACATTTCATATTTCATTATCCACCCATCATCATCTATCTTCCTATGGCATTGATGACTTTGAAAAAACCAAGTATACAACACATCTTTTCCACTTGGCACTACTTCATATGCATCTTTTGTTACATGAGGACATGCAATGACTTGAGTGTGGGGGAGATGTTGGGCCTCACAATTGACATACTTGCAATGCCCATTAGTAATTCTTTCACCTACTCTACCCTTCCATCTTAATGCATTTCATTAACCATGTTCCCATAATTATCCATTTTCACCCTACATGAGCTTCATGTGACATATGTACACTAAAATGATCAAATTCCCATGTTATGATGGTTACTTAGGTCAGATATTGTGGTTTCCTAATTTACTTTTCATTTTCAGCAGTGAACTACTAGAATCTTCCATTCCGGTGGTTAGACAGTGTTGCAAAATTGCAGATTAACTACAGGAATATGCCAATCCCGTAGCTGAAATTTCCACATCATTTATGAATAGATGGAGACGAATCATAAATCCAAGACATGGGTTTTTCTTAGGATGGAGTCATTTAGGTGATGCGCGAGGAAAATCCTCGAAAACCATGACATGATGGGTGATGTGGCATGATCTCTAAAACTAGTATTTTGAAATTTCATGCAACATAAATTCCAGTAGTGCCCTCATCCTTTGACCAACAACCTACATGGATGAATTCGAGGACATGAGTTCTTTGGGGATGATGTTGTTATACTATTTTGATCTTCAATCAATCTTTAGATAAAGTCAAGATGAGTTGGTTTTAGATCCACATATTCAGAAGATTTATTGGTTATGAGATCCACTTATTTTGGATCTAACCTTATCTTGATGTAACCTCTTTTACTTTGAGCTACACGTATAAATATTAGAGAATGTCATTGAGATATCATGTTAGATGTTAGAGATTAGAGAAGAGGTGAGAGGTTAGAGAGTGAAATATTGGAGAAAGATCATTGTGCTCCTTGTAATCTTTTGATGTTGAATAAAGGACTTGGTGTTGCATATTGTGATCTAGTACTGTAGTCCTCCTTGGTAGTGTATGCCAAGGGAGGACGGGCCCCTCTCTCTTGTATACACCGCCTAACTAGTTTCCTTTTTGTTGTGTGATGTCATTTTAATAGTTGCTTGTTTCATTTAACTCCTTTATGTTCTTTTATTTTCAGCAATATCCATTTACATTTCCATAAATGTGGTTTGAGGGATCCCTTGGTGACCCTAAATCTTGAGTATCCATTAACACGAGAGTGAAAGAGGTGTTTCAAAATATCACAGGGCCTAAACCTATGACATCTCAATGATCTGGTTTAACTTTCCTGCAAGGTGTGGTTTTATTTCTCCTTCTCAATCAACATACAAAAAAACGGTTGCTTTCTAGTCGTTTTGATTATACCGATAATGTTCATGATTACCGTTGATTAGGTCCGAAGATTAAATTGTGTGGTATACATAAAATCACTCCATATAGCCTGTTAGTATCTACTTGAGTAGGTTGTCTGTGTGATTTACTCTTTCCTCTACTTGATTTGGCTACAAAAAATACAAATGTTGCATGGGCACTTTTATAATGTTAGCAATCCTTGTGACTATCAATGTTTGTGAAGTTTCGAAGTGTGATTGTTCAACATACACACAATGAATCTCATCTAGCCTACCTAAGTACCCCATTGAGTAGATTGTTGATTTTCCTAGTTTAGAGTTAGTTGTCTACTCCTAGATATATTTTGCCAGCATCTCACAAGCTTACAATCTCCTTGGTTGATAATTAAATGGACAACAATTTGAGCAATTAAATTTCCCAACAGTGTCACCTCTCTTTGAAGTTATAAAAAGGAAAGGTGCCCCATGGATTAGGGGGTGACCTTGAGAGTAAGTAAATGCTACCAAAAATTTGCTAAAGAATTTGGAGTTGAATTGTAATGGATAAGGAATTTGGAAGGGAGTTGGTAGTATTGAAGTGTATTCTTGTCAATGGATGAAAAGATACACATGAACATACTTTGCAATTGAAACTAGTCAGAAGCCCACATAGCTCAAAAGTATCGAGGAAATTAGTTCTCCCTAAGTATGGATGGGAGGAAACCAATTTATACTACATGAGTTGACATAGGCAAGAAATTGGATATTGAAGCTCTTACCTAATATTTGAAGGCGGAGGCAAAAATCTATACAAGTATAAAATTTTGTACATTTTAGATTTGGGTATTGTGGATTTCTTGTTTATTTTAATTGAATCTATGATTTTGAAATAAGTTGGTAACTATTTTGGTGGGAAAATCATTTGGAATTATGAGGAAATGGTTATGTGTGAATCTGGAATTTTATGTATTTATTTAATCTTGGTTGAAGCTAACTGTTGTTCGCGGCTAGTTTGGAAACTAGGTTGGCATTGAAGGAAAAATATGTGATTATGGCACTAAAACTAGTGTTTGAAAAGTCTAAAGAAAATGTTGAAGAAAGTTCGTGTGATTGAAGAAACTACTGTGTGGTTATGGTAAATCAAGTTTGTTGCAGGTGTATTCCAATTAAGAGGAGATCGTTGAAGACATATAAACTCCTTTTTATAATTCTCTAAACTTCTTTTCTCCTCTATACAACACTTTCATTTTATCTTTTGTTAAAATGAAAGGTTGTTATTGTTAGCTATCCATTTGATTATATGAGTTGGATTTCAAACCCGTTTAATTATTTATGCATGAGGGTTTGAATTGTGGTATTGGGTTGGCTATAAAATTAGTTGGGTTTTGGGGGCAAAGATGTATGCAAACTATTTGTGAAAAAACATGAATGGGGAATATACTTAAAATTACAAAAACAAGATTAGGAGTTACGATATTTTTAATTTGCTTAAATACTCATGAGATTAATGTGTATTTTTGTAGAGAATTTCAGGCCTTAATGGTTATAAATATGGGCATGAATCTCACAATGAAATAATACATTTAGAGTTTGATATTAAAGTGTTCGTAAAAATGTATGAATGAAAAAATGGTTTAATTTGGCGATTTGATATAACTACAAATTATTACCTAGGTCATCGTGAAATTTTGTACATAGATTATGAACATGGTGATTGAAGTTATCATGAAAATCTCAGGAACCTAGATTATGGTTATAGATATATGTCGTTTATTAGAGTAGTTGTTGGTTATGTCAAAACCATAATTATTCAACAAGTATTCAATTATTTACCTTTTTCTCACAATTAGGATGTGGGTAAGAGAGATTTTTGGTACCAAGACTCAAGACATAGAGCTTGAGATACTAAATAAAATATCGAATACCCAAATATTATTTCTAAACGTATGAGTTGTTTACCAGGGATGTAGTTATTGCTACTTACTTGAAAATGTTGTAAGTTAGTTTTGTAATTTGGACAGGATGCTTGAAGGTTGGAATGCATCTATGTGCTTTCTCTTTGATATAGAGCATAAATAGTTATTAAGAAGAATTCATGCTTCTTGATATGAATTTTAATCAAAGAAAGATGAGAGTGCTTGGTCAAAATTATTAAGTATGTTACTTGAACCATTGAGTCATATAACATATGATTTTAATTGGAAATTATAATGGCTACTATTAACTCTTTCTCAGTTGAGTGGTATTCTCTACCTATATTTCATGAGTAAGTTTGTAAGTTATTTTAAGGATGTTTATGTATATAAACCATATGCACATATGTGGAATTTAAACATGATCACAGTGATTGATTCAAACTCTTGTTGTAGAAGAGGCATCCCTTTCCATTCCTTATAATTTTTCTTTTGAAGACATTTTGTAACCTTACCAATGGATTAGATTATCAAAATGCATTGAGTCTTGTATGAGATAAGAATTGTTATGTAATTAAGGGATACCTTTGCAATCCTAAGTTCATTTTGTAATTGATCGATACCTTGAAAGATCATACTTACCTGAAATATCTTTAATGTATGATTATATTCTAAGAATTGGTGTGATTAAAAAGTTATGACAGAATGGTCAAGAAGCAATGCATGCATGAAAAAAATGCAGATTAGAGTTGGGTTGAGGAACTCAATGGATTGAGACCAAGGATCGCTCAATTCTTAAACTCTAAGTGTCTTAAAGAATGGGTGATTAAACTAGACTAGGAAGCTAGACACAAATATGATTCTAACGTTCATGATTGAAGTATGAGCTATAATTAGATGATGTATTTAAATGAGCAACAATTATTTTAATTAATAATTACAATGATTTTAAAAAATATCATATTTTGGGCTAGTATTGGCCTTCATGCTTAGAACAATGAAATAATGTTAGGTGGGACATTACATCCCTCAAGTATTTGAATTCTACGAAATTGTATAGTAGTGTTCATATCAGTTCAATTCAAAGCATTGATTAATGTATTTGAAACAAATGTGAAAACCCCATGTTTCTCTCACCCATTACATTCAAGAATAAGTCGAGGCTACTATAACTTACCAAAGTTTTCAAAGTTTTTGAGGTCGATGCATTTTTTAGTGCTCATGGAAGTGGTGTTTTTTTATTTTATTTTAAAGGAATGGCTCGTGCACCTAGTTGTTGAAGGAATTAGGGCTTACCAGATTGAGATTACATAATTGGTCAAGCCTTGTTGGGAGTTAGCATGTTTATTTGCTCGACTCATTCGCCAACAAATGACTGCACAAGTCCCTATGTTTGTTATGCACATCATATACTACACTGCATAAAGAGGAAATCTTTGATTGGGGTGAGCTCAAATCTAATGAAATTTCCCACCAATTGTCAAAATTCCATAAAACTGAAAATCTTTTCATGGCCTCGTATCTTGTTTATGCATTGCTTTTCAACAATTCGTTTGAGAAACTAGTTGCAAGGGGTGATGTCAACATTAAGATTGGGTCAATTTCAAATCAGTATCTATCACTATGGAGGCATAACGCCCCCATTCCACTTTACAAGATTCAAGATGCATTTGTTGGAAGATTTAGGCAAATGATTATTAGGCAGGTGCCAGGCAAGTTGACGTTGGAAGCTCTAACACTCCTCATTGGAAGGGAAGAGTATTTTTACGAGGAACAATGTACCTACATATCTTATTATGGGTTTAAAGGGAGGACTTATCTTTTCCCTAGATTTGTCCATAACAATTTCTTTCATGTTGAATTTAGTTGATAGTATTGGAAATGGTCATTCTTTTTTACAAGAAGAAGAGAAAATAATTTATTTTAACTCCTTTTAAATGTGCAAGGATTTATATAAAGGGTATAGTTCATATAGTAAAAGTCACATGAGGTTTTAGGGATTTTAGATTCAAGGGGTAGAGGCCATTTCAGGTTATGAACTCAAATGGATCTTCAAGACTCTTATGATAACATCTAAGTATGGCTCCTAGTTTCTCAAGCCCAATTATCAAGATGAAGGGAGTGGTGACAATGAATATGTCAATGTGGAAATCAAAGGAATGGATTCACCAGAAGGTGTAGCAAAATCCCAAAATGATTTTCATGCTTTGGTTTTCTCGAATACAAGAACCAAAAAGAAGTCCCTTCATGATGCAAGGTGCCTTAGGTGATAAGATTCTTGCTTAACAATAACACACCACACACACGTTCACATAGACAAGATGCAAACAACATGCCAGAAGCTGGCTTATATTACTTCTCTGAATCGGTTACAATGCAAACTGCACAGAAATGAAATAACTAATTAACTGTCAGCCTTAGTCGTTACAACATAGAAGTAACTGTGTGCTATCTCAGTGTGTCGACCTCACGCTCTCCTGGTTCACTGCAGAACTCTGAGCTATGGCTCGATCTTCTCGGCTCTGTAGATGTGTGACTTTCCTATCCAATCTACCAGACCTCTCTCTTGAGCTCTGCTTGACTCCCCTCAAAATGCCAAGTCCCTCAACTGATCTGAACTCCTTGGTCTTCTACTCCGTTGTTGTTGTTCCCGATACCATTGCGATCGCAGAGACATGCATTCTCTGTCAGCCGATCCTTCCATGATCTTGTAGACCTGCAACTGTCAGCGCCCCAACCGTGATGCACAGCCTCTTCCTGTGATGACATCTGTCATGTCTTCACCCACCTGCAATAACTATCATTAACTTCCTTAGCAACCCCAAACTGTTGCCAAGTACTCTCTTTGACTTCTACACATCCTTCTAACAAGCTACAGTAAACCATCACGTCGACCATACTGTCTGTCAGCTTCGACTCACCTGTCGGCTTCGTCCACAACCCAAAGCTTCGCTAGTCCGCCCCTTCCTCCTCACTTGGCTCATGCCCAACCTGTCGATGTCGCAGTCCGACAACTTGTCGACCCTACTGCGACTCTGCGGCAACTTGTCGTCTGTCGACATGAACATGTCGACTCTCGACCTTCTCACTCCTGTCGACTACTTCAACAGCCCTCTGCTCAACTTATTAACTTCGACAAGTCAATTTGCTTCACGCACCAACGGTCATCGGCACTCCCTCTGGTCGGCTCCCTTATGTCGATCAACTTCGACAATTTTGCCTAGGCCCCGATGCTCCTGTATCACTTAAGGGAAAATAAGTCCAAAACATCATTTATGAGTCAACCCCACTAGTCAAATAGGAAGGAAATTCATGAACAAGTGTGAGGGGTGGTTCAATATCACAAACAACTAGGGATACTACTACTTCCTTTGAGAAGAATACCCAATCACTTCCCTGAGAGGAAAACACAAAGACATAGTATGGGCTGGTGATAATGGTGATGACAAAGACCTTGCAAACTCCAAGCAAGAGAAGGAACATGATATTCGTTCCATCGCAAAAAGAAAAAGGCCTCCAAGCACTGGCCAACCCGAGACCCTTGAAGTGAATGTAAATTATATGGAAACAGATGATTAATACCCTACTTAGGCCACAATGCAATTGGAAAATAATGGGTTGGTCGAGTGGGAAGGTGTCCAACACAATTCTCCAACCTTTGAGGATAACTTAATTACCGTCCATCGTATAGATTTTGGTCCCCATACTAAGAAACTCCCAACCACAAGTGGTTGGAGTAAAAGGGGGAAATATGTTGGAAAACAACATTTGTGTTTTATGACAAGAGTCTAGGGACTAAAGGAGAACTGAGGGTGCATATGGCCACAAGAGATATGTTATCCTATTTTATGAATGAGCAATAATGGGGGGATATCAACTTGAAGAAGAGAATAGAATAGTTGGAAGTGGATTTAAATTCAAAATCTTTGTTTACACAACCATTGGCCATTAAGGCACTTAGAGGATACTTCTAAAAAACCTGCAAAGACAAGGAAAGCTCAATAATTGTTACATGAGGTTAGGAAGACAATTACAATAAATATTGAGGATATAATCCATATGTTATATAAACTCCGAGAATTGACAAATATATCTTCTTACCTCGCCACGAGGATTGTCTCTTTATTTTAATATTTTTGTCGTGAGGTACAAAATTATTAGGATTTATGTAAAGAATATGTTGAGACCTTTATTAGAACACTTCTTGTGTGAATGAACATAGGTGACAAAAGGAAAACCTCCCTACATATAAGAGATTGAAACAAGTAAGTGCATGTTGCTGGGATAATCCTACTGACATCAACAATTAACCCTTGTGATGTGTTGCGAGAAACAAGAATTAAAGTTTCCTTTGAAGTGGTTGATGGTATAAAAGAGTTGTAGGGACCATTGATTATGCAAGAGGACAAAGTGTTTAATATAGAAGAATTTGAGTCTAGACTAAAAATGGCTAAGTCTTCTTTGGCTAAGGAATTCAATGGATTGACAAGTTTTTCCAAGAAAGAGATATAAAGATGGCTTAATGATCTTGTTGTTGAAAATGTTGGAAGTGATTATTTGGTGTGTGAGTGTTGCATGGAGTTGACTGAAATTGAAATGAATTTGTTGTATCAAGGAGAAGGGAAGAAATTATTACTGGTCCCCTTAGACATTATATCAAAGTTTGGGTCAACAAAATAATTTAAACAATTCATAAAGCTTCATGAAAACAATTAAAGAAAATAGGGTTATTCAATGGTTATGGAAGATGATTATTTCAGCAACAACCAACAAACAAAAAGATGTACATACCCTAGTAAATTATGTCCCACAATTTTGTAAGTTCAACAGCCCAAAATTTCCCCATATTTTGTTCCTCTTAAGATCATAGGTATAGCCTTTTGTCTGGTTAATCCATCATCGTTGATATGTGACTTGTTTCCATTATCTCTTCTCTTAGGGTTTATATTCCCAAGTTTTGCGGGAGCAACAACCCTACCCTCAAGGGCAAACACATTTATTTCCTTACTTATTATGCCTTTATGAAAGACATGATTTTTTACTATTAAAGCTCATTTTGGGGTTTTCATTGATTATTAAAGCTCCATAGAAAGCTATTTACGGTTGTATCGAGTTTGATCATTTCTAAACTCTCTTTTAGAAAGCATATGTGTTTAGTGTATGATCATCTCCATCTTTATGAGATTAATGATAAATCATTTAATGCTTTATATTAGACTTGTGTTACCTTTGCGTTTTTCCATTCAAATGTGTTGTCTCGAGTTAATCTTTGCTGGTACTTACCATGGTGGCATATTTGTTTTTGGCTGAGTAAATCTCCTTTTATAATCATTTCCTTCCTATATGTTTATGATGTTTTGAACTACTTGGATCATGACCGCATATGCTCTACAATTTTTTGAGGTTTTGATTTCTAACACTTTCCTAGATATTCGAAACGGGTTATCAATATAATATCCACGATTGGCAAAGAAAAGTACCACCTCTCTAAAACCAAAGGTGGGTGTTATTTCAATTTCTTAAAGGTTCCCCTCAACATTGATTATTTTCCTAGCAGGCGAAGTGATCAACAAAGTGTCATTAATTTTTTGGGATAATCAAAGCTTGATAGCAATCAAGAATAGCCTTCACAGATTCATTAACATTGCAAGTTTAAAAGCAAACCAGTTTGCACACACCGAAATTTGTGTTGAGGGTAGGTTTGGAGAAAGTGATCCCCAAGTCAATACAACAAACTTGGATATTTGTATCCATGTTCAAGAGCTATAATATGGGATACTTTTAATCAAATGTAATAGATGTCATGTAAATGACCATTTTACCAATCATTGCAAAAAGGCCTAGTGATAGCAGATGAATCAAGTCAAGTCCAAAGACCAAAGGGTATGACAAGAAAATAACAATGGGGGGGACATAGAGTCAACAACCTGGCCCACCCAAGCCAAACCATCGACAAATTGCACTGAAACAAAACCCACTACAAACAATGCCTATCCCTATGTACAATAACAACAAATCTATTTGAAATTTTGGAAGAAGAAAATTGATCCTTAAAAAGAGTAAGAGAATGAATTTGGAGAGACAAAAGGAAACAAACTCCCCCATAATCCTCCTCCAACAAAAGGGCATGAGCAAGGAAAATATAACAAAAAGGAAGACAAGGCACAACCATTGGGTACTTCACTAAATTTCCATATATCATTTCCCTCGAGGAGGTCACTACCGACAAATTCAATGAGTTCCTCAAAGGAAACATCATATCCAAGTTTGATGTCCCAACTAGGTTGATTATAAATTATGGTTCAATGAGAATACCATTAAAGATGATAGAATTTTATAGAAAATTCGACATTATGTCATGGTAGTCATCAAATTTCTACCCCTAAGGCAATAGCCTTGTTGTATCTACCAACAAGAACTTGGTGATAACCGTGAAAAAAGACAATTGCCAAGATTTAGAGTGATTTACATAATAAGTTGTTGTATGTTATGTGGACAAGCATAGTTACTCCCAAGGAAAGAATAGTAACTTCCCCCTGTGCCCTCGTTTATGGAATAGAGGTTGTGCTTCTATGAATATAGAGATTGTGATTGTCACCATAACAAGTGCGTTTAATGACAATGAGTGCTCGTAATTGCAATGAAGGTTGTATAAGCTACTGGTATTGGAAGATGACAAGAAAATTCCTTGACAACACTCCATAAGGATAAAGCGATCAACAAGAAGGATTCTGACAAGAAAGCGTCTTTGAGGTAATTTAAAATGGAGTAGATGGTTCTTTGTGGGAACAATTCCTGTAAGAAGCCCCTCATGCATAAGAAGATTGATTCTTTTGTGGTTAGGTCCTTACATCATTTTAGAGAAGCTTGGCCCCAATGGTTTTATGCTTGGTCATGTAAATGAAACCAAATTTAAGTTTCATTTTAATGGGCAACACGTCGATCATTTCTTCACCCAAGGTATTCATATTGTAATAACTCTTATACAAATTGGACATAATTACTTTGAATTATATTGTGTTTTCCCCTTTCTTAACTTGTATGATATGTTTGGGAGTTCCTCTAGGAATTTAACCACCCTTGGGAGAAATTTTGACTCCATAGCCCATTGGAAAAGTAGTTATGGATCCTTGGGCATTGTCTTAGGGTTCCCACCTGTACTTTGAGTCAATTGTTAACCCCCATTTTGGGGTACACATTTGAACTCCTAAGAATTAACTATGTTCCCATTTTTTTTAAGAGTTCCAATACAAGGATTTCATAACACATTTTCCTCTCTTGTGAGCACTCTGATCTTTTCCTTGAAAGTCTAACTTTTCTTTCCCCAATTTTCCCCATATCACCTTTTATTGTCTTTCCATTTGGGCTTGTTATCTATTGATAAAAATAAGTTCAAGTACAAAGATGTCAAGTAAAGGGGGTTAAATACTTTCTTATACGTTGTTGTTTGGCAAGGAGATTACGTGCTTAGGAGAAAAAATTTGTGATCTTCTTCACTAGTCATCAAATAGAGTAAATAATGTTGTCAATGAACAAAGGAATGATGATTATGTTGGACATTAGATATTGTTGCAATCTATGATATTACATGAGTATTCAAGCAGATGCTAAACATACACACAATAACCATCAAGAAATCGGATATGAGTCGAACATTCAACTGGTTTATTCATTCTTGGATGGTATATTTATACATCATGTGGAGAGGTTGGAGCGGTTACACCCGATTCAACTGCTCTTTAGTTAAGTACATTAATACGAACTAATGATGACATCAAGAGGACCCAAAGGGTCCCTCCAACATCTCCCCCACCCCAAAACTATTCTTTGTCCTGAAGAGAACAAGTATACAGAAACAACCATGACTTGTAACTTTTTAGTTTATGTCGTCAATTTGGTAACGGTCGATCAAAGCCTCACCCTTTAATCATATAGCTGAACTCATCTTCAACGGCTCAAAATTGAGGTCTTTTGGCTCTTCTTTTTGCACCATTTCTTTTCCTTCAACTACTGAGGTCACAACTTAAGAACCGATATGCAATTCCACACCAAGGGCCTCGATCCGTTCAAGTGTTATGTGTATCGTCATCTTGTCTTTAAAGCTCTTTGAATGTGCGGTGTAAGATGTCTTGTGCTTGAATGCTTTCAATGTATTCTTCTACCATGAGGTTTTAGATCGCTGGCAAGTTTCATTGTGATGCCGACTGATGTGCATGATGTTGGTCGTGGCTGACTACTTTTGGACGTGATCAACTTAACTCGAATAGACTTACAAGAGTCAGCTAGAGAACGACTTGATTTACAATGATAGACAGGATCGCCTACATTCAAGAGACTCATGTTTCATCCCCTCGGCTACAAATATTACAATACAATCACATTGGTATAGGTGACTCATTCAACGCAAATACATAGTTTTAATTGAAGACAAAAATGCAAATTGACCATAAAAGGAGTCACTCACGACCATAATGAGATATAGACCACAACACTAATGACCACATTTTACTAGACTTACAATTGACTCATCGACGAAAATACCAATCGACCATAAATGAGGGGATCAATCTCGACCATATTTAAGAAGAGTGACTAAAAAGTATACTATCCTTTACTACATTTACAACGACCATTCTAGATATCGACTTAAAATTACTCTCAACAAACAATTTCAACATCGACCATAAAATTTGACATCTACCACAATAAAAGGTTGACTATAATTTACAATTGACTCAAGTCTTTTAAAATATATGATTGACAGTTCTAAGTTTTAACCAATGGCATGGTTACTCGAGTCACTAGATCATCAGGTCGATGAGTGGATGAATATGAACATTTAATGGTTGATTGTAGAACTGCCAGTTGATGAAGTGCCGAAGTTGATAGATGGAGGGTCGTCCAAATGATATTCTGGTTGACACATTATTTTAATCAAATGGATGCTCTAGTCGCAATAGAACTTGATCGATAATTGTATATATGAAGCTCTTTTATTTGGTCAACAAATAATTGGAATACATAGATAGGCTGTAATATGCTTGGTCAATAAATAATCACCTCCAAAACTGTAATATGCTCCACCATCGTAGTAGAACACATGCACTTACCAAGAACATATATTGAGAAATTAACATTAGTACTTCCATGTCAATTGATGGTAGAGCCACCAGATTATTTTATCAATAGAATAACAACTGTCGACTGCTCTATGTCAAATGAACAAATGTGGTCTACAGGCGATGAGCAATTGGAGTGGCATGGATCACATAAATGTCTTGTTGAAAAGGCATGTGGGAAGCTCAAAATGACACCATGTGATATTAATGACATCAAAATAGGGATCAATAGAGACATATGGGCCAATGAAGGTTTATGATGTGGAAAAATGATGTCACCAAACAAAGGATGTGATAAATCTAAGAGAAAAAGTCGGGGACAATAATTAAAATGAATAAATGCCAAGTATTTATTTCTTGCGCAAAGGAGTGAAAAATATTAAGTGTGTGTGATGTGGGAAAGTACCACAACATGAGCATAGTTCAACACAAATATTTAAAAGGAAATCTTAGGTAGAGTATTCATTACCAAGCATAATCTTATATAGTCCTACAACAAGAGAACTAATTCAACAAATTTGAAGATAATAACTCAAAAAGATCCTAAAAACTAGCATATAATTGCAATCATGGGTCTAGTTAGAGATAGGATCTCAACTAGCCGATAAGAATAGTAAACCAAAAGATCTCATCACTCCAACCCACAATAATATGCACACAATGAAACAAATAATAATATGAGACAAATCATAGGCTAAAAATTTCTATCACTAAGTATCCATATCATTCCTCCCAACAATAGAAGCATTGACCTCTAATGCTTTAAGGAGAGAGGAAAAGTGATGTGGCATCTTATGCAGAGAAATCCAACAAGCTTGATTTGCAACAAGTACAAGTTGATACTCTGGAACAATATATGAGTCATGATATGTGTTGAAAACATTGTGGATGCTCAGTTGATTTAGTATATCATGCAAGAAAGCATTATGAACCTAGAGGGAAGCTTTGAGTGATGAATAATGTCAAAGTGGGTTGTAAACCAATGAAAATAGGCTACCAAAATTGAACTTCCAAGCAAGGAGAGAACCATGTGAATTGTGAGGAACTTTGAAGTTTGTATAATGTCCTCCTATTGTGGTGTACAAAGGAAACTAAGGAAGATAAGTGAACAAAATAAAGGCCAAAGGAGGACATGTACAAGAGTCCTCTAAAACTGCTACACTAACATGGGGCTACACATATGGAACATAATGATGTCATGGATAGGTTTTCCAAATAAAATTTGAAGAATGATTTTGAGGATCAGTCTAATGTGGTAATCCAAGTGTATTGAAAATAAGTTACTTAGTGTTATCTTGTAAGTGTTGTTTAAGGCATCCTATTGGGCCTTTCGATCACATTGATAAGGTCAACCAAGCAAGTAGACCACAACAATCCATATCAGTCACATCAACAAGTGACTTTAAACACAAATTTAGGACTAAATGCAAATGAGACAATGCGTGCGTGTCAACACCGTATCTCCACAAGGTGATGGGTTTATAACTTCATATGCATCTGTAAGTAGTTGTGCTTCTTTCTTTGCTACTACCTATTATGGCTCTAAGACTAGGTTTGGAATTGTGGTTCCCTTTTTTATGCCTTTTCCCTTCTGCGCGCCTCTGCCCTAGCAATAACCAACTTTTTTGCTTTTGTCCTTACAGCCTCTATGCTTGCAAGTGGGGAAAGGTTGGAACGAGTAGGAACCTTTGTTCTAGAGGGAACGATCCAAATTGACTGATGGTAACGAAGGTGGAAGCAAATGGATCCTTCCGTTGATTCCTCTTAAAAAATCCTTTTCCTTCGCTTTCCTTTCTTAAGTCCATTTTATAGTTACTGGGTAAATTGAAAAGTGATAGAAAACATATTGGCCTCCCACCTGATGGAAGGTAGGACCAACCGACTTGGGAAGAGAACCGTGATGCTTCAATCCAAGTGCTTAAGGATGTGGATGAGGGCCCACTGGAAAGTGCAATTTATCGATGTTGGACATCACAATCAATTTCTCTTGTGATCTTTTATCGAAGTTACAAGCTATGGAGAAATCATGGGAGAGATGTGCACATGTAATAAACATATTATATTGGGTTTTTAAGGAAGTTGAGTGTTGCAACTAAGTGATTCCCCTTAAATTCTTCATAACTTCACTATAGACCTCAATGGTAGCATCATCATCTTCCTCATATGGAGATTATACAATCATAATTTTCTTCTTCGATTGGAAACATTCAAACTTATCATGTCCTTGTTTCTTACAATACCGAAAAAAGAAAAAAAAGCAAAAGAAGAAGAAGAACATCGTGAGAAAGATGACGACCCTATAGGAGCAGGAGGATCAAGTTGTGAAGGTGTAAATACAAAGATAGTGGAGGAGGATGAATGTTGTTGTATTTTGTGTTGAATAAAAAAAATCTCTAGCCAATTGTATTTGATTGTATGTGGCATCAATTGTGGTGATCTCCATGTACTTCAAATCTTGGAACAAATGTTCTTAAAAGCCACTTTTGAATATGAGGACAAGTATGTCAACTTTATCAGTGATCTTGAGAAGAACTATCAACTAGTTGAACTTGTGGATGCCTTATTGCACTCTTATGCAAACAAGTCCTAGATATAGCATAAAAATAGCAGAAATAGACCAGAACTGAGATGAATAACAATCCTCTTCGAGGGAGGAACCTACTTACACAATGTACTAAGTGCATAAGACAAGACAAGATACAATGATGACTAAAATGAAAAGGTATCCTTCCTATTTATAGGAGACAAAGGGGTACACTAACAACTAATAGACCCACTAATAGACCCAAGCTGGCATCAATAATATGTAATGCACCATAATAAAGGGGGTAATGTGCCAATATTTAGGGATTAACATGCCCCTCCCCTTTAGACAAGTGTTGTCCTCAACGCTTGATTAGTTGTGGATGCTTTTGTATGAAGGTCTCATCTTCCCATGTCGAATATTCCATTGGAAGGTTCTTCCATTTGATGAGGTACTCCGTAATAGCCCGATTTCGTAGTTGTTTGGTCCTTGTTTCAATGATTTGTTCAAGTTCCAATATGACCCTTCCTTCTTCATCAAGCTCAGGAAATATTGTTTGAATAGGGATCTTGTCTCCTATTACCTTCTTTAACCAAGAAACATGGAAAATTTGATGCACTCTTGAAGATGAAGGAAGCTCCAATTCAGTAATCCATACTACCAATCTTCTGCAACACCTTATAAGGACCATAATACTTGGGTGCTAATTTATTGTCATTATTTAGTTGCTCGAGGGACATCTGCTTGTAAGGTCGTAGCCTCATAAATACCCAATCCCCTTCTTCAAAACTCCTTTCACTCTGATGTTGATCAACTTGTTGTTTCATCCTGTTTTGTGACATAGCTAGGTTGTCCTTAAGTATCTGGAAAACTTCTTGTTGGTGCTCTATGTGATCTTCCACATCTTGAACTTTAGATTTTCCCTTTAAGGGAGATGTGGTAGATGGAGGATGGTACCCGTAAAGTTCCATAAATGGAGACATTTTTTATGATGTATGGAAGGAAGTATTGTACCACCATTCTGCAAAAGATAACCATTTCACCCACTATGTTTTTTTATCAGATGCAAAGCAACGAAGATAGCCTTCCAAAAATTTGTTCACTATCTCAATTTTCCCATCAGATTGAGGATGATAAGATGAATTGTGAGCTAATTGGGTACCCAAACAAGAAAATAATTCAGTCCAAAATTTTCCAGTGAAAATTCGATCTCTATCGCTTACAATAATCTTGGATTTCCATGCAACTTTTGAACTATTTCCAGAAAAGCTGTGGCTACTGTACTTGCATTAAAAGGGTGAGAGAGTGCAAGAAAATATGCATACTTTGTGATTCTATCAACAACCACCATAATAACATTCTTTCCTTTTGACTTGGGTAGACATGTGATAAAATCCACTTAGAATTCTTCCCAGTGTTGGCAAGGTATGTCTAATGGTTGTAGAAATCCTGGGGTCTTAATTGTTTCCACCTTATTATGTTGGAAAACCAAGCATTCAACCATGAACCTTTGAACATCAGATTTAAGACCTTTCCAAAAAAATTCCTTCTTAATCCTGTGGTAATTTTTCAGGAACCTAGAGTGCCCACCTATAGGAGAGGTGTGTAACTCCGAGAGGACCTTTTGCTTGAGTTGGGAGTCTTTGCATAAATATAAGCGATCCTTATACCATAGAGAATCATTTTTCCACATAAAAGTATCTGATGCACTAGGATCATCCTGCAGCTTTCGATTGGGCATCCACACAGACAAGTCATTTTTCCATTCTTCCCTAGCTGCTACAACCCAATCGGGTTGTAGAATGGAAATTGCACAAAGTAATGCCCCGACATATTCATCTTTCATTGAAAGCTCATATTCTACCACATTATGTTTCCCTTTTTTATATATGATTTCAAAGTCATTTCTCAACATCTTGGTTACCCATTTTTGTTGCTCTTCCAAAGATAATATTTGTTCCAAGAAGTATTTAAGACTATCATGATATGTTTTGACCTTGAAGTGCATACCTATTAGGTAAGGATTCCATTTATTAAGAGCATGTAGTTTTTCGAACATTTCCTTCTCATAAATGGGCTTCTGTAAGTGCTTTCCCTTGATTGGATGACTTGTGAAAGCAAGCGGGTGTCCTTCTTGCATTAGAACAACGCCAATGCCATTTCCTGAAGCTTCACATTCCATAATAAATGTTTTTGTGAAGTCTAGTGTGTCCAAAACATGAGCTTTGCACATTGCCTCCTTAAGATGTTCAAAAGCTCGAGTTTCCTCTGGAGTCCAACAAAATGCATCTTTCTTCAATAATACTGTTAGAGGTGCTTCTATTCTTCCATAGTTCTGAACAAACTTGCGGTAGTACCCTCTTAGACCTAAGAATCCTCGAAGATTCTTTAGGGTTTGGGGAATCATCCAGTCCATCATGGCTTTAATTTTGTTGGGGTCCACCTTGACACCTTCTTGAGATACAATATGACCCAAATATTCTTCCTCCGTTACCCCAAAGAAACATTTGGAAGGTTTTGCATATAGTTGTTGCTCCTTTAGTAGTTGTAGTACCTTGTAACCATGTTGAACATGTTCTTCCCAAGACTTGCTATAGATTAGTATATCATCAAAGAATACTAGCAAATTTTTTCTAAGGAAAGGCTTGAAAATGGAATTCATCAAACCTTGAAATGTGGAAGGTGCATTTGTGAGACCAAATGGCATGACCAAAAATTCGTAATGTCCTTCATGAGTTCTGAATGTTGTTTTTGGAATGTCTTCCTCCTTCATTCTAATCTGATGATATCCGGAAAAGAGATCCAACTTTGTAAAGAAAACTGCTCCATGCAATTCATCTAACAATTCATCAATGACAGGAATGTGAAATTATCTTTAATGGTGATCTTGTTGAGCTCTCTATAATATGGACACATATGCCATGATCCATCTGGCTTGTGTACCATTACCACAGGTGCAGAGTAAGAATTTTGGCTAGGCCTTATTGTGTCGGCCTCTAACATTTCCTCAACCATACGCTCAATTTCACTCTTCTGTCCATGGGGGTATATGTAAGGTATGATGTTAGGAGGAACACTTCCCAGAATTAAGTGAATAGCATGATCAAAATATCGAATAGGTGGAATACCTTTTGGAATATCTTCAAATACCTTGGAATGCTTATCAATCACCTTCCGGTGATCTAGGGAAATATGAGACTTAGATGTTTGAACATCTAATGAGTACAATTGTGCAATTACACCTTGATGTCCATTTTCTATCAATTTTGCCATACCATTAGAGCTTATCACCTTACTTGGTTTCCATGTGATACCATTTAACTCATATTCTTTTCCTTCCCATAAAAATTTCATGAAAAGCTTCTGAAAATTAAAAGCCATTGTTCCCAATGACTGTAACCATTGAACTCCTAAGACAACATCAACACCCCCCATTGGAATAAAAATCATTGGACTATTCAATACATATTCCCCCATAGTGAGATTGATATTATGGAATTTTCCTGAGCAATTGATAGTTCCTACATCTGTAATCATTACTTGAAACTCTGGTGCTGGATATACAAAGCAATTGAGAACCTTGGTTAATTTATAGTGAATGAAATTATGAGTACTACCATAATCAATCAACACTGTTACATTTTTTTGTTTTTGATATATCCTTCCATATTGAGAGTTTGAGGAGTGCTAATTATAGCCAATGCATGACAGGATATGGTGGGAGTAATCTCTTCCGAAGTAGTATCCTCTATTTCTTCATCTTGAGATGATTCTTGTTCTTTTGGTGCTTCTTGTTCATTTTCTTCCTCTGCTTCACAATCTATGTAAAATAGTATCTTCTCAATGAACTTGTGGACCTTACTGTATTTTCTATCACAACTGCAACAAATCCATTTTGCTCTTTTTTCCTCTAGTTGTTGTGGTGTCAACCTTATAGGTTGCGGATGACTCAAGACCACACTTCCTTCTTTATAGTTGTATGTGGTAGAATTCCTTGTTACCATAATTTTGTTTTCAACTTTTCTTGCCACCCTGAATGCATGCTCCAAGGATTTTGGTTCCCATAGACGAACCTCATGTTGGATGTTATCTCTTAAAGTTCCTATGAAGACATCAATCAGATGCTTCTCTGGAATATCGATGACCTTGATATTCAATCTTTGGAAGTTCTCAATGTGCTCCCCAACTTAACCTTTTTGTTTGAGATTTATCAATTGGATAAAGAAGGTATTTCTCTTTGTGTCCTCATAATGTGCTATCAATTCCACTTTAAAAATTGTCCAAGTTGCAACTGGTTTACGAGAGCAAAGCCATCTATACCACACAAACTGATTAGGTTCTAAATATAAAGATGCAATGCGTACCTTTTGTGTGGATTGCACATCGTGTAGCTCAAAGAACTGCTCCATCGATAGTATCCATCTAACTGGATCCGTGCCATCAAAATTCCTCATATCGATCTTTGGGATGTAGTTGGTTTTTGACCCCATGTTGGAATCCCTAAAGTCATGATGTATGTTCCTTTTGTTTTCATCATGAATTTCATGCGAGATATTCTCACTTCTAGGAATCCTTTCTTGTAGAAACTTTGACAAAACTTCCATACCCCCCTTCAAACCCTTCAAATCATCTATGTTCTTTTTCAAACCATCCATTTTCACTTTCATTTCATTCTTGGTTTGACCTAGGATTGATGTTAGCGCATCTTTTGTCACTATCTCTCTTGTAAATCAGATATGTCCTTCCGCATTTCTCCACCTTCATCATAAGTCCATGTAGAACTGCCTGGAGGGTTGTTGGATGTAGAGGTTCCCTTTTTAAGATGCATTTGGGGAAATATATATAGGTATCACACCCTAGGTTTCACCACAATTTGATCATTCTACTCAAGTTACTGAAATTTAAAACAACGTACCTTTTTCAACCCTGATTGGAAGATTGTTTTAGGTCCGACACTGCAGTAAAATTCAAATTTTGACTCCTATGGGTCTAAAACTTTGGTCTGTGTTATCCTTAGGTGTCCTCTCTCCGATGCCGCAGGTCTGACTTAATTATGATGTGCCAATAGAAATTTATTGTGAATCTCCCAACACTTATTATTTTTGGTCCTTTCAGAAGATCGAACTTGTACGCCCTGCCAAGTCTTCAATATTTTGGATATGAGTCTGAAACTTCTACCACAGATACTTTGGTTTGTACTCTTTGTGATACAACTAGTCTCACTCAATTTGGACATCGCATGCCCCATATATGACCTTTTTTACTAGAACACTTGTTTTAGACTAGTTTTTGGACTAGTCAAAACCCCTTGATTTCGAGGCCAATATCTCCGAAACTATGATGTCTCGGGATTTGAATTTAGGAATGCAGATAGCTCTGCGTATTATAGAAGTGGGTTGTTAATCTAGATTTTTGAATCTTTGTATAAAAAAAAAATATAGCGAAAATTCCAAGATGACTCGTTTTGAAGAAGCTCGTCCCGAGGAAAGAGCTCTGATACCAAATGTTATGCAACCAAGTCCCAGATATAGCATAAAAATAGGATAAATAGACCAGAAGAAAGTAATACACACCTTAATAGTGAAGAACTGAGATTAATAACAATCCTCTTTGAGGGAGGAACCTCCTTACAGAATGTACTAAGTACATAAGACAAGACAAGATACACTGATAACTAAAATCAAAAGGTCTCATTCCTATATATAGGAGACAAAGAGGTACAATAACAACTAGTAGACCCACTAATAGACCTAAGCCGACATCAATAATATGTAATGCACCATAATAAAGGCGGTAATGTGCCACTACATAAGGGCTAATGTGCTGATATTTAGGGCTTAACACGCACCAACATGTTGAATCCTTAATGCAAGTGAAGCCGATTGATTTGCATATCCTATGTGTAGCTTGAAGGGTAGAAGGTGAGACTGAGAGATTCCACCTGACCAGTACAAGTGGTGAGATTAAGTTATAATTTGTTGCATGTTCTACAACCAATAACTTGGAAAACCTGGTAAGCTTCAACTTAGTGAATGGTGTTATAGCATGATTTGCCACACCCTGTGCAACATGCCTTGATGGCCTACCATGTCCCTCTACAGACTCATATTACCCCTCTTGCTCAGTAAAACCCCTAAAAATCACATTTTTTTTATGTACGCGAGTCACTAGAACTACAACATGTGTATACGCAAGCTGCTCCATTACAACCCGCGTACATCGGGTTTCAAACTCAAAATTAAAAATATTTTGTGTTTTCCTTCCCAAGTAACGACCATTTTGATCCTTGGCCTTCCATATGTTGGAAAAAACTCCAATTCGACCCTCCACCCCCTTTGAGGGTTATATATTGAGCCATTGTGGAGCATTTGAGGGAGGAGAAATTAGAGAGAAAGTAGACTCTGGAGGAATTTTTCCACATTGCCATTGCCTTGAGTCTACATCCCTTTGTCCTTGTTAGATTGAACTCTTTTATGTTCATCTGCCAAGCTCTTCCCTATCTTGTGAAGGATGAACCCAATTACTCCTTGAAGTTGTGAGCTTGCCATTGCATGGAGGATTCAAGTGGTGAAGGCTTAGGTGGAGAAACTTAGTTTCTTGGGTCCAACGTGTTACTGGTAGAAGTTTGTCACTATGTACTTTTGTTCATTATATTAATAGAAATACTCTTCTCTCGTCCAATTCATGTTGCAAATGTTTATGTTATTTTGATTTGGTATATTTGTTTAATATGATAATGGACTATGCTAGATTATATGCTAACAATTTATATACATTTTATATGCTCGTATATCTTGGTTGTTGAGGACAAGCTGTAGGTAACAAGCATTGAATTGAGAGCTCAACGATGGTCTTCTTCGAACATTCGGTTGAGGTAAGAGTTCTCTTTTTTGTTTTCTTTTTATAAGCAAGAAATTTATATTACTATAGAAACCTTCAGTGCATATATAACAAAAGATTAATGGCCCGGCCTACTAAAACCTTTGCATGGCTTCCAGATAGATCTTTCCACATTTCTGTAATTCCACTCACTATTCCCATCCTACCAAAAAATATTCCCCCGACTGTTACATAAATTATCTTCCCACTCCCAATACATAGTGAATTCTTCACATAACCTCCTATTATCCCAGAAGTACTAAAAGCCAACATACTATAGAGAAAACTATTGACTATCGACATAACTATAAAACCTTAAACAAAGCAAAGATAAACCCACAGAATGAACATTAATTCAATTGATCACTTTCCGACATGGGGATGGTCCTGGTGTCACATGGTGCCTGATCGCAGACAACAACGGTCACCATCTTCCTCAGCAGCAGATGAACGCTTCAGACCTTGGACAGAGCATTTTCCATGACTTTTCCCAACAGAAGGTCCAGCTTTTGAATCTTTATTCGCCGAAGGGTGGAGCGTAATACCCAACTTCATGGCAATAAGGTCAATTTTTTATGCATAATCCTGTAATCATAGTAATGCCCCTTCCAATCCTTAACCGGTTCAGTGTCACCCCTCGCCTTGTTCTTCCTTTCCATCGAGACATGAGCCAACAGACCTTTCGTGACCTAGTAGGTAGTGATCAGACGATCATAGGCATAAATCCTACCAATCGTCGTACCTGAATCACTAACCCAGTCCTCGACTTCTTCATTGACTTGCTCAATATTCATGTCCTTTACCTGATTCCATAGTTCATGATCTACTTGGTCTATCTCCTCTCTGATCATGGGAGGGATTCTCTCCTTAAAGAATGGAGCGACCTACCCTGCTTTTTGAGATCTCGGGTAACCCTCTTCTGACGGCTTCCCCCATTCCTCTTACCCCGCATAGCTTTTCTCCTTGGATCAATTAGAACCAAAACCATGGAGAAAATATCTTGCCAATACTAGGAATAACCTCTCACAGAAGCAGATAACAAGATTTAAAATAGCAATATGACGGTGGATTGGTGGTTGTCCGCCAGATTTATAGCGAGCTCTCCAATCCATATCTAGTTAACCCCAATGAATGCTCTATACTTACTTTCTCTCTGCATGATACTTGATTCAGATCTTCTAACTTCCCGCATTAGATCATCGTGCTCCGTCCTCCATTCGATGGTCCTTGCCATAACCTCTCTTCATTATTAGTATACGAGAGATTTGAAAGCGCACTCAAGCTTGAAATAAATTGTTTTGTACCAACATCGGCCATAAGAGGCTGGAAACTATGGTTCCAAGTGGCTCATGAAACCGCCGCATGTGTTTTGTCTAGGTAATTCTCCATGTGCCTTGTGTCCTCCATCATGTCCCGATAATGTTCAAGGTCCTGGGATGCCAAAAGTGTGCATTGATTAGGCCATTCGTCAGCCCTGATGTTCGACAACTGTCCCTTCACTATCCCTTCCTTTCTCCTTTCCCCAACATTGGCGAGGAGGTCCGCCACTTTATTCCCTTCATGTTTGACATGGTTAAAGACCCATGCATGTTTCCCCCTAATGTATTCTGCCAACTTTTCCACCCTACACATAATGTGCCAATTGTATGCCACTTTGGAAACTCTTTGTCCACCTTGGAGCCTTTTTTCCATCTTAATGATGATGTGCGAGTCACCTTCAATAACCATTGGCTCCCATCCCTTGATTGTCAACAGTTTGAGGCCATAAAGAAGGCCTTCAAGCTCTGTAGCATTGTTCGTATCGTGGCCTAGATAACCATGATAGACCTAGAGAGAGTTACCTTCCAGCATTTCTGATTACCCCTCCAAAGCCAATAGAACCCATATTACCTTTGGAGGCACCGTCAAAATTCAACTTGAAGTGGCCCTGTGGAGGAGGACACCAGAGAGATGGGCTACCAGGAACCACCCGCTTAGGCTTGGTCCTTATCCATCCTTGAGATGAAAAATCTAAGCCCCAACCATTTAGGATTCGTTTCTCACTATTCTCCATCTCCCAATCCTTTTCATTCCATTGAGTGATCTTTATTATTTCCTGTACATGTTTGTTTACTCTACTCCACACTTGTTGGTACAAAATTTTCCTCCCTTCGAAGATTATGCTATTCCTTTCTTTCCAAATTTCCCACATCAAGAGACTGGGAAACATGAGCCAAATTTTGAGAATGAGTGGGTTCTTAAAAGCATTCTTATCCCATCTTTTGAACGTTTGATGTGGTTGTCCCCTTACTATGTTTGTCCTCCTAAAAATATCAGCTCCAATGTCCCATAAGGAAGACGAGAAAGAACAGGAATCTAGCAAATGATTCATGGTTTACTCCTCCCGCTCACACAGGAAACAATGGAATGGTCCATTCACACCTCTCTTCATCAAGTTTTCACCTGTAAGAATTCGTCCATAAGAGACTAGCCATATAAAGGTTGCCACCTTGGGCCATGGATTGAAACTCCATACTACCTGCGAGGTCTCATTGTTCTATACTTCATCTTGATAAAAAAATTAGGTCATAGGCCTCTCTGGTATTGAAAAGACCTTTCAGTTTGTAACCACATCGCAATTTATTTGGCCCCCTTTGAATTCTAATGAGTCTCTCCTAAAGAATCTCATGTATCTTGGGTAAATATTCTGGTGCAAATATCTGTCTCCACCATTCCGGGGGATGCCACTCATAGAAATCTACATTAGCTGTCTCTTCTCTCCATAATTGTTTGATATTGGCCAGACCCATATCCCTATCCCTAATTTGGCATAATTCTAGAATCAATTGGGGAATAATCTTAGGCATTTGTTGCCAAGAGTTGTTCCAAAAGTTGCCATCCTTTCGTTCCCGTACTTCCTAGAAACTGTGGTCGTGGATTATATTCTTGTTTTCAAAAGCACACTTCCATATATATGATCCTTGGGTGTCCTCATTGAACCTGATGAGTTCTTGTTTCTGCTTCCCCTGAGCATACTTATTGTGCCATAAATTTGCCCAAGGTTCCTCTTTCTGTGAAACCTAGTGCCACCAGATTTTAGCTCCCATGACTTTGTTGTTGTTTTCCTGGTCCCTAAGGATAAGGACACCTTGAATTTTTGGTTTGTAAAATTTCTCCCAACCCACCAAATCCCATCTATGTTTGTCCTGATTACATCCCCACATAAACTGTCTTTGGATTGTCCTAATTTGCTTTAGAACTGCCTTTGGTGCAGCCATTGTTGAGAAAATATAAATGGGCATAGCTTGAAGCACAACTTTAACTAACACTACTCGACTTGCCATATTAAGAGGTCTGTAAGACCAATTATCCAATTTCCTTCTCATCCTATCCAAAATATCATCCCAAGATATTTTCCTTACTACTCCATCAGCTAAAGGAGCGCCTAAATATTTGGACGGAAGGGAGATTCCATGGAACACTAAAACGCAAAGAATATTCCTTTGGGAAATCCTAAGGGCGTTGAAGAAAAGACTTGAGATTTCTCATTGTTGACTTCCAGCCCTAAATCCCTTGAAAATAGATTCAAACATTTCTTCAGGGCCTTTGTTTCCTGGACAAAGGAATGACCCATCAGCATTGTATCATCAACAAACTGCTAGTGTGAGATGTTTTCAGTGCCCGTATGTAGATTTAAGCCTTTGATATTTCTAGTCTCTACCATGGCTTTGATCACACTATTTAGTCCTTCGGCCATTAGAAAAAACAAAAAGTGGGATAGAGGATCACCCTGACTAATGCCCTGCAACGGTTTGAAAGTTCTTGTGGGAGCTCCATTTAAGAGAATGGAAAATAAATTCGTAGATGTTATGTTCATTATCCATTTTATCCAATCCTGTTGAAACCCATAGGATTCAAGCATTTCTTTCATGAATTGCCAGCTTAGTTTATCATAAGCTTTAGAGATGTCCAGTCTCAACATCATACCCGACTTTTTAGTGACTTTTAAAGAATGGATAACCTCATGGACCGGGATAACTCCATCCAAGATTTGTCGTCCTTCCACAAATATTGATTGCTTCGGGGCTACCAGATTGGGGAGGAATGGTTTCAACCTATTTGCTAAGACTTTGGTAATAATATTATATATCACATTGCAAAGGGCTATGGGTATGAATTTACCTAGTGAGTCGGCCCCTTCGGCTTTATGGATGAGGGTAAGGAAAGTAGAATTAAAGGTCGTCATCACTCCTTTGTCCAAACGGGAGTCTTCCACTATTTTCCACACCTCTTCCTTGATTAGGTCCTAATAATAGTGAAATAAATTGGTTGTGAAACCATCTGGGCCGGGCGCTTTTCCATCAGCCATTTGATTCACAACTTCCTGAATCTCGGCAGGTTTCATCAGGATTTCATTTTGGCTTGCTGAGACATGCCTGGGGATATGTCTTGTGATTTTCCTTATGTGCTCTGATTTGTCTCGTATGTCTTCCTTCAGGATTTTCGCAAAGTAATTTACCAAATTCTGTTGAAATATTGTAACTTCTAAGAATATTCTATTTGTACTTTATCTCGAGATGTTTCATTCCTCCGCTGGGACCTTATTGTATATCCAGAGATGTTTATTCCTCCGTCGGAATGTGGTAACTTGGGTTATTAGACCTCCCTAGTGGGGTCGGCCTTGAGTTAGTTGTTTAGGGTTTATTAGACTCTCCTAGGAGAAGTCGGCCCTGTTAGGGTGAAAAGTCAAGTCGAAGTTGTGTATAAATAGAGGAGGTGTGTTCCTCATTTAACACACTCATTCACTCACTTGTGAAACTCGCATAGGAGAAGGAGAGATATGAAAAGGAGGAGAAGGAGCTTATGTTTTGGGATTACATCTTTGTATTTGTTGGTCATCTATATTGAGGAAGCTTTGCTGGGTTTTCTACCCCATGAGGGTTTCCCAGGATAAATTGTGTCTCTTGTGTTTATGTTGTGCTTGTTGTTCTTTCAGTGATCATGTATATGCTATTGTTGTGAAATCTAATGGAATATTGATGTTATCTATCTTAGCATATTGAATCTTAACATGGTATCAGATCTATCCTGAAGGAAGGCATTGTATGGCATTTACGACACTTGTTGCACTTGCGACAAATTGGAAACTAGGGCTTGGTATAGTAAAAACTAGTCATCGTGGCACTTTCACTATAAATCAGTTTTGGCAAAGGTTCAAGATCTAAAACTTTTACAGGCCGAAGAATAAATTTTCATGTACCCTGTGTCTGAAGATAAGCCTCAGATTCGTTGTACTTTGTGAGATATGATTCGTACAAGTTAGGGTTTCGGCCTCTTCTAGAATGCAGCCCTAAACAGGTGACCTAGGCACAAAGGTCATATCTTGGGCTAGGAAGCTCCAAATGGAATCCCGTAAAAAGTATCAGTTAGGGTACAGATTGTAGTTTGACAAGTCTGCTTTTCAGAGGCCGAAGTTGAAACAGTGACACGTGGCACTCCGTACAAGTTCTCTATGTCGTTTCATCCCATAAACAGGTCATGTTGCGACACTTAGCATATCTCTCTCATGGAGAATCCATTGAAACTCAGATCTGTGGGGTTGGAAAGATGACAGGTCAGGCTACCACAGGCTGAAATTTCAGACCCTGTAGATCCGAAATTTTAGAGATACACCAGAAACAACATGACACATCTGAAATGACTCAACGGAGGAAATCAAGGAAGAGGAGGAAGAAGCTCTCACTTAGGGTTTTCAGTGTTTAGGTATGGAAGGACTTGATACAATGTTGGAGACACTTGATGCAACATTGGAAACTTTGATAATGGATTTTGAATCCATTCATCATATATATTAATCCTCCATCAAAATGTCATGGGAGGAAGGAGATTGAAAATTAGGGTTTCTAAGTAAGAAGAAACCCTAGCAAAGTTGGGAGACTCATAGGGCAGTGATGAAGAAGGTTTAAATGGCATTGATATTCTATCATCATAGCACCATGAACATATATAAGATGTTTACAAGTGATCTACCTTGGATGGTTAAGGTTTTACCCTTATAGAGAAGACTACTCGACAGGTATGACTTGAGAAGATACAAGTATGTTTTGAAATCTGTTTCATGATTAAGTTCATAATATGTTTGTCTTCATATTATTGAGGTTAGTACAATCATGATTAGTTTTAGATTTTCTGATCACCTTAGCAAAAGTATGAATGCATGTGAATGATAGAAGAAATTCATTGATTAGGGTTATGACACTTATGATTGTACTAATGCACCTATGGTGTTGTATGAGGATGATGTTGTCTACTAACAAGATACAGGTACATCAAGAAAGACAAATCAAGTTCTATGACCATGATGATATGAATACAAAGACTCATCCACAGTCTTTGACCACATAGAAGCTATACTTACGAGGTATGTATGACTTTGTTATGCTATGCTTAACTTATGAGATATGTAGGTTCTAGCATAAGGTCTCTAAATCATTGAAGAGAACAAAGAAGATATTGTTTGGGTATGTTAAGACATAACCAAGCATGATAATCCAGGTATGTTTTCCTATATGAAGTTAGAATCCTACTTTGTTGTGTTAAGATCTTAGGTAAGTATACCTATGTATGAAATAATCATGACCATACATACTTAAGATTATTTAGAATCATAATGTTTTGATAGTATTGAGATTATACTAATGAATGTATGATTATGTATGAGATCATGAGGATGACACTAGAACACACTTAAGCATGCATAGTGGTACATAATGGATAGAAGTTCAAAGACATATAATGATGCTATCATAAAATAGAGATCAAGCGGGAGGCAACCACACAAACATAAAAGATAAGTATTTGAGTTGTTATTTGAATCTATGAATAGTTAATGATATTGCTCGTAATAGTTGTATGCATATTTGTATTCCTAGAATATATCATTCATAGTGTATGCATTCACATAGCATTGAACATTATAATACTAATATGCATATGATGGGTAAGTTGGACAAACCTTCCATTGTTGTTTATCTAGAATGAAACCTCTTTGCTGACATGCTGAGAGCTATGCACGCTCTTGATAGTATGTTCTGGTAGAGATGGAAGGCATCTAGATAGCCATTGTATGCATACAGGATATGGAAAAGTGTTGTGCCAAAATATTGGTCAAGATAGTTACATAACTATGTGAATCATATCAGTATGCATAAGAGGTTATCATGTCAACATGATTTTATGATATTGAAGTATTACTAATCATGTAATTAACTTTGATTTGTAGGAAAGATCATGAAGAATGATGAACACCGAACAAGTGATGGATGTTCAACAATAAGACTTACAAATCAAACATACTATAGAAGGCTCATGGCTAGAAGATTCTCTTAGAAAGAGGAAGAGGATCATGACGAGATGTTTGCTCCAAGTGGCTAGATAAGACCATTCTCTTAATGGTGTAATTGAAGAAGAAGTACGAATCGAGAAAACTCCCAAGATTCAATTGAAGAAAGCTCTATAAGGGTACCCAGGATCGATAGTCATTTGATGAGCTTAATGATCACCATGGGTGATGTAGACTTCAACCTTTGCTACAAGGTTGAGGATGGTGTCCATTTACAGATGACATTGTTCTCTTAGATGGATGCAAGAAGGAACTCACCACATAGTTTGAATGATCTTGAGGCTCATATCAGTAGACCCATCTGACGAGAGATGGCACAGATAGATATGCAGAAGATCACTCAATGCAAAGTGTGAATGATGTTCAGTCACAGAGGTAGAATTGATAGCTTCTTGACAAGCTTGGGCTTTACCAAAAGAAAAGTTGATCCTAACCTTTACCTCAAGGTTATGGATGATGAACCTGTCATACTATTACCGTATGTGGATGATCTCTTTCTGACAAGGAATGAGAAACAAATCATGGAAAGCAAGAAGAAGCTAGCTACAGAATTTGAGATGAAAGATCTCGGATTGATGCATTACTTCCTAAGTCTGGAAGTATGGCAAGGCCCAGAAGGAATCTTTCTCAACCAGAGAAAGTATGCTGTGGAAATCTTGAAAAGATTTGATATGTTGGAATGCAAAGCCATGGCCACTCCCATGGATTGATTTCTTCCGACAATTCACACGATAAATTCATATAGACACAGATCCTTGTGAAGGATGTGTACCTCTACTGTTTTGTTTGGTCCAAGCCCTTCACAATTTTTCCTAGGGTATTTCCTATAGCCTCCAGAATTTCTGGTTCCCAATATTCACAAGGTAAGGAATAAAGTATGATCCAGACTGGGGCTATACTCATATCCTTAGTATCAGATTTGAACCTCCCTTTCCATGGGCGTAGGAATAATCTGGCCGAAAATAAAAATAAAAAAATATTGTCCTCCCATAAGTATCCTATCTCGATCTTCTTGGTTGAAAAAGATAATGGTGAAAAAACACTTAGCCCCCAAATGTAGATCATAATGGCCCTTAGATTTCCATGTCACCTTAATCCATTTTAGCAGATCCTTCACCTTTGGCCATATACCAATGAACTTGCCGATGAGGGCTTTCTCCTTCCATTGTTCCACTCGTTCCCTTAATTTTTCTGAAGTGATCTGCAAAGAGGGGTTTTCTGCAGATTTGGGTAAATATGCCATACTGAAACCTCGTTGTCACTCCCGTCTGCCGACTTAGGGCGTGATTCGATCCTCCAAAATCGGATAGCTCATTCCCCAACCCTAATATAGCATACTTGAGAATTGAGTCGATTTGTGGTGTCACTCTATCTATTGTGGTTCTACCCTAAGCCATAAGAAGCTTTTCTCCATAACAAAATTGGCAACCATACCGGGGATTCTCCTTTTGGGGTCTTTTTGGGCGATTTTTCTCTCTTACTGCTCTTTGTTTTTATGAGTTTTTGTGTCGCTGGTAGCTTGAAAGTCAATACCTTGATTGTTTCCTGTGTGATTTGGTTTCATTCTTAATTTTTTGGCCATTTTTCTCCACCCATGCGGGCTGGATGTGCCATACCTACATACCCACGTGGGTTGACTGTGTTTGACCCGCGTACATATATTGATGTTCACCTGATAGTCGCGTACATCTTAAATTTAAGATTTTTTCTTGAGTTGGATGTTGTTGGGTGAATTCTGAGTGTCGTTGAGTCATCCTGGGTATCTGTTGGTTTCCTTTAGAGTGACTGGAAGCTCCCTTTTTATTGATTTTTAATCAAATTAGTTTTTTGTCATTTTTTTGCTTAGTAGTCCTTTTTGTTTGTTTGAGTCATGACTTCTTAGTGCCTTGCTTGGTTGATTTCCTATACTAGCTGCATAATCTGAGAGATTTATGGTTGAATATTGCATTTTCATTCTATTATATTAAAAATACAAAAATATTTGCATTTTGAATTTCTACTTGAACACTTACATTTTTGCTTGGAGTCGCATTAGTCTAGGCATTATTTGGAAAGATTGTATTTGCATTTGAAATTGAAAGAGACCACACTTCTGCATTGTCATTTAGTGGCATACAAATTTCATTTGAAAAACAAGACTAGTACTTAGAAATGTTTTTATGTATGCTTCATTCTTTTTGCTGAGTCACAAACATCACTAATTGCATGACCATATCCTTCTTAATAAGCAACAACCAATTAAAATTAATTCTTAACTTTAAAATTGATTAGAAATATTTTATTTTCTAGTGTGCACAAACAAGTATAGGTTCTAGAGCCGTGGAATAGAATTTTGAGAGTAAACTTCTCCAAGACTATGAAAATCAACATTAGGTGTATGTCCAGGGAGTGGTGAAACCCATGGTATAATTGGTGTTCTTAGGAAGATCCTCTTACACACGAGTCAAGCACGAGGTTGCGTGAAAGTTGGTTGTGGAGATAGCACTCCAATACCTTCCTAGCATCGGAGATATATACGGGGTCTATTCGTATCTGGGGGTTCCGGGTGCACCTAAGTGATTCTTGAGCTTCGGGCTTAGGTACCATTCCCATATGGTGGACTTGACCTACGACTATATGCGCGAGCATTAGTTATACATGGTGACCTTAGTTGCTTATCCTAGGTACCACACAGGGTACTTGCAGGGGTAATTTTGTGAGTATCTTGATTTGGATAGGGGTCAAACCACACATAGCATTGTGCTTTGAAGTCCGAGGGACCTTATAATTGATTCTTTTACCTCCAGCTGTAGTAGCGGAGTCTCGGGCCCCTCCTGGGCGAGGCACAACTGCTATTGTGTCAAGAGGCCCCTTAGCCATCTTCTCTATTTGTGTGCATCTTGGCTTAGACTTTCTAGGAGTGTGATCATTGCCGGTTAATTAGCCTTAGGGATAGATATCGTTTTAACGACTCTTTTGAATTCATCATGGATCGAGTTCCGACCATCCTTTTCAACCTCTCCATAAAATGCATACAGATACTATAGGTGGTCCTTATATATCCCATCGAGAGCTTCAAAGAATTCTTACTATGAGCTCTACTTCCGATATGTTAGGGATCCTTTAGACCCCTTCGTCAACAGTGGGTGTAGCAGTCCATGGGACTCCCTATTATACTATCTCATGGGTCCCTGGAACTCCTATATTCATGGGTTCTCACGCTGATGGTTCATCCCAGCCTATTAGAATGAATCCTTTTGAGCATACTTAGTCATCAGCTCATTTGTCCACTTTTTAATTAGGATTATCGGGAAATGATGCTTCGTCGATTCTTGAAACCACTAATCCATTTAATTTTGGCATGCCTAATCCATCGTCAAGCATACCATCCTCCATACTAGTTTGTAGTGGTAACTCCGGTGTTGGGTTTGGGGGCATATCGACCCCCTTTATCCCCTATCAGTTTGGGAGTGGTCATATCCCTCCGTCTTATCCTTTCGTTGGGGGATGGCCTCCCCCTTCATCCGCCCCTAATACCAGTTTTAAAACTTTTATGGGTGGGGTGGGCACGCAGTCATTGGTTCTACTTCATATATTCCATCTGTCTACTTATCATCTACCATGCCAGTCCCTACGAAGTCCTTTCTTATGGCACATCCTCCAATTTCGTATGTTCCTTTGGGAGGGAATGTATCGTTTAATATGGGTCACCCTTCGTTTGGAGTTCCTCCGTCGGGGGGATATATGCATCCCCCTATGTCAGGGGGAAATGCTTACCATCCTATGGGAAATTTTGGTAATGTTGCTTTCTCTTCACAAGGGATCCCTACCATGCAAATTCTCGTTCATCTTCATATGAATCAATTTGGAGGGGGTTATTATCCTACTGGTAAGGGTCATGGTCTCTACCAGAATCCACCGTGACCCATGGTCTCGAATCTTATGCCTACGGGCATGTATCCGCAGAGTCAGTCTTTCCCGGGGGCATGGCCTCAAGTGTCCCAACCAAGGCTCCCATTTCTCGCTACTTTAAATTTTCTAGACTTATCTAGATTAATGAATGATCCAGTGTGTCATGATCTAGAATGTCCTATGGTCCCCACTAAGCTTCCCTCGGACATTCCTAAATTTGAGCGTAAGAAGGGTGAGGATCCACATGATCATATTACTATCTTTCACCTTTGGTGTTTGTCTAATTCCTTAAATCACGATTCTATTCATTTGAGACTGTTTCAATGCACCCTCACAGGGCCTACTACGAAATGGTATGTCGAGTTACTCGAGGGCATGTACCGGACCTTTAATGACCTTGCCTTTTTTTCAACCACTTTCAGTTGTCGATCCATTATGACGTAGGCATGAAAATTTTATCACCATTTCGTCAGGATAAATCCCCTCACATTTTAGATCATATTCAGTAGTGGTGTAGACAAAAGAGGTTGATTAAAGCTAATATTCCACCAAAGTTCTTATTGGAATGGTTCCTTAAGTCCCTTTTTCCCTATATTGTGAAGGATGTCTCAACATTTAGAGTAACGACTGAGGAACAAGCTATCTTTAAAGCTTAACAATTAGACTTGATCTACACTCAATCTGGGATTCTATATGAAATTATTCCCGACACACCACGATTGAGTCATGAACCCAATCCAAATCCAAGGCTTCATGCGGATGGCATTGTAGGCGCCGCAAGTGCCAAGGTTGTAGACCAGGTGACGAATCATATGCATAATTTTTCCATTTGCCAATATGCAGTAGGACAAGCTATGGCTTCGTCCTCTCCCACCCAGTCGTCAGATGCACATTACGTGCAATCAACGAACCAAAAGGGTAACCAACAACTTGGAGGGAATAAAAATAAGGGGAAGAACAATCGTAAGGGTGGGAATAATAATAATAAGAAAGAAAATCATAATAATGGAAAAAATGACAATAATGTTGGTGGGGACAAGAAGCAAAAAGGAAAGGTGAAGTTTCCTTGGAAGCTTTGCTCACAAGATCACCTCACTCACTTGTTCCACAAAATGGATGAAGCCTTGAAGCTTATAACACAGAGCCCAACTGTGTTAACGAATCCACTTCCTAATAATCAAAATATGACTTCACGTGCTTCCAACACTGGAAATGGGTCTAGTGGAACTTCAAACCCTTTGGCCCATGACGGTGGCCATGGATGCGTTAATATGGTTTATTTGGAGGTTAATGTCGCCACTCACTCTCGTGATTATGGTCCTCTGCGGCCCTTTATGGGGAAACAACATCCTCCTCCGAAGATCCCTTTGTAGATTGATAAGCCTGACCTTATGCCACATGTTCCGAAAGGATTCCTTAAGCACTTGGCCCACAACCCTAATGCCAGAGCTTCCCATAACTATTCCATCGTCGAGGATCTGGGCCAAACGACGTGTGCTATGTCAGCTTTGGAGGTACTGCATACATGTCCTTCACAGAGGAATTCCTTGTTATCTACCCTAGGAGCTCTTGATTTAAGTGGCCCTGGCGTTATCGAGTTTGAGAACATTGATATTTAGCCTAGCTTACCTTACCATGTGGCTTTCCAAGTCCATGTGGAGTGTCTTGATGTGACCGTCAAACGTACTGTGTTTGATGAAGGTGCTTCTACGTCAGTCATGTACCTATCTTGTTGGAAGGCCCTTGGCTCTCCTCCGCTATCTAAGCCCATGACCATGTTGATTGCGTTCGATGGGTGTTCGTTTCAACCGCATGGAATTATACCCTCTATCTAGGTTTAGTTGAGTGGGAAATCCATGTCAGTTGAGGTTGAGGTGGTTGATGCACCCCTTGACTATAATATTTTACTGGGTAGGAGTTGGACCTATGCTATGAAAGTAGTTGTGTCGTCCGTGTTTCACTTGTGACTGTCGACCATGTATCTTTTACTAGCTCCAATTCCTCTACATCATCGGGATCTATGGTCCCCAAGATTGAAAATTCTTAGCAGGTAACTGAGAATTTTGGTGTGAGCATGTATTCCTCTCTCATGGGAACTTTTAATTTTTCGGCACCAATCTCGTTTATCGATTCCATTTTTGATGGTGCTCCATCATCGTTGAGTCTGGTTTCATTCCACACTTCATAATTTAATGATCCATGGACTCTCCTTTCCCCGAATGCATCATGCAAAGGACATTCACACATCGGAATGGCCATGCCCTTGTCTACAGTTGAAGTTGCTTATCAAGCTATACAATAAGTCACTGCAAATCCCGATCTTTCCTCTTCGTAGATGGAAGAGGAAGATCCTGAAATACCGCCTGCTTGGGAGGTCAACTCATCATGCTCGCATGATTTTCTCGGTGGTACTTTGCCTTCGGATGAAGCTATTATCAAGGCCATGAAAGGTCCTAACAAGCCTTGGGAATACCTTCATCATAGATCTTATTTCCTCATAGAGCTTGAAAGGATCGAGCAGAACGAGTTTCCGTCGACCATAAGTGAGAAAGTTGGTCACCCCGTGATCTCGTTGGATACACATTGTATATATGCTGAAGGGAAAATGGTATATTCCAATCAACATTTCTCGAATGCTCGAAAAAATGGAGAATGTTTATATCGGTGCAAATTGCTCACCTGAAGAAGTTCAAGTTTACACCGATCTATTTAAAGAATTTCGGGATGTTTTTGCCTGGTCTTATGAAGAAATGCCAAGAATAGACCTGAGCATTATCGAGCATGAAATCAATACTTATCCTAATGTTAAACCTTTTCAACAATGCCTAAGAGTGGTGAATACCCGAATGGCACTTGCTATCAAAGTAGAGGTAGAGAAGCTTCTTAAAGTTGGCTTCATATACCCAGTTCCTTTAACTGAATGTGTATCCAACCCCGTTCCTGTAGATAAAAAGCAAGGAACCATCTGAGTGTGCACTAATTTTTGACATCTGAATAAATCCTATGCGAAAGATAACTTCCCCACACCTTTCATTGATTAGATTTTGGACGAATGTACGGGAAGTGAAATTTTCTCGTTTATGGACGATTTTCGGGTTATAATCATATCCAAATCAATTCTTGAGGATCAACGATTCAACATAAGACAACATTTATTTGTCCTTGGGGTAATTTTACATACCGGAAAAACCCCTTCGGCCTTAAAAACGCCAGAGCAACCTTTCAGCAGGCAATGACCTTCTCGTTCCATGATCTCAAGCGTATTGTAGTGGCTTATCTGGATGAACTTGCTACTCACTCTCGCAAGAGAGTGGATCATCCAACTCACATCCGACTTGTATTCGAAAGATGTTATCATTATAAGATCTGTTTAAACCCTCAAAAATGCATATTTTGTGTTATAACATGTCGCCTTTTGGGATTCATCATTTCGAAGGACGGGATTAGGGTTGACCCTTTAAAGGTTGAGGCAATACTTCAATTGCTTCCCCCGTGCTCAATTACTCAACTTCGGAGTCTTCAAGGGAAAGCCAATTTTCTATGTCCTTTTATAGTAAAATTTTCCTGCCTTACTAAGGGTTTTATATGCCTTTTAAAGAAGGATGCTTTGTTTATATGGGATGAGCTATCCCAGAAATATTTCGATGCTCTTAAGAAATCCCTAGTATTGGCGCCTCTACTTTATCCTCCCGACTATAGTAGAGACTTTTTGCTTTATATCACCACGTCTCAAGAGATGGTTGGCATGGTCCTGGTTTAGCAAAACGACAAGCTTCAGGAGCACGTTATCTATTATCTTAGTTGAAATCTAGTAGACGCTGAACTCATATATTCTCACATGGAAAAATGGGCACTCGCGATTGTCCATGCAATTCAGCGGTTGCGTCACTACATTTTACTTTGCAAGACTGCCATCATGGCATATATCAATCCATTTCAATTTATCTTGACAAGAGGCATGATAGGGGGGGATATAATAAATGGATTGTGATTTTACAAGAATTTGACCTTCATTTTGTTTCAGCAAAATCCAAGAAGTCTTTAGTCTTTGCGGAGTTAATGTCTGATTTACCTAGGCTAGACGAGGATACGGTTTACGATGACTCATTTGTGGATGAGCATATATTCCTTATGTCATCCTCAGACCCTTGGATTGGAGACATTATTGTATATCTCCGGAATCTGAAGTTCCCTCCGCATCTTTCAAGGGATGAATGGTGATGTATATGTCATCAAGCTAAAAAATACCTCATTATCATTGACACTTTGTATCGCCAAGGGGTGGATACTATTATGTGTCGTTGTTTAACCCACATGGAAGCGGAGGCTGCGTTGAATGACTGCCACAGTGGGGCATGTTGTAATATCTTGATTTTGACCCCATTGCATTAAAATCTAAATGATGTAATATTGTTATAAAATCATGGTGAGGAGCTTAAGTCCAAGGCCCCGCCATCAATTTAGGGATGCATATGGTTTGCATGCTAGATAGGCACAATGGAATTGCAAATATCATGTAAATATGCATTTTAATAAAATACCCACAACTAGCTATGCAATGCAATGCAATAAGAGATGGGGGCATGATTTTTACAAGGAATTGGGAAGGAAATATTCCAACCCTTGGAGCCAATCAAGTCAAGCCAAGTGTTAATGAGAGGACCCATAAACCCTCAACTACCCATGTTGACTTTTGTACCCAATCATTTATTTCTTCCGAGAGTTGGTTGAGGTAGTTAATGCATTGGGAATGGGGAGGTATGGCTGTCCAAATTCGAGTATGGGAAAGCCACCATTTTGGAAAAACGTGTTTGGCTTCATTGGCAAGAAAAGAGCCATGAAATTGCTCCCCAAGCCATTATTCATGCATTTCCTTTGCTCCCTCACGCAATCTGAGCTTCCTGGGCGTTTTCCTGCATGTTTTTGTTGTGGTTTCCTTCATTTTTCTAGCTGGGAAGAGCGTTTTTGTGTTGTATAACAGTGGGGAAGAAGGGAAGTCGATTTGGGGTTCCATAGGGGGTCGTTTTTGGCCATCTGAATGCTCACACACTTGTGGGAGAAATCGGTTTCTTCCCTGTGGTCGTTTTTCCCTCTCACAATCCATTTTTGTGGTGCTACGATTTGAAGAAAACCCATGGACCCTGTTTTGTAAATCCCATTGTGAAAATGTGTATCCAAGCCCAATATTTGAGATTGTTGTGTGTGGGGGAGAATGTTGTGGTTGAGATGGATATCCATTGCTTTGGCTGTGTACGAGCTTGAGTGTTCCCATTCCTTGTGGAGAGCATGCCCAACTCGGGGGTGGCAACTATGCTGAGAAATTGATGAACATAGTTGGCCTATGGCTGGGTGGAACGTTGCAGTTGCGTAGCTAGTTGCTTGGGACAACATTACATCAAGATGAGTATTCTTTATGTGTTTTACTTCTGCAATGTAATCAATTTAATGATTGTTATTGATATGTTGAATGTATGTGAAATGTGTGTGGATAGTTTACTTCCGTTGTGCATGTTTATTTGAATATGCATATGCACACATATGCATTTTATTTGTATGAATCTAATGAATGGGGTTGAGTTTTTGGTAAAAAGCCCAAGATCTATAGTCATGTTCCCTTCCTTGCGTTGGATCGATGGGAAGGGACGTGACACGTGTGGTGTTCACTTATTAGGGCTTGCGATATCTCAAAGGATTCTGCGAGCTGGTTACTATTGGTCATCCATATTTAAAGATTGTGTTAACACAGTCAAGAGATGTCAACCTTGCCAGGTGTTTTCTCGCAATATGCGCTCACGTCCTGCCTCTTTGTATCCAGTCATCATCGTCGGTCTGTTCACTAAGTGGGGAGGTGGATTTCATGGATTGCAACCCAGCCTTGGATGGGGGTCATCAAAATATCATCGTGGTCGTGGATTATTTTTCTAAGTGGGAAGAGGCCATGCTGACTGTTAAATCCAATGGTGAGACTGCAACCCACTTCGTATTCAATCAAATTATCGCTCGGTTTGGGATCTCGAAAGAGATTGTCACTGATCATATCAGTCACTTTCAAAATAAAATGATGGCAGAATTGGCATTAAAGTTGGGGTTTAAACAAGGTCATTCATCGTCTTATTATCCCTAGGCGAATGGCCAAGTAGAGGCGGTTAATAAATTTATTAAGGCTATCTTACAAAAGACCGTCAGAAAAAAGCAAATCTAAATAGCATATTACACTATATCCTGCTTTGTGGGCATACCGAACCGCAGTAAAAACTTCTATTCGTTTCTCATAGTTCCAATTAGTTCATAGTGTGGATTTTATTCATCTGATTGAATATAAAATCCCTTCTTTGAAGTTATCCATTGAGCTCCTGCCTGATATTTCGGAGTTAGAACAACGATTAATACACCTTGAGCAACTTGATGAGCAGTGTCGAGATACCACTGTGGCTATAGAAGCTAATAAACATCGTGTTAAGGCTCAGTATGATAAGTTTGTCCATCCCCGACAATACGTTGAGGGTGGCTTGGTCCTCTTGTATGACCAAGCTAAGGAACCGTTGGGGGCAGGCAATTTTAACCCAATGTGGCATGGCCCTTACATTGTGAGGTGTGTCCTGGAAAAGGGAGCTTATGAGTTGGAATATTATGAAGGAAATGTGTTGAAGGAGCCCATGAATGGGCTCTATCTTAAGAAGTATTATGCTTGAGCCCCCAACTTAGGCTGATACTTTGTGCATTATTGTATAGTTTTGTACGTAGTTTGGTTTTTCCTTTTGGTGCTTTTGTTTTGCTTATATGCTTCCTCTTGGTTGGAAGATTTCAACGGAGTCTTCGACATGCTTAGAATTTGCATATGGTGCCAGTCGTCATACGCAAAACTTAGCTTATGTTGCTTGGGTCATTTACTCACCCGAGGGTCAACTTGTGTCTTCAGGAGGTGTATGTCTTGGGCCATCATCAAATAATGTGGCCGAGTATAGTGAAGTCATTGAGTTGTTACATGATGTCATGTCTAATGGTATTCAATCCTTAGAATTTTGCCTGGATTCACAGTTGGTCCTTTCATAATTGAACGATTGGTATCGTGGTAGAGATCCTACACTACTAATAATATTCTTACGGGTAAGACTTTTGGAACAACATTTTAATTTCATTACATACACTCACATACCTAGATGTTCTAATCAAGTCGTCAATGCATATGCAAATTATATTTTAAATTGGCATTTGTCTCATAACTAAGAAAAGAAGCATCCATTTATACATTCATTCAAACATTCATACATAGATAATAGTAAAACCGGTAGCCATAAGTTTTTCATTTCCATAAAAAAGTCCAAAAATGTGGTATCATAGTATAAAAATTGGGCTTGTAGCCCTTGAAATATACATGGCCGGTGCATAACATAACCACGACATCTAAGCCTGAGGTGCGGGATGTGTCTCATGGTAGCATACTATGGCGTTGGCTAGACGCCAGAAAAGCCTCACCCACAGACAAGGTACTCCTACTACATGTCCTTGCATGGCCTCTGGTAGGTCCTCAATCTGAACCATCAGTACTCTATGAGTCAACCGGGATAGGTTTCCCTATACATTCTATATTGTCCGCTCGAGATCTCCGCTAGCTAGATCCTCTCCTCAGCCTCTACACCGGTGCCGTGGGTATCGCTCTGGTCGTCATGGACCTATGTCTGCAGAAGATATTTTAGTGTCAATACATGATGCCACCCAAAAACATTTTTTGCTTTCATTAAGTCAAAAAATCCAATAAATCATATATTTAAAAAACCAAAACAATGCTTACCAATATCCCCAAAGGCGGACCCTAGTGGTAATGGCATGTCTCTATCTCCATGAAAGTCAATCCCCTCGTAGGGATAGTCATCTATGATGATCGCCTATTGTCGCCACCGATGAAAGAAGTCATGATCGTATGAAGAGGGCAGTCTGCCACCTCCCACCCACCTCATAATCTCAGTCTAGCATGTCTGGGATAGATCTCATAGACCATGAGCAGGGACCTCTACTCTCAGGCTAAGGCCTGGAACCCTCTCAAAGAAGAAACTCCACAAGATGCTTGCAAACCCAAAGTTTTTGGCTCTCCCAGGTTTACGTTCAGTTAGTTGGCTCTTCATGTTAGCCAATAAAGATGTACACCAATCATATATAGTATGTCTTGGACACTCTACTGCATAGAACATGAGGGGTCTAGAATCCTGATGTAGTGCAACCGAACTTGGCATCCAGACAAGTACTAGTATTATTATCTTCATACTTAGGCTATGGATAGCCTTGATGGGGACTTGACTTCCCACATTTTGTGTGTATGGAAGACAATATGTAGCAATATAATCCTCAATAGTCATCCCCCCACCAATTCCATGAGCCCTAAGGTTGATCGTCTCACCTCGGTGGGACAACCCGATAATGAAATAGATATCATCAACCTCAATCCTTAGAAGCTGCCAATCCAAATTAAAGGAATCCATGTCTAGATCCCAATGGGCTATTAGCATTTGGAGCAATCTTGGTTGTGCCCATATGCTACCAATGTTCCAAAATTTATAAATCCCACATATTTGGAGAGCTTGTTGGGCCTCCAAATCTCCTTGTACTTGATTATCAATCACGTCATGCTCCCTCTCCCTCCATTCAATCACCATATTGCAATAAGAGGATATATTTTTTAGTTAAAATCCTTAAAAAACAAAGCCCAAGACATTGTACGTGGGTCACATTTCAACAGTCGCGCATGTACATGGGAAGGATTCTCTTTGCTTGTGTGGACCAACCCTTGTACACGACCCGATAAACTACTGACTGCGTACATCGATTTTCATAATTTTCGGGCCAAAAATCTTAAAAATTGGCCACCAAAATTAAAAATTTAACCAATGAAAATGAAGAGCACGGTGAGTAGACTTACTTGGTCCAGATGGGTCGCGATTTCGTCTCTAGTAGCTCCCGAAATCGTCAATTGAAGGTAGAGGGTGAAATGGGCTCCAAAGCACTATTGTGGTAAAAAATGAAAATGGTATGGTAAAAAATCCTATTTTTAATATTTAAACAAAAAATTTACCCACTTTTAACACCGTAGTTTTTCACCCTGCTTTAATATTTTATGGGCCTTATGGACTAATGTGATGGTGCAACGTACTTTTTAAAGCAATTTCTCTGGATCATAATGAATTTCAACCTTCTTGAGCATGATTCGTGCCTCCGGCAGGTATATATCATCTCCTATATATAGGATATGATTTCACTCCACTTGCATTTTTGCATTATCCTATGGCCATGATCCATAAACCTTAGGCACGAACTTGCTTTTTATCGACACAGAACCTTCCAGCTACTTCTAGAAGTGTTGTTATTTAAGTGGTAATGATTTCCCGACCATGGGTACCCTACTTAGAACCTATTTTTTCATTCGGGGCCCATGCTGCAACTCCTTCTTAGGTCTAGGAGTCTCTTATAGTCCTGCCATGATTTGCATGGAAATCTCATGTTTCTTCTCATCTTATATTCTGGCCATCACCCATGGGCAATCCCGTTTATATATCAAGTAGTAATTGCATATCATTGAATTGCTTCCATTTTTTAGCCTAATGTCGACTCTCGCTTCATTATTCTAAGCCCAATTTCCTAAGAATTTCTCAATCCTAGCCAAGCAAAGCCTATCATTTATCCTTTGTAGCTTGATTTTCCTTTACCTTAGAGGAAACATCCCCCCAAGTGTCCTTATCCTGCACGCGTTTCCTTGCATTGAGCATAGGTATGTTCCACTGGACGGAACTAGTTTGCTTTTTCGCGACACTCATTTCCTCGTATTTGTACTATAAGCACTATTTTATTCTTTTTTCAGACTTATACAATATGAAAAAGACAAAAAAATAAAAATAAAAACATAAAAAGGACGGGAAAATGATATTGTCTTTTATTGGCAACAGTCGTGTCGCCTTTGAACAGAGCACAAATCCTTAAGTCCATCCATCAAAGATTTGGGTTTAGTATGACCTTAGGAACTTGAACTCGTTACTTACAGATTACTCCTTCGACTGGTTGAGCTTCCAGTCCCTATGGAGATTATGTTGATGCCTCCTGCGTTGCAGAGTTTTGTCAGTGTTCAGTCTTGAGTCCATGCTACCTGAGTTTATCCACTTGCTTCATGCTCTCATTCAAGGGAAGTCTATAAACTTGAGTCAGTCGTTCCTCAAATTTCTTGAATTTGCATGTCGGCCATCCCTTTATCAGTACATTTTAGATTACATGATGTAATTGTCCTACCTAGCACCCTGGGCCTACTTTCATCAGTGGGAGGTGACCTTGAACTCAGCAGATGACACCTCGTCATTGATCACTGACTAAGTGGTTTCCATTGTGTTCGACGGCAAGAAATCTATTCACACATTGGGATTCATGCTGTGTCTTGGATTCGATTAGACCTCATTGGTTGGTTCCTCACTTCTGTTAGTAGTCTTCATCATTGGAAACTATTCATATGGGTCTCTTATGTGCACTGCTTACATCTGGTACACACGAGAGATGCACATGGTTCTTGGCTTGTGTTCATCCTATTCGTTCGAGTTCTTCCAAAGCTTTCAGCTTAGTTGTATACCTTGTGTTAGTTGATGGGGTATTCCTTAATGCCCTCCTTCTAGCGGATCTCATTCCATCGACTTCAGATCATCTATCCTAGAATTGGGATCTAGAGTTACATGAGTACCTCGAGACTTGCAGTCATCAGTGGAAGGTTCTCTCATCATCGACAGTTGGGAATACATCAATGTCTCTTGATCGATGGATTCTGCAAGTGTTCGACCTTAACACCCTTATCCACACTTGTTGAATGTACTCGGTTCCTTGACACCCATTTTCATCATTGGTGGGTAGTCTCGTGTTTGTTAACGGTATACCTTAATGACCGGTAATAGGACGATGTTTCAACATGTTTGACTTCAATACCTATATTCACATGATGGGACATGCACCATCGACGATTTGTGTAGAAGAAATCTGAATATAGTGGCATCATACTATATGCTACTATCTATGATCATGACAATATCTATGGGACCTCAATTCTCATGGCAGAGCAGTTTGTACCCCAGTTTGTAGCAGATGTCTTAAGTTCCGTTGGAGACTGGACTCCATTATATATTAGTCATGGTTGTGATCACTTATGATATATGTCCACGATGTACTGCTTATTCATGGCCATGAACACCTATTGTATCAAACTGCTATGTACTTCAGATTTGCAGACATGTATACAAAGTCAATATTGTAATATTATGATGAGTGGCTAGTTCTTCCGACTGGGTCTCCAATACTCCACTTCTAAGAGTTATAATGTATTTCAACCATCATGATCATCCCTCTGACCTCATACATTAGGGGGCATCTGTTATAGCATGATTTTCCACAACCTATGCAACATGCCTTAATGGCCTACCATGTCCCTCTGCAAACTCATATTACACCTCTTGCTCAATAAAACCCCTAAAAATCACATTTGTATTGATGCACGCGAGTCACTAGCACTACAACATGCGTATACGTAGGCTGCTCCATTACAACCCACATACACCTGGTTTCATGCTGAAAATTAAAAATATTTCGGGTTTTCCTTCCTAAGTGACGACCATTTTGATCCTTGGCCTTCCATATGCTGGAAAATGCTACGATTCGACCCTCCACCTCCTTTGAGGGTTATATATCGAGTCGTTGTGGAGCATTTGAGGGAGGAGAAATTAGAGAGCAAGTAAAACCTGGAGGAAATTTTCTCCATTGCCATTGTCTTGAGTCTGCATCCCTTTGTCCGTGTTAGATTGAACTCTTTTATATTAATCTCTCAAGCTCTTCCCTATCTTATGAAGGAGGAACCCAATTAATCCTTGAATTTGTGAGCTTTCCATTGCATGGAGGATTGAAGTGGTGGAGGCCTAGGTGGAGGAACTTATTTTCTCGGTTCTGACAAGTTGTCGGCAGAAGGTTGTCACTATGTACTTTTGTTCATTATATTAATAGAAATACTCTTTTCTCGTCCAATTCATGTTTCAAATGTTTATGTTATTCTCATTGGGTATATTGTTTAACATGATAATGGACTATGCTAGATTATATGCTAACAATTTATATACATTTTATATGTTTGTATATCTTGGTTGTTGAGGACAAGTTGTACGTAAGGAGAATTGAATTACGACCTAAACGTTGGTCTTCTTCGAACATCGGGTTGAGGTAAGGGTTTTCTCTTGTTGTTGTTGGCATTTCATATTTATATAACATATTTGAGAATTGAGTTGATTTCTGGTGTCACTATGTCTGTTGTTGTTCTACCCCAAGCCATAGGAAGTTTTTCTCCATAACAAATGGAACCTTTCCATCATCAGAGATCGAATTGTAACTAAACCAAGTGTTCATGTCAGGGACAGAATTGTTAAGCGCCTCCGGATTATGGGATCAATTATTAGGAAATAATAATAATGCACAAAAATAAGCACATAAGAGGAAAATGTGTTTTTACAATGGAAATGCTATATAGGGAAAACCACCACCAATTAGATATCTATTAGCCTTGGCTACTGCCAATGTCAACCAATTTGAATCAAGGTTATATTTAATCACTTTATAACTAAGTAAAGATTAACCTAACATCTACCCCTTTAAACTTGACTTGGGGTAAGCACTAACCCCCCTCAAATCTTTCAACCAGGCATCGGAATAACAACATGCCCCCCTCTTTAGTCTACCTAAATCTACATTAGACTTTACATTGGTGACCCACCAAGCTAGGGGTGCACATGCCTAAATACGTATTACAATTGTATGCCCATTTACATTGTGATTGTAATACCATGTGTGTTAAGCCCCAGACATATGTAATTTGTAATTGTTTATTATTGTGGCACTAGGTGCTGGGACAAGGGTCTTTAAGGACCTCAAGACACTATTATTATTGCAGATAATTAATTAATAAAAATAACTGGCACAACGGGGACCACTAAAAGAGTATTGGAGGCCATGGATTCCACATGTCAGGGGGTTGGGGACTAGGAGTTGTGGATCTCCCTAACAACACTCTTTGTTTCCTATTTTTGGTTATTTTAGCTTATGTTGGTATTATTGAGCCTAATTCATGATTTATAGGGCCTTCCTTGGTTAATGCGTCCTCCTTGATGCTTGGGTGGATCCCACTTGTTGAATGTGCCCCTTTGGTGGTTTTGTAACTCCTTTTTGGAGGTTACACTTGGTTTAGTATCCCCCACTTGCACAAGTGCGCCCACATTGGCTAGTTTTAGCCTTAACAACCCAAATGTGTGTAACTCCTTGTGTAACTCCCCTTTTTGCTATTCCAGGAAGGTATCTTAACTTGTGTAACTCCTCCTCTCACTAATTCGAGTTCATTTTCACGAATGAAGTGTCCCCACATGAATTGGAGTTGGGTTGGGTGGTTTGGAGTCACCCTCCTTGAAATTCAAGTTGTTTGAGTAGATTTTGAATTGGTCTCTTGTGGTTGAGTTAACCTCCTTTGGTTGAGTCAAGTTGGATTACCTTGGTTCTAATTGACCTCCTTGGGTTCAAGTTGCCACCTTTGGTCTATAAATCCATGTTTGATCTTCTTGAGAGCCGATAACTATCAATATTCATTATAATTCATGAAATTTCATGGTGAGCTTGGGAATCCATGTATGCTAAGTTACGTGTGAGAACTATGTGCTTGAAGGCACTGTGATATTGTGTGGTGTTTGATGTAATACTGGACAACTTTTGTATAGTTCCTGTGAGTCCACTGCTCGTCTCCATCCTGATCCTACACGTAAATCCTGATGGTGAATGGTGATGTATTGAGAGACCTGGGTGGTGAAGGGATTACCATAGCACCTAGTAGTGGGGTGAAGGAGAAAGTAGATGGTGAGGAATAGAGTTGTGTCTTCTCAAAATGATAGTTTGAGTTATTCTTGAGTGCACCTATGCTTGTGGATCTGTGGCCTCAGCTCGGGGTGGCATGCCAAAGTGAGATCTGGCTTGGTAGTGCATAAGGATAGGCGGAACATGGTCTGGTTGATTCTAGTTTCACATTAATAAGACAAGCGACTTATTTTATGTAATTCATATGTTTATATGATGTTTCCATTGTTGCCATAGCTGAACTACATACTGTTGATGTGCATGGTAGATGTATCAATGGATGGATGTAGACCTGATGGTTTAACTGCTTGGAAGTGGTGTATTCTCCTTGATTTGGAAATATGAACTTGATGGCAACTTGAAATATGTTTATTCATGTGTTATTTTTTGTAGCTTACTCTGCAAATGCGCCCTCTATGGCTGATCAAATCTGTAGATGAATTTACTGATGAAAATGCTTGGGTTTCAGAACATTGATTTAAGGGTTTTGCTTGAAAACTTGATTGTACTGACCGATATGGGTCATTTTTGGATTATGTAAGATGTATGGTTGTATCTTAACTTGCAAATGCACCATGCATGTTTGATCACATCCATTATATGATTCTACAGATGAAATTACTGAGTTTTGACTGCTAGAAATTTGGATTGAATTGATAGTTTATCTGTATATCTGATTATCTGGTGTTGCATGGATGTACATGAACATGCTAGTGCACCCTTGGTGTTTGTAGAGTGCCCCGTATGGGTGTTATGCTTTTTATTTGGGACTCACTGTGGGTTTTGCAAGGAATCAAATCCTTACCGGAAGATCTAGTTGCGAAATTGATAGCTAATTGTAGATCTGATTTTATGTATGAGTTAGTGGCTATAGATGACTACTGTGTACCTGTTTGTGTTAATTATTGAATGGTTGTATATCTTAGCTTCATATATGATCTGATAAGTAATGCAAAAATGTTAAAGAAAGTGCCATAGATTGGATTTATGGAAGTGTCTTAATTTGCATAGTTTATCTGTTGAAAATTCTGAATTGTGACTGTTTGCAAAGGAATCCGTAAATCTGATGTATAAGTGTTATTGGGATGATTATGGTCACCCATGAATGTTTTAATAATGCTAAGGTTCAAGTTTACTGAGCATGTAATTCTGGTTTAATTTTCATGCTTGTACAGTCTTGCATCTGCATGAGCTTTTGGGTAGTTTTATAATTGTATTTTTAAAGTGTCGCAATTTATTTTAATGGCTGAATGTTTGTCTTATTTGGCTTGATGGCTTAATGGCCCAGCCTTAGAAACCTTATCTAGATTTGCTTGACTCGATTCATCTCTCCCCCTGGTCATTTGGTGCTTTTGTCCTTAGTTTTGGGGTCGGGTACACTACAGTGATTAATTCCAAATAAAAAAATCTTCGAGAGTATATGATGAAAGAAACACCCACGTGATTCTTCACTTGCATCCATATCTAATATAGTGAGTCAAATCAAGCACTCCTTACATGGGTACTCCTTGATCCACAAAATTGCATGTGCTTCTTCATTTAATGTTGCTCCACATACTCCACAGACTTCTCTAACATTATAACCCTAGCCACTCTTGTGAGGAGTCCAAGATAACCTCACTTTGTTACCATATGTTAGGAAATAATAACGATGCGCAAAAACAAGCACATAAGAGGAACATGTGTTTTCACAGTGGAAACCCTATATAGGGGAAACTGCCACCAATTATATATCTATTAGTCTTGGCTATCGCCAACGTTAGCCACTTTAGGAATCTTACAATAAAGTTACTCAACCCTTTAAATAGGCTTCATCACATGTTAAAACCGTGAACAAATACCATGGGCTACCCAAAACCATGCACCCGTAAATCACTAATGGTAACCCATTATTGACCGAATCAAGGTTACACTTTATAACCAAGTCAAGATTAACTTAACATCCATCATAAATGGGCACCTTGTATTTTGCATTTTAGGGAGATGACTTGCTATCAAATATATTGTTAAACTTCTCAACTAACAACATAGTGATATTGGAAAGTTCTACTATCCTTTTGGCAAGTGTCATCATTTCCATGGCTCATGTGATTGACATTGAAGTTGGGACAAAAAGGGTCACTAACACAATTTTTTCAAACTTGATTTTTTGAAACAAAATTTCAAAAGCAACTTTCTTTATCAATATTACAATTTATTCATAAGTATTTGTCTTATATAAAAAATCCAACACAGTTGGTGTCCTCGCTCTCTAAGCCTTTAATGAGCAATGCTATTATGCCAAAAAGTGAATATATATCTTTCATTCACAAAATGTTTGTTGAAATATATACCCTTCAATAATGCACGTTCTTTCATTTATGATGTTCCGTTAAAAATTATAACCTTCAAAACTAGAAAACAACGCACACTTAGATGACCACATCCATGAAGGGCAAGGTAATTTACCAAGAGTGGAATTAGTTGTAGAATGAAAAAGTCCATGTCCCTCATAACCCATTGGAGATAGAGAAAATCTCCATGTTCATGGCCACATGTATATCAAGTGGAATAGGGCAACGCATGATAACCTTTATGGGATGCATTTTGACTAAAATGATGGTCAAACCCAAATCTCCTTGTATAAAAAAACACTAAGATAAAAAATCCAAATCTCTTCATCTACAAAGGAGAACCAGAGAAAAAAAACTATGTTTAAATTCAAACAAAATTGATACGAGAAAACTATAGAATTTGGAGACACTCCAGATATTTTGAAGACATTGCAAATATTTTATTGCATGTATGTTAACATCACCCATAATGGCATTTAAAAAAAAGAATGAACAGTCAAAAAATCATTTTACAAATTAACTTGCCCTTTATTCATGATGGTTAATCAAATTTTCTAACAATATATGACGGGCAAAATGCTTCATGACGAGCATGTCAAATTCCAACCCTGCTCCCAACAATAGATGGAACCCTTCCTTCCAAGCTATATGCAAAGAGAATTGATTAGTGGTCCATCAATAACCTGTAATAAAACACTTTATGCAACTACTTTAATTGCTTTTCCTTTAGTAGTCAACTTATGATGTGAACCAATAAAGGTCCATCAAAACTAACGATGGTTAGTCTAGACACCATAACAATCCACTAATTCTGCAGTTCTCTCGTAATTACAACATGGGAATGGATTCTCCAATCCATCAAGCTACCCAAGCATGAATCCCTACCTTGTGGTACCTCGATCCACTAGGGACTACAGTCCAGAGAAGCTCAAATCCAAGGGATGTAATTAAGAATAAATGTTGTAACATTTATCCTAATAAGAATAAAGCTACTGACATTATTTCCTTGGAATATATATATATATATATATATATATATAATGAATTAACAGTTTTAAACAAAAAATCAAGGTGCTACCCTAAACCCTAAGTTTCGTGGCTATCACGCCTCACAGAAATCCAATCCATTGATTATTTTGTCTTATTAATACTTATGGTGTTAAAGATATGAGCTAAAAAACATTTAACCCTAATCCCTAGGATTGTTGTCGTTGAAATGGATTAAACCCTCCATATAGGAGATTCTATGAGATTGTTGAGTTGAGATGATTTTATGAACATCAGATACGAATTTGTTTCATGAAATTAATGATCATGTTCATGGTAATTTGATAGTGACATCAATATACAATATGTTATGATGTGTATTCTATTTGCTAGTGATAGTTTCCAAATAACTGGAAAAGATACAAAGCTTGATTTGTGTTGACCAAAGAGAGAGATCACTCCTCTAGATATTGCATTCAAAATATGAAATAATTCCAAACAATGTCATTGCATACCTAAAATTAAGGGTTTATCTTTTATATAGTCTTATATTGTTGAAATTTGTTTAACATATTGTTTCCATCAATGGATTAGATTAAAAAACCATTCTTTTATGTTGGTATTGAAGGTACATTACACTTTATTCCATTCAACTTGGTGTGTTAAGAAGGAATCAACAACAACTATTAATTAAATGTCCCCCGCACTGGGGTTAGGGTTCAATTTTATTTACCCACCCAACAAACACTTGTGTTGATACAAATTACATAATAAATTATTGTCCTCTTTGTCATAGATAAAGTACAATTTCATAATTGATCATGTGTGAGAACATTACAAGACTTACTTGCAACTAGGGAACGGATATGGAAATATATCAACTCCTTTAAGAAAACAACATATATAGCGGAAGGTGATCTACATGAAAGGGATTAATGAGACAATTATCACATATTCTCTTTGCCTAATTTTATTTCATGAACATCTCTTTGTATTTCTTAAAGACTACATCGTTCTCTCCATATTTACTATCATCTTTCCCTCGATTGGGCCTGGAATATAGCTCATTTATTTGAAAGTGTATGAATATCTTAATGATATGTCTATAATGATATCACACCATTACCTGGTGAATCAACAATATTTCTCTAGTTTGGCACTTGAGCCCTCAACCGAATGATTTCAAATGCCTCTAATGCTATGATTTTAAGCACAACATTTTGCAGCATAACCTCTTCTTTAGCTACTACTTCTTTATCACATCCTCCTATACATTTTCCTCCACAGTATCCCCATTTGTTATTGGTACCTCCTTAATTCGATCTTCCATTTAAACTTTTGCAACACTTGTTGAATTTAAGGCACAATGTTATCTTGTACCTATGCTACAATTTTTGTAACCTATGCCACATTGTTAGGTGTAATTTCTTCTTGAATCTATTCTATGTATTCTATGAGAGTCATGCCCTCAACGGGATTTGTAGAAGGACCAAATCCATCGATTTAAGTAGCAATACCACTTTAGTGGGTTATGTAGCAATTTTAATTCCAAGAACTTCTATATTGACTTCAAATTCGATAAGTCTAGTATTAACGTCAATATTACAAAGTTTTGTAATAACTTCAAGTTCGATAGATTCTAAAGGAATTTCAACTTCAATGAAATATTTAGAAATATCATTTGATTCGAGTTGGATATATAGCAACAAAATATTTAGCTGGATCCAATTAACATCTTCAAGCCCTCATTCTATCATTAACACCACCTTCATGCAAAGTAGGTGGGTGTTTTACTGCAATTATACTACATACACTTCATTCTACCAAAAGTCGTTCCTCAATGGCTCAAGTCAAAGTATCCATGTTCAATTTGGGCATCAAAATGTTTTTTTCTTTGTGGACACAACTAAGTTGTGGAATAACCCTTCATTTTTTTCTAAACCAAATTGTTTCCAATGACTCTAATTCAACTTCGACAAATTTTGTAGCAATTTGAACTTCAATGGAATCCATAGCAATATCAATTCGATCTAGATCTATAGTAACATTGATTCCAACTGGATCTATAAAAACATCTTCAAACGATATTTCTATATTGTTAACACCTTCAAACCATGTGAAGAAGAGGGTGTGTGCTTTGTTGGTATTGTACTAGGTACTCTTCATTCCACCTGAATTTCTTCCTTGGTGGCTTGAACCAAAGTATCCATGTTTAGCTTGGGTATCAAATGTTATTATTTTTTTCTTGGGCAATAACTAATTTTTGGCATAGATATTTATTTATTCTTCTATACTTTTTTAAATCCTCGATAATTTAGAATAAGAAGGCTAATTTTCCTTTAAATTCTTCATATGAAAGTGCTTACCAAATAATTTGTTTATTTCATATTTTTCTTATGAGGTCAAGTTAATGTAGTGATGTCCTCTGTCATAATGACTTCTATAGCAATGCTTATGCTTGGTCTTCTCTTCTTCTTGTGATACTTAGATTTTGTATCACTGGCTTCTACGACATTGCTTACACTAGTTCCTTTGTGTTTGAAGCGTTCTTGTTCTGTATCCATGTTTCCTTTGCCTCATTTTTGACCCAACAAAACTGTTACCTACTAAATGGAACAATTAGAATCTTTGGACTTAAAATGATTATGGCACGTTTCTTCAACCATCTCCTCATTTGTCACCACTTCCCGGTCCCATTATGTTGCTTCTTCTAGTCCACATTTAGTAAGAAATTGTTCCCAAGTTTGACCATCTCAAGAAAGAGCATCCACAACTAATAATAATATAATAACTACCTCATGGCCCATAATCGGGCCTAATCCTGTGGTTACAAAAGAGCCCGCAGATACTCACTAGGAGAAGAGACGATCGATACTTTCTTGGGATAACAATTTAGTGGAAATAAAAAATGTGAAATGGCAAGGAATGTTAAAGAGCGTGGCATATATGGAAATGATTATCTAGATTTAAATAGAATGGTGACACATGTAGGAGTGAAAATTGCTTGGATATTCTAAGACATGTAATGATAGTATCATCAACTCGAAGTTCAATGTCAAGGATGTGAGAAATGGTAGGAATTAATGATGTATCTACCACATTAGACATGATAGGGACAAAAAAATGGCATGGGAATTAATTTGTGCTTGATACATGAAAGGTGATGATGACATAAAAGGGCATGGCTAATCAAAATACAAATCTGGAAGTTGGGCTAGGCACAAATTAAAGTGGAGAGTTATTTCAAAAACAAAAACTAAGGATCGAAAGAAAAATTTTAAACTCATACAATTTATTCCAACATACTTTCACTTTATACCCATGAATGATAGAAGAATAGGTACCATAAGAGTCATCGTACGAAAATTGGAAACTTGAGTTGCAAGGAGTGAGTTGTTTCATGTTTCATTCTTCCATATCCCATGTTTCATTCTTCTACAAGGACTCCATTTCTTCTTCCATGGCCCTTTTCTAGAGTTTACCCTATGTCGAGTTGATTGCTTCCTTTACCAACCTATGATATTCTATGGCATTAAACACAAAATTATAGCGAATATATGGTGGACTATACCTTTTGGGTTGTTTCTTTGCTCAACCAAACCTCTTGACAACCAGAGTCTGTTGTTACACCTCTTTGTTAGATTCAGTCAACTCATCTAAATCCAGGTTTTAGTTGTTCATTTAAAACTCCTTGTTTTCTGGTCCCTTTTCTCTTCTGATCTCTTCAACCATATAAGTACCACTGAATTTTTTGAAGATCACATCTCTAATATAAATTGCCTTCCTTATAACCAAATTCTACATCTTACAACCTTTCACTCCATCCTTTTACTCGACGAAGATGCATTTCTAAGACTTGCTGTCAAGTTTGTTTCTCTTCTCCTTGTGTATATGCACAAATGAATCACACCCAAAGATTTTGAGATGTGAAAGAGATGGCCTATTACCAACCCATGCCTCATATGGAATCTTGTCAACCAGAGTCATAGACAACAACCTATTCACCAAGTAACATGTTGTGTTGACTGGTTCTGCCCATAATTATTGTGCAACACCTAGACCATCAAGCATGCTCCTTGCTTTATCCATCAACGTTCTATTCATTCTTTCAGCAACTCCATTTTATTGAGGTGTGTATGGAGTTGGGTTTTGTCGAGCTATACCATGCTGTATGCAGAACTGGTCAAACACCTTACTATATAATTCTCCTCCGTTATCAATTCTCAACACCTTGATCTTTATGCCAATTTGATTTTCTGCAAGACCTTTGAACTCCTGAAACCTTAAAAAAACCTCACATTTCTTCCTTCGAAAATACAATCATGCCATTATGGAGAAATTATCTATGAAAGAAAAGTAATATTGAAATCCCCCTAGTGGTGCGATCGATACCGGTCCAAACACATCACTATGTATTAAATCTAACATTTCCTTGGCCCTTGTGGCCCCATATGAGAAACTTACATGACTCTATTTACCATAAATGCAATACTCACAAAAGTCTACTTCTTCATAATAGTCAAGGAGGCCTTTGACCATACCTTTAATGTGCATAGCATGAAGACCTTTCTCACCAATGTGTCCTATCTGTTGGTGCCATAGTCGAGTCAACTAGAAGGATATATCATCAAATTCAGGAAAAACTATATTTGCCCATACAGTGGTGTTTTGTTCTTCCCAATAGCTTTTACAGTGTTCCTCGCACCATCTTACACGTATGTTTTCTCAAATATAGACTACACACTTGCATTCCCCATCTTATTGATAGATATTAGGTTTCGAGCCAAACTTGGGATATGTAACACTCCTCAAAGAGTTCCTCCACTTCCATCTTTTAATAATAGTCAAACTTTACCTTGTTCGGCAATCTTGGTTGGTGAATCGTTTCCTAGAAGAACATCACCACTGTCGTATTTCTCATATTCACAGAACAACTCTATGTGTGGTGTCATATCATATGATGCACTGGAGTTGATCAACCAAGGGTCATGATTTGATTGTGTACTTATTGAAGTCAAACACACATCCCCTTTTTCTTCTGGAAAACTCTTACCATCAGTGAATTGTCCTTCCTCATATACTTTTCTCTTCTCAACTCCAACCAACTTACTTTTCCACTTATATTGCTTGAATTTACCACATTGCCAACATTTTTTGGTTGTTGGACCATGGGATTTTGATATAGTCTTAGATCTACCCCTTGACTTTGATCTTCTACCGAAGGATTTCCTTTTCCTCTGTCTACCGGTCAACCTCTCACCATCAAGGCGCTGTGGGTCAAGCCTTCCATGTTCTTTTGTCTCATCTCCTTTGACAACAAATATTCAACCACATCATCAATCTTCAATGTGGTATTATTGCTTCCAATAGCCACATCTAGGCTATCCCGTGAGTCTGGAAAAGAACATAATAGATTGATACATTTCTCCTCCTTGGTGATTTTAATATCAACGGACAACAACTAACTATCACAACGTTGAACACATTCAGGTGTTATGTAACTAAGTCACCTTCATTCATCCTTGTAAGGTATAGATTCTTCCGAAGAAATAATTTGTTAACAATATATTTCAATTGGTACAAGTTCCCCAACTTTTCGCACCATTTTTTTGCATTGCCTTCTTTTGAGACATTCATCAACACAAAATACAATAAACCCTATAATAATAATAACCACCACTTTTAAAGCCAAATACAACACTTTGCAAAACAATAAGTGGCTTCATGGGGGGTTGAGTAGGATGAGGTCTAAAATCACAGTGAAACACGGGTCAAGGAAAGATGAACAAAGCTCATACAAGAGGATGTGCCAAGCCAACTCATAGAAAAGCTTCCTGCAACAGATATTCCCAAAAATAGTAAGCAAACCTCCCGTAGGCCCATCAAGTACTCTCTTAACCATGCCTAAATGCAAATGGTCTTTAAAATTTCAAAGTACCAAGAATGACTCAAGATTCAACATTGCTATGATACGTCATATTGGGTATCCAAACGTCTAATCACCTTGCTAATAAAATACCAAAATCCATATTCTTAGAATTGGTTGAAACTCAAACTATAAGCAAATCTGGTGAAACTCATTACTTAAATATGTAATTATCCTGTCAATCTACCATTAATCAGAAATTACTAAAAATAGTAGTTGATAAAAATAAATTTTGCTAAAAAAACAACTTCTCAATTTTGCTTGAAATTTTAACTCTATTCACATTTCCCCAAAGGGTATCCAAAACCACGATTAGTTCTAAAAAAAGAAGAGTCTCAATAAATTGCAAGAACCAACCTGATCATATCCTTTTGGGGTCTTCGACCTCCCATACTTGTTTTGAATATTGCACCTACAAGTATATGTACTTGTTCCATTGAAAACTCTCTCCATTAGAGATACTTATATATATGTGTGACCTGGTGAAGGCCTATCCTATCATCAACCACTCACTGACAAGAAAAACATGCGACCATGTGCCAAATCTCAAGGATACTCATGAACATGGATTGATTTACCAACTCTATGCTAACATAGTGTTAGTGTCCAAGTTAATAAGATAGCATCCTCCCTCCTCTTAGTACTAAGACCAACCATGATTTTGATATTTCACTTATAGACCCTCCCTCCTCTTAGTACTAAGACCAAACATGATTTTGATATTTCACTTGTAGTTGTTGTCTATCTAATACATGTTAGAATCACATATACTTATGTTGAAATTTAATTACAATCACATGTACTTGTGTCGAAATTTTTCATGAAGTACATATTTACTTTGCAATGGAACATTATTACATTAAATTGCCAACACGTGCAAAGCAGTAGGAGCCACTTCACTACTAAAACCTCCCGAGCGGGTGTTCGTGTTCAAAGTTCTTCTGTTGCGTTTTGCTCGCAGTGAAGAAAAATGAACGCAGGCTCTCTTATGGCAGCTCTAAGGGACTGCCCATTACTGGGATTTCCCTCATGGACCATGGTACTCTTTAGATGCATTCTTCTTGATATTTTATGGGCAGTTCGAATTCAAATCTCGAGAGTAACAGGCATATGTTATTTGCAGGCCGGAATTATTTTGGCATATTTTATTTATCTGGCTTTAGCTGGATTTCTTCTTCCCGGGAAGCTGATTCCTGGCGTTGTGCTTGCTGATAAGACGAGGATTCACTATCGCTGCAATGGTAAGCCTCGTTCATTTTATGACTTAATATTTTTTCTCGAGTTATTTTGTGAATGCTGCGATTCTTCCCACGAGAATCGATCTCATGACCCCGCTTAGCAAAATGCCATGTTCTGACTCTTTAATGGTGATACTCTGCGGGCCTTGAACTTATTTGTGATCTCGTTGCGATTTTCTTGATCAGCATTCTGGTCCAAGGCAACTGAACTGGGCTCTATAGATAGATATACAGTAGTGAACCCTTAGGTTGAATTTAAATCAAGCATTTGCATTGTATGCAACGAAAATGAATTAGAAGATTAAGAGCAGGCAGTGCTACGTTGTCCGCTTTCAATATAGAAGCAATGCCAAGTTTTCTTAAAAAACACAGCTTAATAATTGTCATTCTGGACCCACTACAAAATTTGAAATGTAAACCATATACTGCAGATCTGAGGTAGTGAAAACAGATCAATCTTATCCTTATTGGGTTTAATAAACTTTAACATTATTGACATTCACATTTTTGAGCAAAAATGAACAGAAATGATTCTGCCCATGGATAGCTATTATTTATTTATTTTTATTTTTAATTAAAAATTGCTAAGCCACATTTTTTGACTTGGATAGCGTATGAAACTCCTTTCAAGGTCTAAGGCCATGTTAGCATGGGGACCAAGCCCATCGTGTTTTGAACCCGAGTCATCGTCATGTAAGCACCCCAACTTACTGCTGGACTACAGCCTTGTAGACCTGCCTTTGGAGTAAGTGCCGAATAGCAAATGGCTGGCAACTTTGTTATTCAATTCCAAGTTTGGTACATTTGGTCATCACATTTGATGGGGGTAAAGTTGCTGATTTTACTTGTCTTTCAAAACAACCCAGACTAATCTACTGCCTTGGAGTGCAGAAAACATTTTTTTAGGATCCACAGAGAAAATTATTGGGAATCATAATTTTCTTACAAGTGTAGAGACCTCGGTGAATCTTTTGATTCTCAAAATGTAAATGATAAATATTTGGCTAGAATTTTGTAAGTTGTTTATAACTTAAATTTTGAGTGAATATTTGTTTTGAATTGGTAATTTTTTTTTGGTCAATTTGTTAAAAATTGGAAGGATTAGCCAAATGGAAAATATTAGCCCCTAAATCTTTCTCTTGGATCAATCATTGAAATTCATATTTTGCAGCTTATATCTATTTTTTTTAAAGAAATAATAAACAGATCTTTTTTTTATAACAAAAACGGTTAAATTGTATTGGAATTTTTTATTTTTAGTCGTGGCTGTAGCCAAATCGACTAATTACATTATTCAAGAAGCTGAATGAATTTGATCTTAAAGAAGCTGAATGAATTTGATCTTAGTCTGAGTGCTAATCTGGATACTGTCCAATAATAATTGAAATCTTCAAAAATGACAGAAATTGTCAAAGAAGTGATGTATTGCAATCAATTGAGAGATGTTTTGTAAAACATTTGTGTAGAATGTTGATGATCGTCGAATTCTTGGATTTACCCAGGAGTGCCGTTGATGGGAGTATCTCTTCTTGCTGATTCTGGAAGTAATGATGGGAATCAGCTGAGCTGTAAATATAAGGAGAGTTTATATCTGTAGATTGCTGAATGTCGAGTTCGTTGATATGCTCAGAACTGTTCTAAAGGTGGAGATGTCTCCTTTTACCGAGTCTGAAGTTGTTTGTAATGCGCACTCATCCTGTGGAGGTGCGAGCTGAGCTGAATGACATGGCAATTCTGCTTTTGAACTTTGAAGGGCTCGGATTGGAGTGTATCTGGATAATGATTCATGCTGATGATGTGCTATTTTGTAAGCTGTTTGACTGAGCTTATCGTAGAAGATGTGTTCTTAGGGGATATGACAGAAATTTGTTTCCCCATTTGAGCATTCAATCTTTCCAGTTGCTAAGCTGGTTGCTGCCTTCGCTTCCACATCTGCTTCGTGATTCAAATTTCTTGTGATGTGATAAGCTTTGAATTGCTTGAATGTGGTCACTATTTGTTGGATACATCTAATAATCCTGTCAATTGCCAGATTGTTGTAGTGTGTAGGTGAGTTGAAAGCTTTGATAATGACTAGGGAGTCACCAAATACTTGTAGATTTTCGATGTACTGTTTTTTAGCAATTTGGCAGCCTTGTAGAAGTGCTAGTGCTTCAGCAAGATTGTTTGAGCAGACACCCAGTCCCCATCTGTAGTTAATTCTCTATATTCCTCCATCGATAAGTAGGATTCCTCCTGCTCCAGTGAGGCATGGTTTTTTTTTTTGAAGCTCCATTGAAGTGAAGGCTGTCCAATGGCTGATTGCTTCTCCAATCCTGAAAGTCGAAGTCAGGGAGGAAGCTTCCAGTGCTTTGAGTCAATTTCTCTGGGAGGCGGGTAGAGAGTGCCGATCCACTTTGATTCAGTGATGGATAGGTTCGTATCTGCTCTGAGTTTGGACTGATTTATGCATTCAATCAATAAACCTTTTGCTTGTCCAACAACTTGCAAAGGCGTTGGACAGATGTCATGAAAAATTGCATTGTTTCTGGCGATCCATATCTTCCAGCACGTGAGTTTGGGGATAGTTGTCCAAATTTGATGCCAAAGCTTCCTTTTTGAGAGAGAGGTGGGATAAGCATGTTTCCAGTCTTTGAGAAGGCGAGTAGTGGTGCCGAAGTTCGGCATAGCGATGTCAAGATCTTGGAGTATGTAATTCCAAACATCTTTTGAAAATGTGCAGTTCAGGAAAAGATGATCGAGTGTTTCAGCATTTTTGTGGCATAATGGGCACCTGTGAGGTCCGGTAAATCCTCTTTTGACGAGATTATCGCCTGTAAGTACCTTTCTATGTGTAAGAGTCCACATAAATAAATTTACTTTGGGGAGTCCAAGAGAATTCCAAACCATTCCCCAAGTGCTTTTCCTGAATTCAACATGGTTTTGTATCCCAAAGCAGCGGTGTAGTTTCCGCTTGGGCCCCAACCACGTTCATCTTTGTCATGAATGTGAGTGGAAGCACATCCGGTTAGGTTTTCGAAAAGAAGAGTTCTAGCGTGCTCAAGAGTTGGAGGGGTTGTCAGCTTTTTCCAGCCATGCCAAATGCCTGATGAATTTCAGATGCTGAGATCGCATAATGTCCCGATTCCATGTTGAGTGAGCCAGTGTTCGATGTCCTGGAGATCATGGTTGTGTTGGAGCTGTTCTTTTCCCATAATTTTATCTGAGAAGATGTTAATATCTTCTCCATTTCCAGGAATCCAGTATAAATCTTGAGAGAAAAAGTCCCAAGCAGCTTTGCAAAGGGACCATATTGAGGATCCCTTGGAATCTGGTTTGCTGTCAAGGCATCTGAGGGAGCTGCCTGTTAAGTATTTCTTCTTTAGTAATAAGCGGACTCTGTGGTGTTTGTCATGCAGAATTTGCCAGAGTATTTTTCGGCCTAGTGCCTTATTTGCTTGGAGGGGATCTCGGATCTGGAGCCCACTGCATATTTTGGCTGAATTGTAGTGTTCCAGTTGACAAGATGTACTTTGCGCTCGTTGTTTTTACCTCCTGTCAAAAGGAATTCTCTTAGGATCCTACTGATGTGTTCTGTAACTCCTTTGGGTGCTAACAAGAGCGAGGATTGGTAGATAGGAAGTGCTGAGAGTACTGATTTCAAACAGATTAATTTTCCTGCTTTGTTGAGCCATTGTCCTCCCCATCTCCTTATTTTGGAGTTGATTTTGTGGATTATGTCATCCCAATTTCTTTGATTTTGAATGGCCTAGGGTGATTGGAAGGCCCAAATATTTAAAGTTGTCCCAGTGCTGATGTACTTTGATTCCAAGGATTCGGGTAATGTTGGTTGCAACGGTTTTGGTTAGATTCCAACCATATACAGTGCTCTTGTGTAAGTTAATCGAGGATTTGCAGTAGCTGGCCATGATTTTTTTGAAATTTCGAGCAATTATGGAGGAACCCCCTCCCAGTAAGAGGGAGTCGTCTACAAAGAGAGTGTGATTTAGGGGCATGGAGTTGAAGGCTAGATTGAGGCCAGGTAGAAGACCATTTCTGAGATCAAAATTTAGTTTTTGGCTGAGAGAGTCAGCCATGATTATGTAAAGGAAGGAAGACAGGGGACACCCTTGTCTGATTCCGCGGGTTGCTTGGAAGAAGTTGGTTGGGCGTCCATTCACAAGAGAGGCGATCCAAGGGTGATTGATGCAAGTAGAGATCCAACTTAGGAAGGGATCTTCGAAGCCAAATTTTTTCATGATTTTAAGGAGAAAAGAATGCTTAATGCGATCCAAGGCGTTAGCCATATCAAGTTTAATCAACATACCTTTTTCTTTGCGCAATTTGCTGGAGTGAATAGCCTCCTGTACAAGGATGACATTGTCAAGTATTCGTCTTCCGTGTAGGAAACCTCCTTGATTTTCTGATATGATTTTGGCGAGGATGGGCTTAATCCTATTGGCCAACAGCTTGGAAATGATCTTGTAGGAGCCGTTGCATAATGCAATAGGTCGAAATCGAGTGAAGGTGCTGGGGTTGATTTCTTTTGGTATGAGTGCGAGGAAGGTGGAGTTTGTGCATCCCACCTATCTTGGCTTTTGAATGAAAATCTCTAACCATTCTCATGAAATATTTTCTGATGTAGTGCCAACAAGCTTTGTAAAAGTGGATGGAGAACCCGTTAGGCCCAGGCGCTTTGTCAGGGTCGAATGACCAGATTACATTGGTGACTTCTTTTTCTGTGAACGGCTTGAGGAGGTCGATGCTGTCATCATTCGTGATCATCTTTGGTATATGGTCGAGGAGAGTTTGGTCTCCATCATCGTTGTCGCTATTATCTTCTTTGAAGAGATTTGAAAAGTGATTGTAAGCTTCGTTTTGGATGTCTCCATGACCTTTGATGGTCGATCCATTCTCAGATTTGATCTCAGCGATGTGATTGTTGGAATGTCTAGCTTTAGTTTGTCTATGGAAGTAAGCCGTGTTTTTATCTCCAGGTTTGAGCCAAGTGTTGCGAGACTCTAGTCTCAAATATTCTTCTTCTCTTCGGAAAGTTTGATAAGTTTTAGCTTGGTAATGTGCTTCTTCTTGTAGCGTTCTGTTATCAATAGAATTTTCATCCATTGAGTTTTGGATAGCCTCGAGGTCGTTGACAGCCTTCTTGGTGGAGTTTGGAGGAGGGCAGTTTATTTTGGCCCACTTTTTAGCTCATTTTTTGTGGTAATGAGCTTCTGTTCCCAGACGTGTCTTGGGGAGCCGATGATAGGGGTATTCCAGGCGTTCGTTAGAACGTTCCAAAAACTGCTAGATTCAAGCCATAGGGGGTTGAATCTAAAGGGGATGGGACCGTAATCTTCATCATCTTGTATATGGAGGAGGATCGGTTTATGGTTTGAAGCTAAACTAACCATTATTTTTGAGATGACAGTCTGATTTTCTGAGAGCAAGCTGCTTTGTACAAGGTATCTGTCCAGCCGAGCCATGATATTTCCTTTACCTGTCCGCTTGTTTGAGCAAGTGAATTTTGTACAATAGTTGAACTTGTAGTGAGCCGCCAGTTTCATGAACATGTTCAATGTTCGTCATCAGTGTTCGAAATTTCAAAAGTCATTTTCAAGGCAGTTTTTCCCCTTTTGTAATAATTGCATGTTCATACCCCCATGGGGAAAATGTAAAAAGTTGGTCTAAACGGGGTCCTTTTATAAAAGACTCGGCTATCCTTAGGTTTAACTGTCATGGGGATACTCTAGAGTGTTTTTTCCTTAGGAATTATGCATTGCGCTTCAGTCGTGTATAATTCCTGAGTTTTTCACTTACACCTCCAAAGCTGGAGTATTTTCCATGGTGGTCAAAACCTAAGGTGGTTATTAGAGTCTTGTGTCTAGGATTTTTTTATGTGTTAGCCATCTTGATTGAGTTGTATGAACATGCACTAGGTCCCCTAGGAGTTTCGTTTCATTCTGAGAAAAATAATTTTTTTCCGTAATTTAGACCATTTTTAATGGTTTAAATGGAAAATTTCTAATTGTAATAAAAAACTCATATGGAGGCGGAATTTGGCGTGGGGAGGCTTCTTTTGATGATTAGAGCATCCTCTTTACCCTGGCACCCACTTTTTTCAGGTTCAGGGCAATTACGTTGCCTCTGGAGGAAGTTTTGGCTAAAGGTGCTACAAACAACACTTTAATTGTTAAAAAATGAGGAAGTGCACCATGGCCAAAAAAATAAAAAATAAAAAATATGATTTTTAACTATGGAAAAAAATGGTTAATGTTTCATTAGGGAGGGCGACCCTTAAGGGAGTAAAGGCACATGTGTTATAAAGTTTGGATATGTGAATTTAATAAAGAGGATGACGTGAGCTTGGAGGATAGCGTGGGCCTCCTTCACGTGGATTAGCTCACGTTTGAGGTGGTGGGCGGTGTATCCAAGGGGAGTTCGTTGAAACCAATGGAGAGGAAGGTGCTTGGTCTATGTGGAGGACACATCATCAATCACACCAACCGAATCTCAGTCTCACGCCCCAAGCATCCAGCTCATGCTTCAATTACTCCACGATTTGCTCATTCGCCCTCCTCCTTAAGCATTCGACTTGCCCTCTTTGTTTTTGTATAAATGCAAGGTCTTGCCTCACCATTCAAGGTGGAAGTTTTATGCAAGGAACCTTTGCTCCTTATTGTAACATCTTTTTGCTTTCTATTGGAATAAAGTGAAGACTTTGGAGGTCCATCGGTGCATGCCAATCTTGTGAATGGTCGTAGTTTGATGAGGTAATATCTTTCTAGTGTTTTCATGCTTTGTCTAATTGATGATCAATCTGGCTTAGAGGGTTATTCTATAACACATGGAGTAAATATTTGTTGTCTTCAAGTTATTTACTTACAATTTTGCATCTAAATTTTCAAGAGTAGCATGTTATAGTGAGTTATATGTCATGCTCTTTTAACTCTTATTTGTAAAATGTACTGGAGTTGATCTCTCTTTTGCAAGTGTGAATAAGCTTTCAGGTTACTCATTGGGAGCAAGGGACGGAGTTCAGTTGCATCTTCCCCTTCTTCAGATCTTGGACTAGTAGCATTTCTTGTCCCATTGGCATTTCCAAGTGTTTTTTTGATCCAAAGTTAAGCTAAGAGGCCTCTTTCTCTTTTCACCATTAATCTTTAAAATCAAACACTTCATTTTCGGTTGGTTACTCAAGTGATTCTACCCTTAAATTTTTCCAATTTCTTCATTAGATTCACTTTTCACTTGGTAATAGGTTGTGATTTTCAAGTTTTATCTTCCTCATCTATCTACCATTGGGCATGCTGTAGGTTGTTTTAATTTAAAGATCTCATCTTTTAACCTACTAGCTTCCCACCCTAAGAGTGCATTCGCTCTTCCTTTCATTTTGAGCCCTCTTTCATTTGATTTTTGCCTCCTTTGATCTCTGATTTCCTCCTTCATTTTCAGCTTGTTTAATGTCTGATTTTTTGCATCTTCTTCCAGCTTGTTGAAGTCTGATTTTTTTCATCTTATAGCTCTGATTTTTTGCCTCTTTAGCTCTGATTTTTTGCCTCTTTTCCTCGCTTTTTTCTTACATTTTTTCCAGCCTCTTTTCTTCCCTCTTTTGCTGCCCCTACTTCACTGCTTCCAGCCTCTTAAAAAGTGTCAAAAAACAGTCCCTAGAAAGTGCCTAAAACAGTCTTGGGAAACGTGCCAAAGTTACCTTGAAAAACGAGTTGTTTGGGATCTTTGTTGGCTCACTGTTTAAGCCTTTTTCTCACTGTTTTTTGCTTCATTTCTACCACTGTTTTGCAGCCCCTTTTATTTTCTTTGGGCAGCTCCTTGCTTCCTCTTTTGCAGCTCCATTCTCCTACCTTTTGATTGCCTTCTTCCCTTGTCTCCTCTTCTCTTCCACTTTTTCATTCTATCTCTTCTTCTTTTGCCTTTTGTTCTTTGTCTTTTTATGATTTCTTTACCTTGCTTTTAGGTAGATCTTAATTTAGTTGTTAGATTAGTTTTACTTTCTTGTCTTGTCTTAGTTAGATCTAAATTAGTTTCATTTGTTTTATGTTCATAGATTTAGTTTAGCTAGGACTTGGTGTCAATTTGATTTCGATTTCTTAACATATTAATGGGTGCCATGTGTTAAGCTTGTGTTTGAAGGTGAGCAAAGAAGATGCAAGTGAAGTAAAAAGTCTAAAGACTAAACCAAACAAACAAGCAAACCAAAAGAAGACTTGAAAAGCAGTCTCCCTCTTCTTCATTCCCCCATCCATATCAAGTGCTTTCAAGAGAGGACCAAAAAACCAAAATATTGTAACAGTTAATAAAAAGCAAGTGGGATTACGGCTCCCACACCCCACTTCCCCCATTTGGGGGAAGCTTGTAGTGTCTTTGTCTCTTTTTTGCAGTAGCTTAGATTTTATTGCTAGCTTAGTTTCATCTGCTAATATACTGCTAGATTAGTTCTTATTGCTTAGATTAAATTTCTCGCTTTCATATAAACTGCTAAAAAGAATCCAAAATCTCTTGAATTTCACCGAAAGGTGGATCAACAGTGCTCTCTGTCGGAGAGTTCTTTTGCTTTGATTTGACTAACCCCCTTGCTCTCCCGAGTACGGTCTTAAGACCTGAAAGAGATTCTTGGGTAGATTAGATTTTATTTCAAGTATTTCATTTTACAATAAATCTCTTGAATCTCGCCATAAGGCAGATCAAGAGTGCTCTCTGTCGGAGAGTTTCTTTTTGGTTCTTGTTTCAAACACATCCCCTTAAAATTGGAATTGATTATTTTCTATACCACGTATGCTCTACCCAATCTTGGGATACTCAGAAACGGTATAGGCTCTTTAGATTTTCACATTTAATTCCAACTTTAACCTTAATAAAATTCATTCCCGCAAAACCAACGAAAAGCCGACGTTGATCGCAATACTCGAAAGTGGGCAAATTCTGCCTGAGGAAGCTAGATCACTGTACTTAGATCTTGGGGGCACCGTTTGGCTACATCCTTGGTTGGTGTAGTGTTGAACACACTCTTGAGACTTTGGCAACCAACATGTCCTCGTATGGAGCCACTTAGAATATTTTTCGGACATATCTCTTGTACCTTAGGGTATATCTTGGAGACTCCCTCACCCATAATAATCAACTCACCATTCAAAATTTACAATAAAATATACAAAGAGCATTTGCAAAACATTCTTGATCACACCAAGAACACTTGTATTCAACATCCCAACGCTCGAAGACATTGACTCCACAAGGCACTGGTCCTCCAAACACATCATTTATTTGCTTATTATCTGTCTGGAGCAATTTGCTTTACTTGTTAAATCATATCTTGTTGTGGATGCTTCATATTTTGAATTGTTAATTTACCACTTGTTGTGCATCTTAAATCTCTTTTGCAAGTATATGCTTGGTATTACTTAAATTCATTATTTTAAACCTCACAAAACTCCTAAACAACACCCATTCGCATCACATCACCTTAAACACATTAAAATCAAGAGCCTTAGAAATTCTTTGTAGGGTCTACCCCCCTTGGCTTCGTTAGGAGTTTGCCTAAACAGAGGAGTCGGGATTAGGTGACAACACCTGACTCTTTGCTTGCCCCCAAGGCCACACCTTTCCCACTCGGGAAACAACTTTCGAAAGATTTCTGCTGTTGGTGTGCACATTCGGCGGGAAACAGGACTAAGCAAAATGAATGTTTTTGGAGGGAGGGTGAACAATCTTGTTCAAGCTCCTATCCAATGGTGACCTGTAGCTACTCAGAAAAACACTTGCAAGATGGTTTGTGAGATCTAGTTACACATACATTTAAAAGTTTTAGAGCAACATAGTAATAATCTTATTAAAATGTTAGATCTAATTCTTTAAACATATATGAGCAAAAGAAAAATGAGTAATAAGCTTATTAAACAATTTCTTCCTATCAATTGAGAACAATCCTACCAAGACTAGATTCACCATGCAAAAATGCAAGAGCAAAACAATCACATATAGATTACCTCAAACATGCGAGGCCATGATCATCCAACAAAGCACACTACACCAATGAGCCTCCAAAGCTTTTGCTTTTATTCCAACAATACAAAAATGGAAGTATTACAAGGACAAGCTCGCTACTCATGCAACTCGAACTAGCTTGCAATGAGAGAGTGGTCTTGCTTTTACAGATAAAGATAGAGGGAGGGCGCACTAGCTCCATGAGGGCATCAAGCTTGAGAGAGGGGGAAAGGATCCCTTTGATTAAGGATGAAGTGGAATTTGGAGTAATGAGGGAGGCTCCACCTCACAAGAGGTGTGCCCCCTTGACCTTGGGGTCTCCTCCATCAAATAGAAATCGCCCAAGTAAGCACTCACGCCCTCCTTTAAAGATATGCGCATCCTCTAGAATGGAGAAACTCGACCTCCTCAAAATTGATTGCCAATCAGGTGGATTTGGTTTGATTTGATATGGAGAGGTGGCGCCATCTCTACCAAGAGAGATGCACCCTCTCTTTGGAAACATCACCTAACCAATGCACGCCGCCCACACAAGGATGCTCGCTCTCGTGAATGGGAATATGCGGCCCTTTAATGATACGTATGCCATATTTACTTGATTTGATTTAAAACATGTGACTTAACTCTCAAATGAGTCGCCTTTCACTTGACATGGCATGCCAACTCATTTGGCACATGCCAAATGACTCATTTTTTATTTTTACTTTGGTGCATTTTGACCTTTTTTAGCATTTATTTGCCAAACTATTGCATCTTTAAGAAAAAATGCTCCCAGAGATGACGTAGCTACCTGAAACATAAGGAAAGTGGATCCTAGGGTAAAGAGGATGCTCTGAGTGTGAAAATGAGCATCCCCACGCCAAAATCTGCTTCCAGACCACACTTTTATTACAATTTGAATTTTTCCATTTAAACCATTAAAATATGGTCTAGCTTTACGGAAAAAATTATTTTCTTCAGAAATTAAAAAAACTTAGGGGGACCTAGCACATGTCCATACGACTCAATTTTAATATTTAGCATGGTAATATACATTGACACTTGAACTCTAATAACCTCCTAAGACCAAGAAATCATGCCGACCACCCCAACTTTGAAGGTGTGAGTGAAAAACTTGAAAATTATGTCGTTTATTCAACAACATATAATTGACAAGGGAAAAAACACTTTGGGCTAGTCAGACTAATAACTGTTTTAGGAAAGCCGAGTCCTTTACAAAACCATCATGCTATGACATTTTTTTACAATTTCTCCGCAGCGCATGGACATGTGAATTTATTAAAAAAAATGGGCCAAGGTTGCCTGCTAGGACTTCTGGTCTTCTGATTATGAACAAGTAAACTTGTTCTATCTTCACAGGCTCACTTGAAATCACCTAAGTGCAACTTAGCTGATAACGGGACCAATAAAAACCATTGCACACACATGTTCCTAAGACCCCCTATTTCAATTTTGGGTGGGTCTAGGTCCCAAGATAATAATAAGGTTTCAAATACAATTTTATTTGTAACTCTGAAAAGCATGTTATGATCCCTTAGCTTTTAATTTTGGTAGAGTACAAGTCTCCCCCTTATAACTCTTTTTTACAATTTGGCAAATAAGAGTCATCCTTATAGCTCCTTTTACAACTTGGCAATTAAGTGTTTAAAAACTCTTCAAGTTTGGCAATATGACACAAACTTTGTTAAAAATACAATGTCTTAAATGTTACAAAAATTCATACAATGTCCCAAATGCAATGAAAAGATTTTCACTTTACCACATTTGCCAAATCCTTCAAAACTTCATACGATGTCCCAAATATTGAAGGTTGTAAAAACTTCACAATTAAAGAATTTCCTTGATTTTGATAGAACTTTCTCATTGAACACCATCACCTCAACTTCATTATAATTGTTTTCTTGTAGGTATTATAAAGCACTGAAAATCGCAATACTTTATGCAATGTGGGATAATGGTGGATCAAGGGCAAAATAAAAAGATTGTATTTACCTCATTTAACCATCAACCTTTGTTCTGATTTGCCACAAATAAATCGTCACATGAAAAACTTTCGGCCTTTATCAAAATCTGGGATCCTCCTCATATCCTTCCTGAGGATGAATCCAGTTAAGGATTCGAAATGTCAACAGTAAAATTGCCGACCGTGGATAATCCGGAAACCCATTCTTCTAACACTACACACCACGGAAATCTCAAATCTTTAATCCTTAATCTTTCTCATGTGTAAATTCCATATAAGCTTCTTCTTTGGTGTCTCTTGCAGGTATTAAATTAAGTTGTGGAATTTGTGTGTGTGCACGAATATGGCTTGCAGTAGCAAGGGCAAGGCCATTTCTCGATATCCTTTGCTTATCTAAAGAGCCGATCTAATAATATCTGATCGAAACCATGGATGACCCAACTTAAATCCAAGTAACCCTCCAATTGGATCTGAATCTGAATGGGATTGGAGCTATGATGCTATTCTTCTATCACCACTTAACCGTTTTCATGTTGTAGTTTCTTCTGCTGTTCTTCTGCCCTCAATCGTGGTCTGAATTTGAATGGTTTGCCTTGTACGAGGGATGCAATCTTTTTATATACGCCAGATATCCTTCAAAACTTAACTCCTCTTACGTACGAGCTACCCTGGATTTTGATGGCTATGGAGAGGACAGCTTAACTCCTCTTGCTTACGAGCCACCCTGGACTCAGATGGCAACGAAGAGGACAGCTGCAAAGAAGTGTATAAATGCTTCACAAATCTCCTCCACCTCCTTAGAACGTAATAGGTCCAGCAATTGTTTTGCCATCAAGTTTAGAACAAGCTATATAAGTAACATATCCAAAAGATTCAAATTGAAGCAGGTAATTAGCTCAGACCAATTAAAACAGTTCATGAATTAGCAACTGTTTTACCATCAAGTTCAGAAGAAGCTGTAATAGCCTCCAAGTTCTGATATTCACTGTCCACTATCCTCAAAGGCTCAAACAGAACAAAACCTCACAAGACCATCGCACGACCATGGCAATCCGAGATCCACCCATAAATCAACAACCATAGGAGATCCCTCAAAACTACAGATCCTCACTACAGACAATAATTTTAATAAGGAATAAGCGTGGAAATGCAATGATCAAATCGCAACTTTAAAAATTCCTCAGATCTGAGAGAGAATCTTTATTGTTTCGGTGCCCATTGATTGTATGGTCTTTCTCTATGACAGATCTGTAGCCAAATGGAGAACTTTGTTGTTGCTAGTTGACTTCTCAAATCCCGATTATCTGCTATTGAAAATCTTGCCAAAACTCATCCAAACTATATCGTTCACCCATAGATATGAAGGAAAGTCGTCATTCACAGTAGGTATCAATCACTTGCAGCTATGCATGCTCCTGTTCTCGTTCTAACTGCACACCTTATCATCTATCCAAGCAAACAGCCTCAGCCCTGCTCTTTCTCCTCATTCACACAACCCCATCAAAGCAATAATGCACTCCTCAAATTGCCTTACTATTCAACCATATAATCACTAGGTCCTTAAGATCAATACATGCTCCGATACCAATTGACGTAAATAACAAGGAGCAAGAAGATCAATAATTACCAAGAAACAAGGAGATGGCAGAAAAAGGCAAGAGGTGAATCAATATTGTATGCACAAATAAATAACATTTGTAATACAATATTCAGTAACCACCTTGAACAGTCCACATAACTAATCATGAATACCACCCAAGATAACAACAAGGTGGTTTAGGACTTAATGAGGAGTAATATTGCTAACAAAAACTTAAAAAAAAAACTGGACTTTTCTTCAGGAACTTCATCTTGTGCATAGAAAGAAGTAGAGGACAGTTACTTCACTTGATTACAACTGAATACATTAATTGCAAAGCACATTCTCGGATTCTCCTTTATCCTGATTTAATCAAACCTATTTTTCTTTTCTGCTGTCACTCTTAACTGCAGAGGGTGAATTCTTATTAGACAAAAGCTGCGTAAATGTATAGCCTTCAATGGGTTCAAAGTCTGAATATCTCACAATACCTTAATTAGTTACAATTTCCGTGGTTATGCTCGATCCACTCCATGAATTTTTTAACCCTAAACTAGTCTCGTCTATAGAAGGTATAATTACCATATGTTGTCTCTACATTGGATCAAGAAAAGAGAGTTGGACAAAGAACTGTTAAAACTTAAATCATACGGTGCCATTCAACTAGCCCAACCAGAAACTACAGTTGTATGCACTGAATGTATAGTAATTAACCAGTGAGCACTGAGGATCATTAAATATGATGGTATAGACATGATACCAAGGCAAACCCACTGAAACACCCTGTTATCTGAAAAAGTAGACACTATGTAATGTACTTGCATTAAAAAAAAATTCTTTTATTGAGCTAACTTTATTTGATCATCTAAAAGGTGAACATCTATTCAAGATCATTGCTAATGATGGAACATGTTCAGAGTAATTCTTATAATATCAGGGAGAAACCAAGATATTTTATCTATGGGGATTTATCTCATCTATGCTGGAAATTGGAATGCTTAAATACTCCTTCATATTCAGAGAACACATGAAAAGGAAAAAGAGACTAGAACTTAGATTTCCATTATGCTTCCATAATCCATTCATCCATGAACAAAATCTACTCCTCAATTTATGGACCAAATATGATATCCTTATTATGTCATAACACATCCCAAAAGCCATCTCATCTTACACTGTACATTTCCATAGTACAGTGCAGTGCTGCACTTCTTTCCAGTAAAACAAATGGCCATGTCCATTGGTGTTACTAAAGTTCCTTTTCAATTTTGAATCCCTGGAGAGAAAGATGCAGTTTGTATAGATGTGCAGTGTGACATGTCAGACTTATAGCTCACCTTTCCTATTTTATGGTTGAAAAGAGTAACTGTCTTCATTACTTTTTATCTTTTTCGAAAGAACCCAAACTGAATCTAATGTTTTCAGTAATGTAGAGAGGATTGTATATTTGGGATTTATATATTTAATCTGTTGTAACTAAATTTTTTTGTTGCAAAACCTTAAAGCAAGAAGCAGAGTGAAGAGCCAAAAATGGATAGAATTAATGTATTGTTATGATGACCAGCTTAAATTTTTTGAGTAATGAATGGCTGTTCTACTTACTGACTAGTACTTTGAGAAATGTTGTCAGGTTTTATCACTCTTCTTCTGCTGGTTACTCTTTTAGGAATCAGTATGGCAGCAGGGCTCTTGTCACCAGCGGTACTTTTTTCTCTTTGTATCCTCATTTTGCTATCGAGCTGTTTGTTGTTCATTTATATTCTAATCTTTGCAGTATTTAATAGCAACATAAGTCCATGTGTTACTCAATTTTTATCGCCTGCTATATTTTCCCTTTACCTTAGAGGGAAATGCTTTTTTCGAAGGTGTCATTTTTTCTTCTTGATAGGGATTGATTTATGTACAAAGAAATTTAATTGCATTGCAAGGAACTGATGGTACCTTAAGTTCTACAGTTGGATGAGGCAGCACTTTAGCCTTAATTTAATCGTCCAGCAAAACGCATATGTTTGAGGAGTTGGGACATCACACACATACACACCTGTAGATAGATTAGAAAGGAGGAAATAACTTATGTAATGTTCATTAATGGCCAAAAGTGGTTAATGTGAACTAAATTTCTTGACATACGGTGAAAGAGTCCCTGAAATCATCTAAAAAAATAAGTCTATGATGCATTGTAAACAAGTTTTGGAGAAATTAAAATTTTCAGGGTGAAGTCAAACAAGGGCAGTTGGGGTGTTCTGTAGAAAGGAACTGGAAAACATCTAAGCAAGCAAAAAGCAGCAATAAGAAACATGAATAATCTAAGTACTGCAACACTAAGTAATACGGCACGTCCTCTTGGGCCTGTCTGTCACATATCCTTGTGTTGGACATGTGGACACACTGGACACACGTTATCCAATTGTCAGACGTGCATGGGACAAGTGTCTTATTTAAGACGTGTCCTATGCGTGTCTGCCGCTTTGACCTTGTGGTCTCAACATGTCTGACACTCAAGGTGCCAAAAATGTTCAAGAATTTCAAAAAATGTGTGCAGATGTGTCCTGACATGTCAAAATATGTGTGCCAACGTGCGTTTGATGTAGCTCTATTTTCTAAATGTTCCAAAAATTACGTCTTTGTCTATAGTATTTTTTAAATTATATATATATATATATATATAACAGTCAAATTGCTGCATGGGGGGGGGTCCCTTGTTCCACAAACAAGTGGTTCTCATGCACCAATTTGGTGTCTGGCTTGGCTGTGACCTTAAAATTATATATACTTTTTTCTAACTTTTTGTGAAGGGTGTATACTTTGATTAGGTAGTTAATTCCCGTGTTCTTTTCATTAAATAAAGCCAATCTCGTTGCCTGAAGTATGCTCTCACCTCCACCCAAAGGCATTGCCGATTAGTGGAGGTTGATCAGAAAGTGACACATAGGTTCGCCAAGTTTATTTGTTTTAATTAAGTTATTGATTTAATTTCATATACTGCAAGCACTAAAAAATTTGAACGAATATTCTGTTGTTTCTTGAAGTACTCTCTTTCCCCTTCCGGACACTGGTCCCGGGGAAACCAGAAAAGAGTGCAACAACTCATTAATTCTCAAACACTTAATAATTACTCACATTAATAAAATTAAGAACCCTCAAGATAGTGAAAATACGACACTGGAACATTGAGTAACGCGTGGGAAAATTTCTCAGAAGAAACGGAACCATTGGAGAGCGACCTCAGGGCACCGTTAGACTACATCCTTGTTGGTGTAGTGTTAAACACACTCTCGAGACTCCGCTCCATCCCAGACGTCTTTGTGAGGAGCCACCTTTGCCCAATTTCCGGACATTACTCCTTGTACCTCACGGTATATCGGGAGCTCCCATTTTCCCATTAATCAACTCATCCTCAATAGTTCCTAAAATTGACCAAGAACACAATTGCAAAACATTTACTTTTACAGCAGCATTTAATTTGACTCCACGACACTGGTCTGTGATATTGGTTATTTGCTTTTAATTATATCCTGTCGTGATATTTATATTCATGTGTTGTATAGTTATTTTTATCTTGCAATAAGTCTTGATCAAATATTTTAATTCCAAAAACTTCTAAATAACATCTTTCATCCA